>JASCZW010000840.1:0-50527 GCA_034211315.2 Aedes japonicus | reverse complement strand
GCTTTGAAAAAATATACATCCGCATCAAAATACGAATAAACTCACTAATAAAGTAAAGTTAGATAGGTCCAAAGTGAATGAGTTAAAAAGAAAAACTTATTTCTTCTACTAGACTGAAATATTGCTGTTGGCCTACACTATTAGGCCAGCGCGCTCACCTCCCAACATCTACACACTTTGCCAACCAACAGCATCGCGCCAGAAGCACCCCTGCGGCGGTTCCACGCACTACGACGTTGAACGATATGTCACATCGGGTGAGTAAGAACAAAAACAAAACCGAGACAATACCGAGTTCAAGCGAGAAGAGAATCAAGCCTTTATTATAATTAAAGTGAATTGTTATTCTAGTGAAGTGAGGTTTTATAAACATTGGTGAGCATAGGTGACACAAAATCTATAAAAGAAACTATCCTTAAACTATACTTACGTAATAGGTATCCTAAATTTACTGCTGCCACTGCTGGGCATTATACTGCGGTGTTGCATTGCCATCGTATGCTACCGGTAAGAAAGCAAAACTCGAACATTATGAACTGGAATTACTTAAGCTAACTTTCGATAACCTTAACCTACATTAACTAGGACTGGCCACTAAGTGCACTACGCTATATCCTAGAACTAGGTCCTTAAAGAAAGGGAAACTAAACGTAAGTACTTACTATCTAAATGTACATATAGGTTTAAAAAATAATTGAGATCGATCAAAAGTATGAAATCAACTTACATCTATACACACACAGATATGATCTAACGTACATGAACTAAATTAAAAACTCGAGCAAATGTACATCCAGAACCACGGTTATAAATAATGGATTCATTGTCATTCGACAGGAAAATTATATTCTCCAAGTTGGCAAAATCAACCGGATCGAGCTTTTTATTTCCGGCGAGAATTATAATTTTGGAAAACCCTTTCACGTTGAACTGATTTCAACAATTGCGAAAAATACATAATAATCAAAATAACACCCGATACTCCATTAAATGAACGTACACGATAGAACCAAAAAATTAAACAAATATCTAAAATGCTCCTTTTTAATACCTATAGAAAAATAAAAAATACGCAAGTTAACAGCCCCTCGGCTTTAGCAACAAAAAAATCCTTTTTACCCAAACATTTTATTTCATTACGATAAGTTTAATAGTAATGTTTTTGTTTAATGATGAAATGAAAATAAATTAACATGAACATTTTTAGTTTATTTAACGGAGAATTGACTCTCTAATTTATTGTAATTCAATGGCTATTTTTGAACACAGATAAAAAAGGCTGCTGAATTTATCAAATGAAAACTAAATTTTGATATTAAATAGAAAATTGGAAAGAAAGATAATAGGAAAATAAACTATAAAATTGTGTCGTCTAAGCAAATGATGCAAGCTTAAGAGGCACTTTAAAAATATGAAACAATAGTGTAAGCTTGCATAAAATCCTAGAAACAGATGCAGAAATGTTCACACATATAGCAAAAATTACATATCTCGCTCTCTTATTACGTATTTAAATCGAAAAAATACTAATTTTACTAAAAAAAAACTAAACATTACAGACTTTTTTAGACATTCCCAGACATTTCAAAATTTTATGGCAGACTTTTGAAAAAAATATCTGGCATCCTTGAGTGCAATACACCCTTTTGGTTCACGCTAAGACAAGAAAATGAAAAATTCAGTAAAAAAACCGAAAACCGCACAAAAGTGCACATACTGAAATTATCGGTCAACAATGGATTACCCGAGGATTACCGAAATTTTGGTATTTCTGGAAAACCGGGAAAAACATTAATAATTAGTTATATTTGTACGGTAATTTTTACCGAAAATGCTTGCAGCTCAATGAGAGCATTTTTAACCAAATTTAGGTAAAATATAACGATAAAATCTGTAAATCCACTTAACTGAAAAGATAAGTAAAATCAAAGGTTTTGTTTCGGTAAATTATACCGATAATTTTGGTTTTGCTACCAAAACCTAATTTTTTGTAAAATTAAAACCATATTTTCGGTAATCTTATATTAGCGTGTTAGAAGCACCGCCCATTCAATGATGTTTATATAAACGAATTTGGCATAAAGAGATTTAGAAATAGACATACAAAATCATATGATTTTTGTTTTGGTTGCTTCAAAGTACGGTTGCTCATTCTATCCGGTAGCTGGACACAATAATAGGAATTTTTATCTAGTTATTTAACGGCAAGAATGATTTTAAAACGACTACTGATAACGACAGCAAGGAGATGTTTTTCGTCCGATGTTAGCTACGTTCAGGGTCAATCGCCAGCACCCAAACTAAGGGAGTATTTCTACTACATCGATCATGAAGGAATGGTGAGTTGAACAAAATGTTGCTTTAATAAATGTGTATCAAGCATCAACCTGGTTCGGTTTGCCCTAAATATATTATGACATTGATAGAAACTTTGAATAAATTGTTGTAATCGAGTAATCGAGTAACTAATAGGCTTATTCGCCCGTAGTAATCAGATGAACTTAGGAGAAGGGAATATAAATTTGCCCTATGGATCCAATCAATCGATGGCAGATGGGAGTCTACGCGTCATCTGATGTATTCATATTGATGAAATTGTTTTTGATGGAAAAAAAGTTCAAACATAAAAAGCGAGGGAAATAGTATTCATCGGTTTTTTTCATGCAACCAAAAATATACATTTGTATTGTCCAGAAAACAATCTAATTTGAGAAAATATTAAGGAGAGTAGGGCTTTTGTTTTGACGGGATGCCTATATTCAGAGGCTGTACTGTAAGTATCGACTTAAGCTAAATTACCTGGCATTTCCCTTCCAGCTCTTCCTAGATGATGCTCGAATTAAAAACTTCACGTCCTGCTTTAAGGAGAAGAAATTCCTGGAATTTTTCTTCAAACGACTGCGCCTGAACGAGGGCGATCGCTACCGAGAGCACTTTCCCTTTGTATCCCCATGCGGTCGTGAACGAAACTACATCCGCTGCGATGACGTTCCCGTTGTGTTCACCCACGTGTTTCGCGATGCGGGTAGGTTTGACTTAAAATTGAAGGTTTTTCTCATCAGAGGTTGTTTTTCAAATTTGTAGAAGGCGCAGAACGGCTTGCATATGCCCACGCGGGAGATCTGCTGAACGTGCCTTGGGAGCCCAACCGGATCTGCATGTTTCCGCTCAGTGGTCGAGTATACCATCCGGCGCCAGAAAGGTACGGCTCTGTGGGTTTGATCCGTTCAAAATTAGCTATCGAGCTGAGTAGGTACTTCAGTTTCCTTAATGGTGAAGAACAGCCGCCAACACATTTTACGTGGGAGTCGATACAACGCGAACTGGACAGGGAATGGTGGAAAAGTACCTACATCAACCAACGAGGGGAAACGTTGAAATAACGCTACGTTGCTTGAATAAAGTTTTTTTTGTGTGATTAGGGGTGTGATTTTATGATGTAGGAAATTAAAAATTTGTTTCGTTTACAGTTTATTCGTGTTCTGTCTTTGCACTGGCTTGTTTCATGTATGCCTGATAATCGAACGGTTCTCGTGCCTTAACGAAGCCAATCTGATCCACCGGGTCCTTTTTCAAAGGATTGGTCTTGATTGCTTTCTTCTGTGAGGGGCCCTGATAAGGTGCAAATTCGCTTAAGGATTGCTGTATCTCATTTACTAAAACCTTCTCCTTTTGCTTTTGAAGCTTTTTCTCGCGGTCTTTCTGTTTGCGACGTTGTGATTTACTCTTAGATTTTACTCCTACAACTGGTGGAACAACAGGGCGTTTGCGCTTGATTTTATCTCTGGGGGTGATGCGCTTGATACTGTTCCAATGAGGAAAAGTGCACGGTAGAAGCGTGTGTTCGCGGTGCAGTTGGGTTATCACAGATGTGTCGATAGGTATCCACTGGTACGATTCCAAAGCTGATTGCACATATTCCACTTTAGAATAAAGCTCACCTAGATCGATAGAAGGGCACGTTGCACTGGCACTGGTATTGCTGGAGAGGATCATGATGGTTTCTTTGTTTTTGATATCGTGTTGCATTATGTGCTCCCCAGGAGGGAAATTCAACAGTAGCTTTAGTGTTTGCCAGAGGTTAGTAACAAGATTTGCCGGTTCGATGTCGTACGTTCGTTTCAATTCATCTTCAATGTCCTTGAGTTCCAAATAATGATGGGAAAGGATAGCATGATTGACTACGTTAATCCGAAGCCGAAGTGTCCTTGAATCGGGTCGAAGAAATTGACGAACCCATTCTCGAATCAATTCACTCTTTGTCATCTGCTCAGCACCGAACTCTGCTTGATATTCCAGTTTGATCGATATGTTTATATAGAATTTCATCTTACGCAGCGATTCGTAGCAATCCATTCGGGATCTTATCAAAAATCTATACTGATCATCTCCGTCTTTCAGTTTCCATAACTGGAGTCTACTGTTTCGATGAGGATGATGTTGGGTTTTTGATTTCGCATCGATCGTGCGAAGGTACTCGTCGAATTGTGCTACCTTGTAGTCGGCTTCGTGAAAGCACATCTGTTCTTCTGTTTTCTTATCCAATGGATTGATGGTATCTTTTTTGGTGATTGACATGAAACTTCGCACTAGATACTTGTGTGCTTTTACATTTCTCGCGTGCGTGGACATTTGCGTGGGTTGTAATTTCTTCCCAATGCAAATTATATTGCGCTGCTCAACAGTCTGAATGCGGAAAGGCACCATCCATTGCTCATCCATATTGCTTGCAAAGTCCAGAAGATGACAAAGAGTCCCCGAATCTACGACGAACCTCACATCATCGTCTTGCTTCAGAATTGTTTCAACCTGAAAAGAGTCATTCATCGGCATCGAAAAGCGTTGATCCTCAAAAAAATTATCCAGAACTCGTTTGTTTCGCCTCAGAGTTTTGCACTGTAGCAAATTCTCGGTGAAAATATTTTTCACAACTCCGTGCTCCACCACATTTTCGGACACGATCTCAAACTGAACTTTTTGTTCGTGTTTTTTGTAATTAAGCCACATTACAGCCGTACTCAACACATATTTCTTACTGGTGATCTCAGTTAACATATTGCCGGTCTTTTCCTTCCATATAGCCACCACTAGATCGTCCAAATCCTTCTCGATGGAGCTTTTTCTACTGACCAGGTTGTTGTTGAAATAACTCTTGACAAAGCTAGCATACAGAAAAGGTTCCTTGCCTAATTTTTTCTTCAAGGCGTAATACTTCTGTAAGGCTTCCCGATCCTCGGCACTTTCGAAACCTAGTCTCATGTTCTTCCTGTTCAAAACCGTCAGACAATGTTGGTGTTCGGCCCGCGTTAGCATGGAACCACTGGGAAAACCGTCAAACAATTTCATACTTTTGGTTGTATCAATCACCAGCTGTCTTACTTCTAGCCCGGTTCGTGGATCGACGGGATATTCCGAAGCCACTGACTTCTCATCTCGGAACGTATCATTTAGCTGGTGCACTGCATCGATTTCGTTAATGTGCAAATTGAAGATGTCCTCCTCGTATTGGGAAAAGTCGATAGAAAAGTACTCCAGCAAACGCTGTTCGCTACGCCGGTTTTGTTTAGACCTATGGTTGCGTAAAATAGGCTTATAAAATGCAAGATCATAAATTAAAGAAAAATTACCATTCCAAATTCCGATATGCGTCCATGGTGTACGCATGCACCGTGTTTAGTGTTTATGTTTCTTATCCATTTGGCATACAGTATCGGCTACCTTCAGAAACGTTTCAATTTCCGAAGCTGGATTCTGCAATGATATTTTTTCGGCGCACTTTGTCATTTTTATGCGAAAACAAATTAAACAACAAAAAAGAACAGGAACGGTCCACGCTAAAGGACTAAGCAAACTTTCGTCTATCACGGTGTTTCAGTGATTTTTCGTGTTAAATTCAGTTTTCTCAAAACTATCAAACAATGGATGGATCAGTGTTGAAGGAAGCGTTGAATATAAGGTATAGACAAATCAGAAATTATCTACAAAACAAAACAAAATGCGAACCAATAATTCCACCATCTTCCAGTGATTTGCTCGGCGAACATGGTGCCCAGTTTCAGATCAGCACAAAGTACAACGACCATGGGGAGGAGTTTTTCATGGAAGACGACTACGGCAGTGCAGATGAGGACGAGGATGCCCATCGGAAGATTATGAGCCCTTGGGAGAGAAGTTTCGATGAATTGCGTGCGCAAATGTTTATGGTTTCGGAGTTCGTGTACAAACGGATCACCAAGCAGGGCGTTGGCGATGAGCTGGTGCCGGATCGCGCCCGGGTCACAATCGATTACAATGGGTACTTTGAAGGGGAAACGTATGCATTCGATTCAACTTCGATGCGTGGCGAGTTCAAAACGTTCACCATAGGTAAAGACGAAGTGGTCGGTGGGTTGGAGGAAGCCGTCAAGTCGATGAAACCCAGCGAGGAGGCACAATTTGTGATCGGGTACCAGGTTCTTTTTGGTGAATTGGGTTGCAAACCTCGCATTAAACCGAAAGCCGACGCCTTATTTATTGTAAAGCTGGTTAGTTTCACCGATCCAGGCGATGCAGAGGCCTTGGACAAACTGACCCAGGAGGAGCAAATGACTTTCGCTGTGGTGAAACAGAAAGTTATCGACACCAGAACGCACGCGAAAGACTTCTTCAAGCGGAACATGGTTGCGAATGCGATTAATGACTATCACAAAGCTGTAAACTTCCTGGAACGGTGCAACGTGAAGGATGAAGAAGAGCAGAAAGAGCAAACCGAAACATTGATTTCGCTGTACACGAGTTTGGCCGTTTGCTACAACAAAAAAGAAAATCCTCGCCGGGCCTGCTCTATGATCAACGAAATCCGCCGTCTCGGAAACATTGACCGTATGTCACGACCGTTGTTCCACGAAGGACGAGCTCTGATGAACTTAGGAGACTACCAGCGGGCCAAGACCAGTTTGCTGAAGGCTCAACGGCTAGAACCATCAAACAAGGACATCGTAAAGGAGCTGAAAGTCCTCAATGAACGCTGGGAAAAGCATCGACAGGAGGAAAAATCCATTTGTGCGCGCGCTTTCGGCTTGAAGGAACGCAAGGATGAGAAGCTAAGCGAAGAGCAGGTGAAGTTTACGGAAACGATGAAGAAGACGCTGGAGGCGTTTGTTGAAGACGAGAAAAGCAAACAGCTTACCCTCCCGGATGGATTGACCAGCAAGGAGATGAATACAGTTCAGGACTTAGCCGACGAGTTTGCTCTTAAGCTAAATCTTTACAAGGAGAACAGCAAGGATTTCTATCGACTTGAAAAGACGCCAGCCGAGAGAGGAAACGATAAGTAAGACATTGAGACGATGAGCATTGAGCTTAGCTCCAACTTGATCTGTACCTTTTACTTTGAATAATAAATATATTTGAAATGGAACTAAAGCAAGATCTCTTTTCTTTTGGAACCCTATACACAAAAAAGTTACAGTAATAACTTATTTATGACTGAATATATTGGTGCGGTGACATGTACTTTTTTTTAAGTATTGTTCAGTTAATTTAAAAGATCAGTTTGCTAATTTTTCACATATCGCTAAAGGTTAAGCAGTACCGAGAAATCGGTAGATAAAATTGATTATATTTTTAAATGAGCCCGGTATAATAATTAAGTGTGTAGAACTGAGATTCGAGACGTGAAAAGCGGTTCCATGTTCGGCGTGAAAGGTATGAAGTATATTTAGACGACTTGATAATCGGAAGCGTTAGTGAGAAGGAGGAGGTTGATGGAGTGTTTGAGTATCTGCGACGGATGTTTGACATGACATCACTTGGCACTGTTCGGCACATCCTCCGAAATCTCGAAAGAGACTGAATGTAACACGCTGAGGTTGATCCCATACACTCAAAGCTTGTTTCGAAAGTTGCGGGTGGAGAATTTTCAACCAGCAAAGATCCCCATGTATACGGGATATACCTCGGAGTATCTCTACAGCAAATTGTTCGACGACTTGTCTTTGTATAGAAGCCTATTTGGGGCGCTTTTATACCTAGCAATGAACGCTAGACCCGACCTGTCCTTCGGGCTTCTAGAGAGAAAGGGTAGTCAACCTAACAACATGGATTAGTCTGAAGCAAACCGTGTCCTCCAGTACCCCTTGGTCAGAAGTCAGGGAGTAAGCACTCTGCCACGTTGTGGCTACTCTGAGAAAAATTCTATCATTATACCGACAATTTATTAAGATGACTATTGCATATAATGGTTACAATAACCATGAAAATGGACGAATTCACCACGTGCATTGCATTCTTGACTAAGATCATGGTAACAAGGACTATTCCGACATTATGGTTAATGTTGAATCCACTATTTTTAATGGTTCACTGGCGTAAAAAACCTATCGACATTCATAAAATTTCCCTTATGAAACTTCATGAGCCCACTAAATTTTGATTTCATAAGGCCCATATGACGTCCATGTGTGTAACTGTGATTCCCTCAGTTGATTGTTATAATTTTCTAAAGTCAACCGTATCAATTTCATAAACCGCCTTATGACTTCCATGACTGGAACTATACAAAAAGTTTTGTAAGGTATAGACACTCAAGTAATAGACCGGACAACGTGCCGCCATGTTGTATCCAAAACGAACATTTCCTCGCATTTCCCATACGATTTGACAGTTGTTTTGGATACATCAACTGTGCCAGACTCACGTTGTCCGGTCTATTACTTGAGTGTCTATATTGTAAGGTTCATTAAATAACCTTATGAAAATTAGCCACAAAGAAAAGGATTGAATTTCATAACAATACCTTATGAAATGCCATGATTTTTATCACAACCTCTTCCAATGGTTTGTTTATGGCAACCGTATAAGTTTCATTGAACAGCCCTATGAAATTTATTTGTTAATGCTATGGACGTCATATGCATTGGTTATACTAATTATTAATATTATGTATGTATTATGTTATCTATTTTTTTTATTAAATTCTACTGAAATATGCATTCTACTTAAACTAACTTTGTGGCTTGAAAAAAAATGCCAATGCAAATCATTTTATAATACCGCCACTGCACAATTGATGTTCATTTGTGTAAAATATTCTGACGAGATTTTACGTACGGATTAGCACTATTCTTTATAAAAATTATGGGCGAATAAGTTTCTTCACGATAGACCTCATACATATTTAAAGCAGAACAACAACTGAAAGCAATGCACTGGCAATGCACTTGTTTGCCCAAGGAGGTTAGGATATCTATAAAAAAAACTTTACCAAACTTATCCCAAGAAACCACGAGGCTGTAATAGCGTGCATATATAGGGCATATGTATTACGTCTAGTGCATCATTGAAGTTGAATTAAAGCTGAAAAGGGCTCCACTAAGATCGAACTAATGCTATATCTTTTGTAATGCCATAAGACATTGCTAAAGTAGCATTATTGCATTGGTAATGCATCACTACATTTTCAAGCTTATCTAACGCTTTAATACTACCTAACAACTGTTGAATCACCGATGTTGATTTTGGGTTGAATAAGTGTAATAATATAATGCTTGTGGTTACTTGGGATAGTTTCCAGGGGTTAATTTCCTTCGTCCTGTTCTACTTTCCACAGTTGAGGGAAGTATATAAGCTCGGGTATACCGGAATCGACAGGATTGAGAATCCACCTAAAGTAAACAAAAAAATAATTTGGGGCGTGCTTTTTACCATTTCATACATTTACCTTATGATTATTGTACACAAACGAAATCAGTCATGGAAGTCATAAGGCGGTTTATGAAATTGATACTGTTGACTTTAGAAAATTATAACAATCAACTGAGGGAATCACACCAGCAAACACAGGATCGTATATAATAGCGGATAAGAGTGCAAAATGGAGGCGATTTACGTACATATTACATGAAGTCAAATGGACGCATGTGCGTGTAGCGCCTCCACTTTGTACTTATATCCGCTATCATATAGGATTTTGTGTTTGCTGGGCACAGTTACACACATGGATGTCATATGGGCCTTATGAAATCAAAATTTAGTGGGCTCATGAAGTTTCATAAGGCAAATTTTATGAATGTCGATAGGTTTTTTACGCCAGTGTAATGCTTCGCTAGCCGAACAATTCTAGACAAAATCGTCAAAAGGTCGAAAGTAACATTTGTAAACAATGACTTAAAACGTAAATTTCCTGGAAATGCCAGGTTGTTAACATCGACATCCACTACCAACGGAAAGGTAATAACATAGACTAACTCTAAGACCAGTAGGTCCCATACAAAAACGATTTTTTTCTTGGCTCAGTCAGTACTAGAACATCGTCCCAAGCTCGGTCCCAAGCTCAATAATGCACCCCTTATAATGAACTCACATGAACACACTCTCAAATACTCTGTCAAAATAACACAGCAAATCAAAACAAAGGCGCAAATATGTATAACAAGGTGCTGGCTTCAAGGTGTAATTCGGACCAAGGGGTTCTACAACAGTGAACCAATTTCAAATCGCTAGTTACATATTGATTGTTGGTAATAACCCCTTGTATCTATTTCTTGTGCTATTTGGTTCGTGGGAGCAAACAGATCCCAGAAAAATACGCTAGAAGTCATTGTTTACAAATGTTACTTTCGACCTTTTGACTTTTTTGTGTAGAATTATCTAAGTATGTTGGAATTAACCTCATGCAGAAAGTGCACCCCCCAACAAACAATCACTCATTAAATAAACATCATTTTGGCGATTTATCTAAAGAGGTGTTGAATAATTCGAACTATTTTCAATCAAAACGTTGTTTTTCAGGCATTATCTACACAAATTTGATAGTTATCAAGCTGTCGCCAAGTGCTTTTGGACACTAGCATGCATAGGCTATGCAAGTTTGCAGCAATAGAGTTCAGCAGATAACTGAATAAAGCTTGTAGTGCACACTGTTTGTCTAATAGCCAAATATTTGGCATAGGCAGCTAGACAGCTGACAGATATCATAGATGTTTGTCAGATGCTCATCTGCCTATGACAAATATTTGGCTATTGGACAAACAGTGTACTATGTTTAACTGTTGCTTGCGCTACACACAACTTGAGGCTGATCCTGAGAGTAAAGTGACCTTTGTTGAGCTAATTGAGTTTTTTTATCAATAATATATTCTCTCCTAGTTACTTAATAGTAATAATGACATTTTTCTTCAACATCATTAAACATATTAAAAAGCTGTGGTGTATTTTAAAGAAACTTTGTTCAACTTATTTCAATGCTTAAAAAAATATTTTCGGTATTTTTGTATGATTTTCCATAATGATACAAAACATTTTAAATTAGTATATTTAATTTTGGTATTATTATACGTGTACATTAACATTATAACATTTAATTATTACATTTAATAGCGAGATTTGAACCATCAACCTTGTATCTCAAACTACGTGACTTACCAACTGCGCTATCCTAGAATTGAATGAAGTATAAACAAATCGTCTATGGCAAGCTCAATGTTATATATTGAATAGTAGCAGAAGTGATGTTTAATTGAGCTACATTGACATTTTATTTATATGTTGTTCTGTAAATAATCAACATCATGCTTAATTAAAGCTTCAATTGTTGTTATTAAACGTCTGTAATAACAAGCTGTACACAAGCTTTGATATTATTGGATGTTCGGTTTTACTACGTGCACATTGACAAGGGCATGTTGAACAAGAGTCGATTAAAAGATATGACAATGTTTTCTGCCGTTATTTTGATGGGTTATGTAAACAGAAGCATGAGCTCTTGAAAACACTGAATACTTTTTTCACCTGCACCAAAAAATGAACAAATCTAGAACGAAACTTAAGAATTAACTGAATTCAATGAATATCTATATCATTTATTCAGTATAACTTTAAGTTGAAGAAGAAATATTGAAACAAATTACGAACACTTCGGAGGCTTTACTACGGTATCTAAAACAACTTTGTTTTAATTGTAGTTTATTTTGCTGACTATTGGTTTGCTGCCAGCTATTATTCAACTAAGTATAAGGTTTAATTGGTAAAGCTATTAAAAAGGCGTTACATTAGAGACATAAACTTTGCAATTAAACTAATTGTTCAGTGGTTGAATAAAAGTCAATTAAGACACTGTGTAAAGCTTGTGTATTATTTCACTTCAGTTTATAATTGGATCAGTTTAATAGTGATGTACATTATAGCTGTATTCAATTCAATATCAGGTTTTATTAGCCAGCTATATAAATGATATTTAAAACAGATTTATAAACTGTTATTCATCTCTTTGTTGGACTGTGTAAACGGTTACATATAAAATGCTGGAATAGCTTTTACTACAAGTTATTCAAACAAAATGAACACTGAATTAATGTTAATATTTCAATTGAGAAATATGGTTATTCAGCTTCTATTTCAGTCAGATATTTTTATTCATTGCGATAGTCATTTCAGCTTTAATAAACATGTATGCTTATTTACTGCTGTTTGTTTGTTGGGCACCGACATCGAACAGTATTACATTTATATTCAGGGCGAAATTCTGGCTTGTCATATATAGTTACTTCAGGCCATTGATGTACTTTTTAAGAGTTTTTGTGTATTCGGAGTCCCAGTTCCATCAACAGTAATCAAAATAATTGTTTTTTTTTAAGTAGTTGCCTACAAGATTAGAAGCAGTTATGGTACAGAAATTTACACCTTGTTTCGAAGTTTTCAGAATCCCTTGCAGCCGAAATTAGTGATACCGAGTCAAAAAGTCACTGACCTTTGTTACCAATTTAAAAAACACAATCCGCCACACTTCAACACACCGCCACCACATGAAAGTTGATATTCTTCGGCAGCTGAAAACCGGAATATAGCAGTCGTGCCAATCGACTCGTTCTATGAACGATAGCGCAGCATTTGGGAGAACAGATCGGGCCATACAGCGCACTAGATGCGCCATTGTTTGGACTTATGGAACGGGAGCAAATCGATTGGCGCGACTGCTATATTCCGGTTTTCAACCGCACCAGGAATAAATCTACATCTGGCAACACTTACACGAACCATCATTGTTTTTTTCTCGCTGGCACAATGTAAATTCAGACGATATGTGAGCATGTATTAAACTCTAAACCGTGCATGGTTGCCAATAAGCATAAATTTTCGATTGCAGTTTGTGAAAACACAAAACACCTTCTGCCACCCTGAAATACATCTGCAATATCATCAGCACAAACACCACGTGGCAGAGTTAATCACCAGGTGCGGTGCCAGATATGAATTTATCTTTCATGGTGGCGAGTGTGTTTGAAGTGTGGCGGATTGTGTTTTTTAGGGTGGTAACACTATAGACACTCAAGTAATAGACCGGACAACGTGCCGCCATGTTGTATCCAAAACGAACATTTCTCACATTTCCTGACATGATTTGAGCAGTTGTTTTGATACATCAATCAGGTTGACTCCACGTTGTCCGGTCTATTACAGTGTCTATAGGTAACACAAGATGGTCGAGTGACTTACCCCCTGTAACAACCCCTCTTCTCTATTGTCGATGTCTCTACACACAAAAAATAACTATTGTTTCTAATTCTACACACAAAAAATAACTATTGATTTAAAAGTTTTGCACTTTACTTCTGAAAAGTGTTTATTTTTCATTAAATTAAAAGTAAGATTATCTACTACGAAAGTTCTTCGTTTAATTTGAAAGTGTATTTTTTCGGTTCAGTGTGTAAATTTAAAAGTGATATCTTTTGCCATGAAAATTGTAGAGCTTGCCGAATCCACCAAATACAAAAGCAAACTAATCTTTGTTTGATAGAAAAAGAATCGGGTTTACCTGCCAAAGTCGGCCTTTTTTCTATCCGTCCTGGAAGAATGATTCAAGCTACCACAGATATTGTTCTATTGTTCCATTAGAGTCGGGATTTGTCGAGTATTTCAAGGTGAGACTTGTTAGTGTATTTTATACGGAGATTACATTCAAAGCTAGCAGAGTAATTTTTCTACTCTAGCGCCAGTTCGCCGGAAACCTTTATGTTGGCGAAGCAGCAGCACAATTTGAATGAAGCAACAGCAACAGTCGACTTTTTTTTTTTTCCACTACAAATCTTTCACCGGCAGTAACTGATCCGAAGTATAAATCCGTCCGAGTAAACCCCGTCGACAACCGCGGTCCATCGTCGGCCATCCGGGCGGCCATCCACCGCGGGCCATCGTCCAACGATTGTTCTCGAAGTCCGATTCATACGCGACGCCAGGTGTGCAACCCCCATGACAACGACAGAGAACACCAGGTCCGACACTCCTCCGGCCGGAACAGAAGCGAAGACGCAGAAGTGACTTTTTTCAAGTCTGATATTTTTCATGCCAATTGTGAGAACAGTCGTGCATTAGAAATCCGTTGTGAACCAGTAACAATAAAAATACGTTTAGAAAATGAAAAACTAATGTTTTATCAATTATATCCAACTTTTATTTAAATTAAAATTATTTCCAAACCATTATCTTATTCAAATTAATAATGATTCATCTGAAAAACAGACATTTATGTTAAAACTATATTTTATGTCAATCTCAAAGCTTACTTTTATTTGAATTTCACGACACTTTGTGGTTGAAAGTTCATGTTGAAATAAAAATAATTTACTTTCATTTTCAACATTGCCACGGTTTCGATTTGACAGTTCTACAATTCGTTTTGAAAGTTTCAACTTTTAAATGTACCAAGCAGAATTTTTTTGATTTGACAGTTTGAACGTTCTTGTTGTGAAAGCGAACCGCTTTCTACGAAAAAGAACCAACGCAACTTTTCAATTTTAGCAATGGTTTTTTTCATTCTAACAATCATCGTTCTTTGTGTGTATTTACATAAGATTCTATAGTGGTAACAATAACTCCTATTGTTATCTTATCGTTGTAAACAGTAATATTAACCGTACAAACTATAGATACTGTTGTATGGTTACAATATATTCAATTGTAAATCTACTCTGAAAAAAATTCTATCGTTATACCGACAATTAAATCATGGTCAAGATGACTATCGCATATAATGGTTACAATAACCATGAAAATGGTCGAATTCACCACTTCATGGTATTCTTGACTATGATCATGGTAACAAGGACTATTCCGACATTATGGCAAATGTTGTATCAACTATTTTTAATGGTCGTTTTGACCACGATCATAGTCGGTTCAAAAGCACTATACTGCAATAGCCATCCTAACCCCCAATCATGGTAAAATTGACTATAAAATTTGTCTCTGTGTATGAGAATTTTTTATTCGGGTTTGCGACATTGAAAAAAGTTAGAAATACTGAAATCTAGGGATTCTCTCCGGGCTCGCTCTCTTTCATTCATTACAGCGCCATTATAAAACTTACGAGACATTCTTTAGTACCGATCGAAACACAACAGTGCTGGCTAGCATACTCTACAAATAGTAGAATGAAAAACGTAAAGGTGATTGGTTTTTTAATGAAAGAGAGCGAGCCTGGAGAGAATCTCTCAATTGTAGATTCGCTCTAATGAATAAAAACCCTAGAAATAAAAGATTTCGACATGGAGTTTTCATAAGGGCCAATGTCGCAAACGTAAACAATGACTTCTTCCCCAAATTTCTTGAAAATGCAAACTCGCTCAAGTAAACTACCATTTTTATTGTAAAGGGGAACTCCTCTTCTGTACAATTATTGTGGTAATTCACTATGATTAAGTTAGCATTCTCGAGAAATTTGCGGAAAAAGCGACGTTGGCCCTTATGAAAACTCCATGTCGATTTTTCTGTGAAAGTGAAACGCAACTGATTAAAAGTTACGCTTGCGTAGCATTCTGTGACCGTGTTTTTGTTATGACTGACAGTTTTGCAGTTAACAAAAAATCTCTACTCATAAACAAATTATTGCACCAAACGACCGTGAACGTTTAGAGATAACGAAAAGGATCAAAAACAACATTGATATTTAATGTCCCCTAATAAATAATTTGGGGATAAACTAGTGGAACAGTGGATCAGATGCTTCCCAACCTAAAATTTTTAGCTAAACTTCGTTTTTCTCTAGAAATCGTTCACAATCACAGGCCTGAGAATATAAAATCGATGTAATGGAAAACAATAAGAGGAGAACTATTGGGAACGGTAAGTGTTGGATACAACCTCGTAGATGAACTACTGTTCTTACTACGTGATCCAGTTTCTTCCAACATATACAACTCTCATTCTACTTTCAAGTACCAGAGCGCATCTGCCAGTATGGCTCCGACTGCTATCGCAAGAACCCTGTACATTTCAAAGAATATTCTCATCCCCATTGTGAGTATATGAATGCTTTTTCTCGCATCCCTTTTTTTTCATCTGTCGCACATTACTGCATTTTAAGTGGAATCAATTCTAAAAGAAGCTCCTGCTAAGGACAACTATCGCATACCGGACGAGCTATCCATGAGCCGAGAGGTGGTCGAAGAACAACTCAAAATGTTAGCCCAAATTTATCCCGACTTGGTCAACAACAATCGTCCACCGGCGAAGTATTCTAAGGACGACACCAAACACGATGCGCAACCGAACTCAGCTAGAAGGTTGTCGCCTAAGCCTGTATCTACCGCTAGTAATAGTAATGGTAAACCGACTCTTACATCACCTAAGAAAGTATCTCCACCTAAAGGCAACGCCGTCGCTGATCTGTTTGCCGAGCGTAGGGCGAAAATGGCCAAATTACGAGAAGAGCAAAACAAAACAGAACCCCAACCGTCGACAAGCAGTTCAAGCAGTGCACAGAAGAAACCAGATCATCCCAAAGAGTCGGGTATTTCATTGAAAAAAGTAATCCCTCGGAACATTCACGATTACTATCCAGTGGTAGCTGCCAAAGGACAAATGGCCAAGAAACTTGCGGATGCGGCTCCCTACAATTATTTCCTTACGACTATTACTGATGCCAAGGTGACCCACTCGGAACCATTGTCAATCACCTTCCAGGAACTGTTAGATGCCAGTCTAGGCGAATTGGAATGCTCGGTTCAAATGAACTTCATGGTTGATATCGGCTGGCTTTTGGGGCATTATTTCTTCGCTGGATATGAGGATCGTCCATTGTTGATTCTATATGGGGATGAAACTCCCGAGTTGAAGATGGTGTCCTCGAAAAAACCGAACGTAACGGCAGTGAAAGTTAACATCAGCACACCATTCGGTGTTCACCACACCAAGATGGGACTTTACGGATACACGGATGGGTCGATGCGAGTTGTAGTGTCGACGGCTAACTTGTACGAAGACGATTGGCACAACCGAACACAGGGGCTTTGGGTCAGTCCAAGACTACCGGCGGTTCCAGAAGAGGCGGATACAAGTTTTGGCGAAAGCAAGACAGGTTTTCGAGAAAGTTTAATAACGTACTTGAATTCATATAAAATTGTTCACTTGCAACAGTGGGTGGCTAGAATTCGAAAGACTGATTTCGGTCTGGTCAAGTGAGTATTTAAGATTGGATTTAACTATGATCACGGATTGATAATTCCATTTTAGTGTTTTTCTAGTTGCATCAGTGCCCGGTGGTCACCTGAATACTCCAAAGGGACCGTTATGGGGACATCCTCGGTTAGGCTATTTACTGGGAAAGCATTCCGCTCCGATCGATGATACTTGCCCGCTAGTAGCACAAAGTTCCAGCATAGGCAGCTTAGGTCCCACTCCTCAGTCTTGGGTCCTGTCGGAAATAATGGCCAGCTTTAGAAGGGACTCGGCCCCGATCGGCCTGCGGAGAGTTCCTGCTTTTAAAATGATATTTCCCAGCTTCTCTAATGTTAGGAACAGTCACGATCATCTGCTAGGAGGAGGGTGCCTACCATACATGAAAGCCACGAACGATAAGCAGCAGTGGTTGAAGGATTATTTGCATCAGTGGAAAAGTGATTCAAGAAATAGGACCAAAGCCGTACCTCACATCAAAACCTACTGTCGGTGGTCCCATCGAGGGCTGTACTGGTTCCTATTGACGTCGGCGAACCTTTCAAAAGCTGCATGGGGAGTGTATAACAAATCAGCCAAGTTTGAAGCCCCGCTCAGAATTAACAGCTACGAGGCCGGTGTTTTATTCTTGCCTAAGTTTATGGTAAGCCAGCATAATAAGACAAAATTGCGCAAATTTCTTTATTTTGTTCTTATTTTGTTTTGTAGATTGAGGAAAACTTCTTCCCAATGGAACCGAAGCTTGACCAACAGCATCCACACTTCCCTATGCCTTATGACGTTCCAATAATTCCTTACGCTCCTGAAGACACGCCGTTTTTTATGGATTATCTCAGGGGCTAGTATTATAACTATTAATATGGTTACTATTGTCGTATCTCGAATAAATTTCTGAATATTTGTTATGCTAAAAATTCGTACAGTGTACTCTTAACGGTAGTGTAAGGAGCGCAAGTCATTTATATTCGCTACCATGTGCTTAAAATGCTTATATTTCTGTTGGTAAACAAAACCACGTGGGGCTCCACCTGTTGCTTATCCCCATCGGAAAACTACACGTGCAATCTGCATCCATAAACAAACACCAAGATTCGCATGCTGTTTCATGACGGTCTAGATGGGATGGGGAAGATATCAAAGGACATGCGCCGATATTCTGTCGAGCTTTTTTGCACATCTTCGCAAGCAAATTGTCAAAATAGTTTCATTGTTCGGAACTAAATGCAAAGTTCAGTGCTATTAATGGATGTTTAACAAATATCAATCGTTTGAATCGTAGTTGAGTGATAGTGAAGTTTGAGGTATGTATTCGACCAATGAAAACAATTATAGGCGAGAAGAAATTCGATTTTCAAATTTTATTATCTTGAAATCGATAATCCGTATTGAAATCTGAGATATGAAATCCATAATGTTCTTGTTCTGCTCATTGTGAATATGTATCCATAATCGATTGCAGAGATGGGATGTTAAGTGTCAGAGTGGTGTCCAAATTCGTGGCATAGGAATTAAATTGAAGAAGCACGCGAATGTTGTTTAGTGCCTGTGATAGAATTCGACGTCTGGTAAGACCGCTGCTCTAGATACTGTTACCAATCGAAGTTGTTTGTGCCGTGCTCAATGGATGGGTTACTTCCTTTTGTTACCTGCAGTATTAGGAGAATAGTATTGGCAAACCAACGTAAAGCCGCATCTCAAGCTGATTCATTGGTAATAGAATGGGTAGAAAATAGCCGATTATTACGATGCTGAAGGATCCCGTACAATTTAAAAGAAAGCAGAACGTTATTATCCCTGTGTATTTCTGAAATTTTCGAACTCCAACCCAACTTTTGATCGTAAATTTTAACAACGCGTTACAAAAAAAAATTCAATAGGCTGTCCATAAAAGCTATTTGGTGGAATGACATCTCGTCGAAATTTCAGACAAATTTATGTATGTTTTGTTGAATTTATTGCTTTTTGTTGTGCATGAGTGATCTGAGTTTCGCCCATTGAAATGGATAGACGCAGTTTTACGGTAAAATGGGTAAAAAATTCCACATGAGGAATAACAATAATAATAAATCGTACCCATTAATGGGCAAAGGAAGCTTACCGTGTTTACCACACCTTACCAATTAAACCGGGGTGGTCTCTGCTGTATACAAAAGTTGTCTCCATTCTATTAAGTCCAAGGCTGCTCTTCGTCAGTCTCGCCGTCTGCGAGAAGTTCGCAGGTCACCTTCTAATTGATCGTTCCACCTTGCTCGTTGCGCGCCTCTTCATTGACCGTCGTTATATAGAATCATTTGAACTGGGCTGTCGTTCGACATTCATACAACATGCCCAGCCCACTGGAGTCAACCAATTTTAGCGGTGTGGGTAATGGGAGGTTCTCCCAGCAATTCGTGGTTCATTCGCCTCTTCTACGATCCGCTTTCCATCTGTACTCCACCGTTGATCGTGGTTTCCACCAATGGTTGGTTTCCACTAACAATGATTTCATTTATGTAAGAATCCTGTCACCAATAATTTGAAGATTATATTTTGCTCGTGAAAATTTTGACTACGTTACTACACACTCAGATTATTTTACAGAAATCTGTGAAGTTTTACCGAATTCTCAACAGCTGAACGTTCGGTAATCCGATTTAACTGATTTCGGTAAAATTTTACCGAAAACCGATAAACTTTTTACAGATATCTGTAAAATTTCATCGAAATCCGTAAAATCGGATTACCGAACGTTCAGCTGTTGAGAATTTGGTAAAACTTTACAGATTTCTGTAAAAAAATCTAAGTGAGTACGTACAGCTACTACGACTTACGTCATTTTTTTTATCTTGATTATCGCGATTTTTTAGCCCTAAGCTGGTTCATCTCCCGTCATAGTCTTTTTCTTCTTCTGTTATTTTTGAGAGGGGCTTTAACCCTTCGGGTCATTCGTCCCGGTTCGCGGGATTTATAGGTGTTTTAAAAGGCCAGTTTGGTTAAGGAATTCTATCAGCATTTCCTCATTTGGTGGCCATAAAACTTCCTCAAGTGAGTTACTATGGTTTTAAGTCAAGCGTTCCGTGCTATAAACAATGCAGTTCATCAAAATATGGCGGATGGATACTGGGACTCCACAGGTGGGGCAGATTGAGGGATATTCTTTATCTAATAAATAACTATGGGTGAGACGGGTATGACCTATTCGTAGACGAGGGAGAATGCGGCGATTTTTGGTATTTTTATTGTCGGGCCAGGGAAAAGTGATGGGTGTGATGCTTCTCAACGTGAAATGCCTGCTGTTAAACCACGAAAGACTCCGGCAATCGCGAATCCTTCCCTTTGCCCATCTGACAGCATCAGGAGATGGAATTGGAACATCCTCTGGATCTACTCCGCAACCAACACCGGCCAACCGGTCCACCTCCCCGTTACCACAAATGCCAGAATGGCCAGGTAACCAACAGAGGGCGGCCCCATTAGCGAATGCCAATATCTCGGCCTCTTGGTTGTCTCAAAGTGGAGGAATTCATTTCACGGAGACAACTGGTAGAATCGGTATATACGACAGAGGGACAGTTGTGGGTGAAAGAACAAAAACTGGCGGCTTTCATCAGAGTATAAATTTCGGCACTTAAGATGGAGCAAGATGAAGGGAGGGAGGAACTGATACTTGGGAGCGTTGAATTATTAAATATACCATAGCCGACTTTGGTGTCGGAAACTGAGCCGTCGGTGTAAATGTATTGATGATTGGGGTATTTTTCAGAACGGAGTGAATGGAAATGAGCTTGTGCTGTGTGAGGTGGATCTCCAGCTTTAATTTGTTGGAGGAGAAAGAGATCTATTGTGGGGGTTGGTTGGTTCCAGGTTCTGGCTCTGCTTCTGGGAAGAACAGCAATTGGGGGGAGAACATGGTTGGTTAGGGATTGGAACAATTCGGCTGATTTTCTAACTAGCGGGACATCTTGACGTCTACCAAGACCAAGCCACCGAATGGTTTTAGTCATCATCAACGCCGCCATATACACCGAGTGCAATATATTCTCATGCACTTTTTCCTTGCATTGGTGTCGACCAACTACTCAACATGCTTCGCATATGAGAACGTCCATCCGAAGGTACCGTGACACCTGCTCGTTGGATGACCGAAAGAGATCCGGTCGTACTCGTACGGTGTGGACTGCACGAGTTGTTAAAGTGGTCAGGGAACGGATTAGACGAAAATCACAGCGCTCTGTACGTAAAATGGCCGCACATCTGAATGTTTCGAGATCGTCAATGCACAATATACTGCAAAATGACCTCCAAGAAGAAACGTAAGGATCACGGAGTTTGGGAACCTTCCAAGTAGAAACGACTCGAAAAAGCAAGTCTGCTTTTGTCGCGGCACGGTGGGGAAGAATTTATCTTTTCCGACGAAAAGTTATTCGTTTTGCTACAATCCCAAAATGTCCAGAACGACAGATTGTAGGCTATCTCTTTGAGAACTGTTCCAGAGAGTGATAGGAATATTCCTCGGTTCCAAAATGCTGCGTCAGTGATGGTTTGGGGAGGAATTTGCAAGCGAGGCAAATTACCACTCGTTTTCATCGAAAAAGGCGTTAAAGTGAATGCCGTATATTATATAACGGAAGTTGTGGAGAAAGTTGTCAAGCCATATGTACAAGAGGTGTTAGGAGATGATCACTATGTGTTTCGGCAGGATGGAGCGCCATCGCATACTGCAAATCTCGTTCAGGGCTAGTGCCGAGAAAAGTTGACCGACTTTTTGGACAAGAACGAATGGCCTCCCAGTTCACCAGATCTGAATCCCTTGGATTATTTCGTATGGTCATACATGCTGGCGAAGGTAAATGACCACAGGGCGCCTAATATGAACCAATTCAAAACCGTTATCAAACGAATTTGGAACGAAATGCCGATGGAAGTCGTGCGTGCCGCCTGTGACGGTTTCGAAAAACGTCTGGAACTGGTCAAGAAGGTTAAAAGCGAAGTTATTCCAAAAACATATGCTGTAGTTGATCAGTATTATATTGCAATATAATGAGTAAAGTTATCAATAAAATCTGGAATATCGATTTGAAATAAATAGAGTTTTATTTTGTATGAGAATGAGTTGACCACATTCAGCCATTATAGCAGAGATGGGACTAGTGATGAAAACGCAAGAAGCATAGCGAAATGCTTTATTGTACAATGGGCGTGGCTTTTTACATATCCTATCACCACCTCTGCTATAAAGGCCAACACCTAAGAACATCTTTGGAAGGAGCCAGCTATTAATTACCTATATAAGGATTTTTCTGTGTGCGCAAGGAATCCTGGATCCTAACAATATAACTTTAATAAGCTGTAATCGACTTTCGGTGGTTTTACGCACAGCATCAAAATGATGACCAAACCCGAGTGTCCGGTCAAGGAAGACTCCAAGAATTTTCCGTCGTAGTCACTCAAATACCTTTTGGGAATATGCGTAATTTGTTCGGGGGCGAGATTTGAACTCGTGACTTTGGCGTGAGAAGTATGGATGTAAACCACTACGCTGGGGTCATGGCTGGCCCACAATTGAAACGTTGCGGATGCGTCTGCGTGAATTTGACAGTTTTCCCATAGGTTTTCTGTCAAATTTACGTCAACGCATTCGCAACGTATCATTGAGCCTGTGCACGCTATAAAAAGTTTGACTTTTACTGTGAGCCATGTTTTCAAGCATCCTGTGAGAATGAGTGAGACAACACCAAAACACGGCTCACAGTGAAAGTTAAAAAGACAAAAGAATTATAGCACCGTGCACAGGCTAATTGTGGGTGACCCTTCACTCCCTTACATCAAAATGTTTATATTATACCAATTGTCATTCGACTAAACTTTGTTTCGACCAAATTAATATTCCACGAAATTCATCATTAGAACGACAACATTTTCTTAAGCCGTTTTTCATAATGCACAAGTTATTTAGAAAAACGGGTGCACTGGCATATCAGGGCAATGATCCCCCATCGCATCTTCAAGTGATCATTACAAGCTGTCTATTTGGTTCAGGTTCTTTTGAACGTTGATGTGACAGCCTGTTTGCACTTGAAATCTGCCGCGACCAATGCGGCAGAACGCGCCCATACCACCCATTTGTGAACTGAAGGTCAGGGAATGCAATAGACTAAAATGATCACCAAATAGATATTTTTGAAACTCTTAGGGAACAGATAAACACATATTGTTTTTGCAAAGTTGGTTCATTCAACCTCCTCTCCTAGGCTGAATACCCGTACATTGGACTTAACCCTTACCCATCAAACCGTGTGCAACACTTGCGCCATCTTTCTTACACACTTCCATCCACTGTTTCTTCAAATCCTTATGGTTTTTGAAGACCTTCCTTGTTTTTCGAAGCTTGTCCTTCACAATCACCCAGAATTTATCTATTGGTCGAAGTTCTGGCTAGTTTGGCGGAATTGCCTCCTTCGGCACGAAAACAACATCGTTGGCTTCGTTCTTTCGTTCTTTCGTTGCGGAAGAAGCAGTCGACGAGGACAGGTGGTGGTGAAGCTGCAAGGAGGCCCAAATAATAATAACCAGGTCAGAAGCTAGTAAGAAAATGGGAAAGGGTAAAGCGAACTTGAAATGTTTTCATGGGAGAATATACTGAATTACAAGTCTTAAAATGTATTGCCGAGTATATACCACATTGCCAAAACCGAAATTCCCCTACAAGGTGCGGAATGTACATCGAAAATATTCCTATAATGGATACAATTCTACTTTCTACATCGCTTGTACTCCTACCAACCTGGACACACACTCCATCCACTTTGATTGCTGCAGGCCACCAGATTGCCTTAAGCTGAAACTGGAGGGAGTTCTTCCCCATATGATTTATAGGTTAGGTTGGTTATCACTTTTTGAGACTAAAAATTATAAACAAAACAAAACAACGCTCAAATTGCTTACCAATGGATGCTCCAGTGGAGCAAACGATTCTTGAAAATTTCACGTCTGAAGTCCTAATAGTATTTGAGGTTTGTGCTCAGAAAACTTCATAGTGATAGGGACTTGATCCCGTATGTTCTTAAACTGGTTCTCACTTCTAATAGCTTGTTTGGGTCTACTTCAGGTTCCGCTTGACGATGGCCCAATAACTCGTTCGAATAGCTCTGGCGTGTTGAAAGCACTCTTGTCGGTGGGTATAACTAAACTGTTTGAAGGTGCCTAGACGTACAAACTTAGTTTCTTTCGCCGAGAGTGCAACAGTCGAATATTTCGGCATTTCAGTTACTGAGAGTCAGCAAATAAATTACCGAGAATCAGCTAACAAATGATAATCTTGCCGAAAATCAGCTTATAAACTAAACAATTTCAGGAATACCAACAAACTTTGCCAGCATCGTCGTTTTTTGTTTCCAGTATCGTGTTTTGGCCGTTTTATTTAATTTATTGCGATTTGGAGTCATTACCTTCTTATGAGTCAACAGCCTGGCTCGATTTTTTTTTTAACTCGGCGCCTGGTTCGCAGTTAACCTTCTTTACGTATCGGGGTCAATATGACTCTGAATGGATTTTAAAAATACTATAACTTTCTTAAATAAGTACCTAAATATTTAAATTTTCTTTACATTTCCTAAATCATAGAAAGTTAAACACTGGTTATGCCTTGTTCAAACTACGGAGTGATAACATGTTATAACGGTTGTCAAATAATTCCAACAAGAAATTCGTCTTCAAGATAAGCTTATAACATGTTATAACTGCTCAGTCTGGCCAGCGTTTTAGACCGAGCAGGTATAACATGTTATAAGCTTATCTTGACTACGAATTTTTTGTTGAAATTATTTGACAATCGTTATAACATGTTATAACTCTGTGGTATGAACAAGGTATTATCAACAATCAATATGCCACTAGTGATATAAAATTGGAAGTACACCTTGAAGCCAGCACCTTGCTGTACATATTTGCACCTTTGTTTTGATTGGCTGTGTTATTTTGACAGAAAATTTGAGAATGTGTTCATGTGAGTTCATTATAAGGGGCGCATTATCAAGCTTGGGACCGAGCTTGGGACCGATGTGCTAGTACTGACTGTGCCAAGACAAAAATCGTTTTTGTATGGGACCTACTGGTCTTAGAGTTAGTCTATGGTATTACCACAGCCATTCAAGCTTGAATCTCGGCGTGTGTAAAATTTCACAACCGTCAATTTAAAAGGAATCGCTAAATGACAATAAGCAACTAACAAAGAGCAAATCTGTCACTTTTGTAGCCGCTATGTGGCATCTAATTGCACGTCATAACATCGTGTCAATACCGAGTGTTATGTGGCCAGGGATTGTCGAAAAACACAGAGTAGTGCAAAAAAAGGCAAGTGCTTCACCCAATTTCAAGTGTGCGTCTCTTGTTTCAGAAGAGCGCAAAAAACGAAAGTGCGAGAAATTTCGTAGCAGCATGAGACACAGATAGCCGCACATGCACTACTCTTTCAGAGACAAAGAGTAATGCACATTGCTCTACTCAGTGCTCTACTCAGTGCTTTACTCTGTGTTTTGGCTCATGCTTTGGTAAATGGTAGCAAAATGAAAGGTTTTGATGCTAGTAACAAAAAGGCATTGTATGGGTTCATAGAGGGAAAATTTTATTAAAATCCTTATTCGCATACTAATCCGGGCCATGCCGCCGTGTCTGTTTTTTGCACTTGTGTTTGCACAGAGACGACAAGGGAGAGTGCAATCGTTAGCACCCAAAGAGACGAAAGCAAATTCAAAATGAGATGTGCGGCTTTGAGGGCACGGCACAACAAGGGTGCACGGAAGTACAGACTGCACTTTCACGTCTCTTTGAAATTTAATGTGCTGTCTCGTAGCAGCGCGTGCTGCACTCAAAGAGATTTGAGTCGCACCTTATCCCTGCATGTGGCGAACGACGGAGTGATATTTTGAGATGCTAGCAGACGCCGCAACTTCGGCACATCAGTGGGCATCTCGACGAAGTGAACTACGTAGCGTTAGTGTAGCAGCAAGTGCTAACGCTAGCGCTTGCTAGCGGTTTGAAAATTTACACAGAGTTATCGATTAATTTTGTTCTTGCTTAAACGTCTCTCTGTGGTATTACGTTTCTGCATTGAACCCAAATTGTTTGACATTTCTGAAGGGCTGTTAAAAAAAGTTACGAATAAGGTGTTTCGGGTCACACGGGTCACACTGATCCGGATTTCAAACTCGCATTGTGGAAACCATATATGACTAAATTTTAAAGTATTTGCTGTAAAATGCTAATTAGAGTCCCAATTATGAGTTTCTCGTGAGAACTGCCCTTTTTACCCGATTAACCACAAGAAATCTGTGCCAGAATAGGGCATGTTTTCCCACGATCCGTGAGGCGGCGACAGATACAAATTTTCGGGAACCATTTAGGAGGGGGAAATTACAGATTTTCGCCGAAACATGCTTTTCGCCGGCTCAAACTTCGTAATTTTTCAAGAATAGTATACGTTCAGCCTTGAAATGGACCAATGACCATATTTGCCATTCTGGAACCATCCAGATTGCCCGGGGAACCTTTTATGCCTTTCGACGGCTCAAATTTCATGACTTTTTGTAAATAATCTACTTCTAGTCTTTAAAGTTAAATACATTCATGTAGCCGACAAAGTGACTAAGAATTCGCTTTCTCATATGTCTGGATAACAACCGGGGTGGACAGCACCCTCCTCCGACCACGCTACGCCACTTCTCATAAATGAGTAAAAATGATAAACTAAGAAAGCTATGTCAATTGGATCAGTTTTTCTTTGATTTTGAAAACTCATGACTTCTATTATCGGATTCGACAGATTTCGTTAATTTCGGTAAGTCAAAAAGCTTGATCCGATGAAAATTTGTATCTGTCGCCGCCGCACGGATCGTGGCAAAACATGACCTTTTCCGATACAGATTCCTTGTGGGCAGTTCTCACCAGAAATTGAAAATTGAGGATCTAATAAGCATTTTTACTGCAAGGACTTTACGTTTTATTATATAAATTTTCCACAATGTGAATTTGAAATCCGGGTCAATATGACCCGAAACAACTTTTAACACCAAAGGAAGGTTAAAAAGAATGTGCATCGTTCACCTCAAAAACTTGCTTTTAGGAAAAAGCCTAGTTGAATTGATCCCCCTTGTAATGTTTGTTTTACTAAAGACAAGTTCTTCCCTCCGCCACACCATGGCACGGCACCAGACTTCCCTTAACACTCTAAAATACCACCGCAAACGAGCGGTTTGCTGCTCCTCGCGTGCAGTAATATTACAACCATAATTTATGGCCAATCACGCGATTAATATTCACCATAGCGCTCCTCACGATTGTAGGTATGTAGGTATGCGATACGGTCCGCAACATTCATACACTGGTACCGCGCACGACGGATAGTAGTCCTCGGTGGTCACCTCCACCACCAGTAGCTAGTATTTGCTTAGCAAATCGATTGATAGTAGCTTTCAATTTCTCGATTTTTGTTCCCCTCTAGTTGCGAGTATACTGTTGACTATTGCGCGTCGTCGCGTACCGCGTGAGTATGTCCTCGGCAAGGTTATCGAGCGCCTGGGAGGACAACAAGTCCCGCTCGGAGACTGTTCTCTGTCCGGAAAGGTATTCTGCCTCTTCAAAGGGACGCTACTCTGGCTTGTCCGGCGGAATGTCCCGAAACGGAAGCAGAGATGAGGTCAAGTTGCACAAAAGTTTGGAAGAGATTTCCAAGGACATCAAGGAACTGGAAGATTTCATATCGGTTACGGAAAAAATTCTGAAGAGGGAGCGGAAACTTGACGAGCAGCTGTATAAAAGAGAACGGCAACGGAAGGCTTTCGAAAGGAAGATGCAACAGATTAAGATTAAGTGTAGTCCAACGAAAATTTGCTTCGGTCGGAACGATAGTTCAAGGGTTAAATCGCCGACCTTCAAAGTGAATATAACGCAAAAGAGACGAATCAAATCGTTAAGTCCAAAGAGTTACAAGTCCAAGTTGTACTTTAGAAATGGGAAAATAGGCTGCCTGGAAGCCGAGGAGTCGGCCTCCAATCTAAGAAGTACGCATGAAATAGTCAAACGGATTATAAATGATGAGAATAATGTGTTGGTCAAATTAGAACATCAGCATTTCACAATGGGCTCCAAGTCGGAATCACCGACCTCGGTTGGAACTCCACTGGAGAGTTTACAAATGTGCGTAACGGAATCAGCGACCTCCCTCTGCGATGAACCGTATAAAGTGGCAAGCGACGAACCCGAGGACAATGTCTCAGAGTCGAAACTCGATAGCAGTGATAGTAACGAGCGAATCATCGAAGATATGGAAGTCACGTGAGCGACACACTGTAATTTATCAATAATCGATCTAATAAATATGCTTTGAATTCCAGGAGTCCTCCACTAGAGGACAACGATTTCGTAACCGGTCGTCTGAGACATCTCGCGAGTCGATTCTCAGAAAGAACGAAACGCATGAGAAGTAAACTGGAGATTCCACCCACGCCATCCAGTAGTGCCAGTGCTCCCTCAACGGCTCCTTCAACTCAGAAGCATAATGCTGAATGTATGTGGTGTACCATTGACATTTTAATGCTACTGATTTAATCAAAAAACTTTAATTTTACAGTACGTGCCATTCAGAATTCGGCATTAACTTTGCAATCAACAACGGGAGCTCAAACATGCGATCATCAATACTTTTGTCCTATCTTTTGCTCCGGTGCCACAAATGCAGTGCTGGATCCACAGGGCAAATTTTACATTTCCTGGCTATTCATCGTATCGCTCTCTTTCCTGTACAATGCGTGGGTTATTCCATTGCGGACGTCGTTTCCCTACCAAACTCCCGAAAACACCAAATACTGGATCGCTGTTGACATTTGCGCTGATGTTATCTACCTAATTGACATTCTGTTCGTAAAGCACAGAATCATGTACTTGTTCGAAGGTTTTTGGGTCAAGGACACCGATTTGACTCGCAAGAATTATATAAGGAAGCTACAATTTAAGGTAAGGTTGTGATTCTACAAGGGCGGTAGGAATGTGAAAATTATATAAATCTCTTTAAAGATGGATCTACTAGCCCTGATGCCATTGGATTTGCTCTATTTGAAATTCGGTACTGAACACGTTGTGTTCCGGGCGCCTCGTTTGCTGAAAATTCAAAGTTTCTGGGAATTTTTCAAACTAATTGATCGGGTTTTATCGTCACCGCACATTGTGAGTAGAACTAAATGATCGATTGATAGATTGACAGACCGATCAGGGCAACATTGCATTGACGAGTTTCAATCCTTCTTTACCTTATTTCATTTGTATTCTCCTCAGATACGAGTCGTGAAGAC
This sequence comes from Aedes japonicus, assembly GCA_034211315.2. Taxonomy (NCBI): domain Eukaryota; kingdom Metazoa; phylum Arthropoda; class Insecta; order Diptera; family Culicidae; genus Aedes; species Aedes japonicus. The sequence goes on along the minus strand of JASCZW010000840.1, from coordinate 20,774 downwards.
GCTCACTTATATGCTGTACATGATTCACCTGACGGCCTGCTCGTACTACGCATACAGTGCCTATCAAGGTAAGTGGGGGGTTTATCGTTGTCGTTTGTGCATAAAGTAAGAAGATTAGTGAGATATAAGACCTGCAATTTGAACAGGGTAAATGCTCCATTAGTTGCGGTACGTTGGTGAATTTTGTGTGTGGACTGATGGTTCACTAAAACACTGTCCAGACTGAGCAGTTATAATGTGTTATTAGCTTAACTTGATACCGAATTTCTTGTTGAAATTATTTGACAACCGTTATGACATGTTATAACTCTATAGTCTGAACAAGCCACAACGCTGCTAACAAACCGCAACTATAAGAACTTTACCCTACAATAATTCATTTATTGAATGGAATAGATCTTCCCAAACGATACCATATTGGTTATAGATAAACGAAAATTTGAAATTCTTATGATTAAAAACTGCTTTATGCCTTGTTCAGACTACAGAGTTTTATTTTCAATCAGTTTGTTTATTAGTTAGCCTCAGCGTGCTTTGCGGAGCCGATATTCAAGATTGTAATTAACAATGTTTTATTTTTCGGGTTTAGTAAAGAAGGGTGCCAATTACTCGTGGCTAGCTCGAGGTTAATGGGTTACATTATCGTTTGGAAGGGGCTAGGCAGGTAATTTATTTCAGGTGTTAGTTGCTGCTCATGTTTGCGACATCTACCAAATTCTGGGTCCCTGTAGCCCCGTTCTGGAATTAAACCGGAAATGGGTGACCACAGCTTGCAGGACAGGTACAAGTAGCACGGAAACAAAAGGATAGTCCAACTAGGACACAATGGCAGGAAATTTACTAGAGTGGAGGGAAGAGAGGTGATGACATTACACTCTTAGATCAAGCAAAAATATGAATTCGTAAATTGCTTGCATGTAAGGGAGATCACGCATTCCCAAAACATCTTTTACCTACCTCGGGCCACTAGGGTATCCAATATTCGTGCTCTGGAGGCAACATTATCCGGGCAATGCCAAACTGCGTGAGCGATATCATCATAACCGGTTCCGCACCTACATAAATTGCTATAGACGAGAATAATTCTGAAGAGATCTACGTCTAGCGAGTAGTGGTTGGACATAAGTCTTAACATGACACGAATGAAATCGCGACTTACATCCAGACCTTTGAAGCACGATCTCGGCGAAATATTTGGAATAATGAAATGTAACCACCGTCCAAGAGAATTACTTGTCTAATCGTTTTGCCAACTTTGAAGAGAAATCTGACATACTAATGGGAAAAATTCATCATATGAAATTCTTCTTTCAAAAATCTCGCCTTCTTGTGCGCGCACTTTTGTTAGAAAGTACTCCTGCCAGGGGTTTACTCTTGCCAGAACCTCCAGACTCATATTGCGCGTTAAATGCATACAGCCAAGAGCAATACTTAAACAACGATATTGAATGCGTTCCAACCCAAGTAACAATTTGGGTTTTATGAAGGTTCTGTAGAACGTGATTTGAACTTGTAGAATGCTATAAAACTAGGATAAAACATACAATGTTACTTGGGAATTTGATAAGGTGGCTGTTTCTTGCCGAGAGGCAGCAAACAGAGCCGTAATCGGGAACTGAAAGAATAGTTGTTTTATAGAGTTTAATAAGGTCTTCCGGGTGAGCATCCCACAATGTCCCGGAAATTGATCAGTTGTTGAGATTTCGGTTTTAAATACGCAATGTGAGTACTCCAAGTGCATTTTGAATCAAACATGACTCCAAGGTATTTGAAGGTCAAAGATTGGGTAATGTCTCTTCCCAACAGCTTGAGACGCAGTTGGGCTGGGAATCGCTTTCTAGTAAACACTACCAATTCGGTTTTTTGCGGTTAAAACTCGATCCCCAAATTTCTTGCCCAGATGGACAGATTATCCAGGGAATTTTGCAATGGTCTTTGCAAGATTTCCGCTCATTGACCTCTGAAGGAAGAGACTACAGAGTTATAACATGTTATAACGGTTGTAAAATAATTTCAACAAGAAATTCGTCATCAAGATACGCTTATAACATGATCTAACTGCTCAGTCTGGCCAGTGTTTTAGCCATATCATGAAGACAAGATGAATGAACATGAAGGCAAGACAAAATAATAACTGCAAAACGAAGCACTTCTAGTTTATGTCTTCAGCAGAGTTTCTTCTTATAATAAGCTCAAATAAAATCTCACAAACAAATAGTTCAGAGCCTTACCGTATAGGAGGCGATGGAAATCTATGCGTCATAATAGGGTATTATAGGGGTATGTGGATTATAACATTGTTCGATAGCAAATATAATAACATACCGGCAATTAATTTATTTTTTAATTTGGACAAGCGTAACTGTTGAAAAAACAATTTCAAAATATTATGAAAAAATGTTGATTGCTAGAGAACACCATCCTATTTCACCATGAAACGCGCTACAAAAACAGACTACCTAAACCAACGAACCAACCATTGATTTCCAGCATATATGTATACATAAGTTGACATTTATGTCATAATGGGAGCCCCTGTTACTGAAAATTAATTGCCAGGAGCCCCCGTTACTGAAAATAAATGTCATTTTGTGAAAATAAAAGTGATTAGAATTTACTTGTTTAAAAATCGAGCAAAAATAGTTGAGCTGCATAAAAAATATTGTTGTGCTAGGAAGAACACCCATCATCGATACAGATGGAAAAAAGCATGTTTTTTTTAAAATTAAAACCGCCTATTGTCAGTTTATTAGCGGCATCGTGGATCTAGGCTACACTCTTAAAGTTATGAATCTTGCACTTGACGTAATTCTTGTACTGCGTAAATGTTTGAAGACTTATGCCTTGTTCAGACTACAGAGTTATAATTCCAACAATAAATTCGTCATCAAGAGATGCTTATAACATGTTTTAACTGCTCAGTCTGGCCAGTGTTTTAATGTTCAATGGAATTCAATATTATGTCAATTCTGATGAAATCAGAGGTATTTATTAACAACATTCAATCTTGCATAATATTACACTGAAAACCAGGTTTCATGACCTGCTTTTAAATTAACTCTTGAATTATGTATGATGTATGATATGTACTACCACCCATTGTAGCACGGAAACTAAGTCCGACAGCAGTGAGCTTTCCTCGCTGCTAGACTTGACCAAGCTTTATTAACCACTGATTATCCTAATCATGCCATTGTATGAAGGGCCAAAAGGGGGTTGGGTGGATCGATAGGCAACATCACTTATACGTATCCACAGGGATATAAAGAATCTCCTTCCAACAACAAGATTGGACAATTGGTCAAGAGAGCAAGCTATCTAACATGAGGATGCCTCAATGGGCGGGGAGAAGAGTCCGCCCTCTATTCACAAACTGTTAACAATGGGGAGTTGGCATTTCCACTCTCCCCATCCAGAGTGCTTCAATCGGGTGCCCTGATGGTCCCTCCCATTCCCATGAAATATTTATATAGTGTATGTATTTATGTAAATGAAAAATACTGTAATCACTCGGTATCTATTATTTATGATCTCGCTTTAGTGGATCCTGAAATGTAAGAAATGTTGTAAAGTGTTAAAGTGTAGAGTTCTGTGGTTTCACGCTTATGAACGTTTTTGTTTGTTTTCAGTGATAGCAGCAATTTCCCAAAATCTTGATTTGAGGCATCCTAAAAAAGTTTGATAAATTATACAAAAATAACATATATACATTTTAATTTACTGTTGCCATGGTCACTATTTGCTGCTTGATATTGATTTTATAACAGCAATACGCTACCCCGCAGTGGGATGTTAGGCAAAGATTGACGTCCATGGTTCGAGTACCATTGGATACATGCCCTTTCGCTCAATTTTCAAAAACATCTGTTAGATTTTCCTACCTGCCGCACTCTGACGGAACTTTCAACACTTTCTCTTCACATCTTTCATTCTAGCCAAAAACATTGATGTTCACTCTTGGTGCCTCATGGTGATGAGCGAACATCTCCTTCTACATCAATACGCTTTTATTTGTGCTGGCCTAATAATTGTTGCTCCTGTGTTAGGGAGTTAAAGACAAATGGAGAAAACAACAAACAACAACAACAAAAAACAATAAGCAATTTTTAAATCATCTAAGAAGTAAAATCAATAAAACAATTTCATCAAATATAATGACATTGTGAGTTATGATACAGACACATCAGACACTATCCGAATGGCAAACAGCTCAGATTTGGAAAGAGGTCCATTTGCAAACCGAAATTGAAAAATATATTAGGTAATAAGTGCAAAAGCCTACCATAGATTCCGTCGCAGCTTCTTTTGTTCAACTAGATACTTCTAAATCATAATGATAATTGGACATATAAGACATAATAATTAAAAATATATATAACCTATTAATTGTTCCTAATAGGTTATATATATTTTTAATTTTTATGTCTTATATGTCCAATTATCATTATGATTTAAAAGTATCTACTTGAACAAAAGAAGCTGCGACGGAATCTATGGTAGGCTTTTGCACTAAAAAAAAAATATGTTAAAATATAAATCCCGAAAACACCAGTAGTGATAAAAACGATAATGATGGTGATAAAGAAGATTGATAATGGTTATGAATAAACAATGTCCTTTATGATAATATATAGTCAAAGGATATTATAATATGAACTGAAAATTAGATCTGTGCCGACTGCTGTTTTGTTGCAATTGTAGACAAACTTCCGCATCCATTATGAACCAGAAAATTTAGACAATGTATGACAGCCATGAGAAAAAAAAATTAATTTAAAATGTTAAATTATTTTACAATACCTGATGACCTGGTAGACCTGAAAGATATGATAATCGAAAATTATGATATGATTTACCGGTCGCACCCCCTCACTTCGCTATTGTGAGATTGACAACATTGCCCAGGCTACGCCAACCAGCGTCTCCATGTTTCAGCTGGCAGTCTTTTGTGATCATATGACTCGTGGAGGCGTGAGGTAGGAACTTGTGAGGACCGGAGGTCGGTCGCACCCTCCTTCGAAGTTGTCAACTCACCATTTGAAGCCCTTTAAATTAACTCTTGAATTATGTATGTATGTATGTATGTAAGGTAGCCACCATCCCTTCTACGACCTTGTCATGTATGCAGCTCCACTTAATAACAAGATCAAATTGAGTTACCAGTTTGCATTCTCAGTAACGTTGTATGAAGGGCCAAGAACGGTGGGGCGGACCCGTAAGCAAAGACACTTACACGAAACCCGCGGGAACATAAGAATCTCCTTCCAACGATACGATCCAACAAATCGCATAACCCAATTCGCAATACTCATTAAGCTTTCTACGGGATGGCTTGTTAAGAAGGGCGTGTCACTCTCGATGAAACTGTTGGAGTAGAATTCGCAACATCACAATCGAATCGGTAGGATAAGAAAATGATACTGTTTATTCCCTCCTAGACGCCGGTTGTCATACCACTCCATTGTCCAATTCCAGCTTAAATGATACCCTGATGCTCCCTCCCTGCCCAATATATATTCAATGTCATGTAGTAATATATAAAATATAGTGAATGATTATTACAATGATATTTAATACAGTAAGTAAATGTAAGAATGATAGTAACAATTCCATTTGTAAACCTGAACGTTAAGACAATATAGTAGCTATGAGAAAAAAAATTGATTCAAACATATTTTAAAATACTTGGAATATCCATGGATGATCTGAAATTATATAGCATATGATGAGTAGTAAACCAAAAATTTCGAAGTGCTGTTCAAGGAAAAATCACAAAAACTTTTTATAGTGAGTCTCACAGGTACTATATCAATTTTTATCAAATGAATTTAAATGCAATAATATGATATCATTTAATACCATAACATAAAAATAAAAATTTGACGTTATAATGTAAAATAAAAATACGAGCAAGCCAGTAAACTATAGTAGAATATATATCCGTAACTTAGCTGGTCATCGAAAGATTTCCGCTGTTGCCGCTTCGATAAAATTAATATCTATTAAGAATTTGTTTTCACAATTATAGTCAAATAACATAATAAGCTTAAGTATAATATATATCTGTTATCCACTGGTTTGTAACTGAAAACAAATATTAGATCTAGGGTTTTTTCTCAGTAGGGCGAATCCACAATTGAGAGACTCTCTCCGGGCTCGCTCTCTTTCATTCATTACAGCGCCATTATGAAACATACAAGGCATTCTTTAGTACAGATTGAAACACAACAGTGTTGGCTAGCATACTCTACTAATAATAGAATGAAAAACGTAAAGGTGAGTGGTTTATGAATGAAAGAGAGCGAGCCCGGAGAGAATCCCCCAACTGCAGACTCGCCCCAATGAAAAAAAAAACCCTAGAGATATGTTTTAATATCCTAATAGTCTTGGAAAAGCTGAAAACAGCAAACAATTAGGAGAAATAAATTTTATATAAGCATGAATAATGCCAAAAACGTAGATTAAGTAAAACCAGACAAAAAAAAAGTCCCATAACTATTATTGGTCCGGATCTATAAATGATAATGGGAAACAGGAAAGCAATGATTATAAATTATATAGTTTTGGTGAATAAGGGAAATGCTTTTTTGAGTAGAATTTGTCGTACATAATGCTTCCTACCTTTTTTTTTTTAGTGAAAATGGCATAGAATATAGATAAAATAGCGAAGGGATGTTATAGTATAAAATGATAAAACCAAGTTTAATTGTATGTACATATCTACAGATTGTGATCCTGCTGCAATTGTAGACGGGCCCGCTCATGGACTACTAACCTTCCCTTTAAATTAACTCTTGAATTATGCGTCAAAATTCTAAACTTAACATTACGTTCACACTACAACTTATATTAAGTGATATAGAGTATCGAATTAATGTGGATACAGATTTTATAAAACAAATATGTGGTAATAAAAGACTGAATTTTGTGTTTCAATAGAAGTAGAATTACCTAATCGTTAGCTTCTGCTTCAGTGTCATAGAAAGCATTTAGTCTTATTTCCAACATTATCGGTTTCACACGTCAAGTTGGACACATCGCAATAGAAAATATTGTGATGGAGCTCGGACGATAGGTTATTAGATGTATGAGAAATACTCTCTAACTAATTTGTGATTATATCTGAAAAATCCAAATTTGGCCAACACCCACCATCATATGCAATATGTCTTTAGAGTAACAAAACTTGTTATTTGGGATACTTGTGAATAACTAAGAGGTACTCGTTTGGCATGGTTTAACCTTGGCATGATATTGTGGAATTTTTTCTCGTGTTATCATTAGGTATTTTAGGTTAATTAGCCTAATTAAATGAAACAACGAGACAAAATCATTTGATACTCTTATTTATTTAAAACAATTTTCGAAAAATTTAATAAGTGCTGCAATTCATAATAACAATTTTACACAATATTTGGTCATGAAAAGAATTTTGACTGAAATATAGTTCATATAAATAAATTTGAGAAATATTTTTGAATACTGTTCATAATAGGCATAGACCAAAGAACTAGGGATACAATTATAGCATTATAGCTTCAATAAAGATTTAAAATTTCGTTTATTATAAAAGCATCTGAAAAATTAATTTAATGTTTCATAACCTTAATTTGGTGTCTTGGCGTGTAAATTGTTTTTGGGATTTTATCATCATGTAATTTTAATAATAGACGTAAATATGTGGCACCTTTCATGTGCATCCAAGCAGACATAAATTTACATGATTTTTCCTAAGTGTGTAGCACATCGGTCCTAAGCTTAATGATTCCTAATAACGTAACTTACACCAATACACCCTCGAATATTCTGTGAAAATAACATAGTGAATCGAAACTAAAACAAAGATACTAGTACCGAAAGGTACCGAAAAGCACGAGTAAGGTACAGACTGCAAGGTGAGCTTCGGAACTAGGGTTTCTACAACCGTGATCCAATTTCAAATCGCTAGCTTCATATTGATTGTTCCCGGTAGGTCCCGTTAAGTTTTAAAAAGTTATGAAGTACTATAAAAACTCACAGCGAATTATCGCGTTCGTCCCCATCCCCGCTGAGAAAGAAAAAAAACAAATTTGAAATTAATGATACTCCAGTCATTGGGTTTTGCTGCGGTTTTTTGCAAAATATCACAAAATTATCATAGTTTGTGGATTTGCTTAGGATATTCCGAAAATATCCGTAGTTTCGGATTGCAAGGTGGTAGTACTGGGGAAAGTACCTGTCTAGGGATGGTGGACAAAATAGTTTTAGGTGGGAAACATGGCATGCGGCACATCAAACCTCATGATTATGCAAAACTTGGTCATCAGAAGACATTTTAAGGATTTCTGACCAAACTGGCTACTAAAAGAGGCCCTGGGAGATCCGAGTTCCTCCAGAAAAGAGGCCATATTCATTTTTTTTTCAAAACCTGGCTTGCGACACATCAAATTTAATGATATCCTCAAAATATCTTCTGATAACCTAGTTTTTAAAAACCATGAAGTTTGATGTGCCGCATCTAAAAATATTTTGTCCGCCATCACTGGACAGGTACTAACCCCAGTACTCCCACCTCGCAATCCGAAACTACGGATATTTTTGGAATAACCTGTGCGAATTTACAAACTAGGATAATTTTGTGATCTATTGCAAAAAACCGCATCACCCATCCGTTCTATCTTTATCTTTATTTTTAAACTTGAATTTTTCTATCTCAGAGGGGTTGGGAATGTACGTGTTAAAACTTCTCTTCGCCGATCCCGAGCCTAGCACCGTGGCACTACAGGAGACGAAAGCGAACCAAACCGTCCTCTCATCAAACTTTGCCGGCAGACACTACACGCTGCTTCTGGAGTCGAACAGCGTTCACTACTGGCAACACGGAGTTGGCCTTGCCGTTCGGGAAGGTGTACCATTTGAGCATGTGCAGATCAATACCACACTGCACCTCATCGCTGTATGCATCCACGCACCGATCCAGGTAACTGTAGTGTCTGTCTACATTCCGCCGCGTTCTGTGAGTTGTTTGAGCAGTTGGAAGGTGCAGTGTTACTCCTGGGGGACTTCAACACGTACCATCTCGCGTGGGGATCCCAACAATCGAACACATTAGGCCAATTTATCGCTGAGACGACTTTAAGCAAACAGTTGGTGGTGTTGAACGACGACTCGCATACTCGCATCGACCCGAGTACGGGAAACACTTCGGCTATCGATGTTAGCATCTGCCCCGAGAGTCTTGCTCGTAGGTTCACCTGGAGAACATTATCGGACACGCACATCAGCGACCAGTGTCCATCCCTAGGTGGACTCATTATCGAACGGCTCGACAGAAGTGGCTTTACGACCAAGCGGATTGGTCGTTGTACGAGCGGCTTACAGAGGAAACTATCCGACCAGAGGCCGAGTGGAACTTGAGCAGCTTCATGGAAAAAAAATATCGCAGCGAAAGTGCCTTCGATCACTCCGACGTCTCCAGCAATCTGATCGAGATGAACCCGAAGCACTGGCGAGGTTCCAGCAAGCAAAAGCAGTTACACGAAAGGCGGTCAACAAGGCGAAGGAACAGTCGTGGCAAAACTTCGTAGGGAAGATATCACCGAGCAGCACGGCACCGAATTATGGCGTACGGGCAATACTTTGCGTGGCAACTGGTAACAGCGCCCGGTAATCTTCAAGTGAGCGGACGGGTTCACTGACGACCCCGAAGAAGTGGCAGAAGAACTGGCGAATGTTTATTCCGAAAGATCGGTGAATTCCAGCTACCCTCCATGATTCCAGATGACGAAAGCGGCAGCTGAACGAGAGTCCATAGATTTCTCGCACAACAACGATGATGTATAACATCGACATCGCCGTGAACGATCTTCTGTGAGCCCTCGACATAGGGCGATGCACCTAAAAAGGCCCAGATTCGAGCGGGTATCCTCTGCTGCAACACTTCTCAAGCTGCTGAACGACATCTGACGCAGTGGTGAGTTTACCGCCAGCTGGCGGAATGCCATCGTCGTTCCAATACCGAAGCCGAGCTGCCACGAATCCAGACCGAATGCCTTCCGACCAATCTCGCTCACCAGGTGCATGGCAAAGCTCTTTGACCGCAAAATTATTCGACGGTTTATCACCGAGCAAGAATCGAGTGGACGGCTCGACAACCGACAGCACGCTTTTCGTGCAGGACGCGGCACTGTCTCGTACTTTGCCGAGAATGACCGGTCGCTGCCTACTACCAACGAGCACTGCCTGATAGCGTCTCTGGACCGGTCGAAGGCATACGACACCACCTGTCGACACGGCATATTGCAAACGCTAAAGTCTTGGCGAATACGAGGTCGGATACTGAATCTGCTGCAGTTTTCCCACAAGTCTCGTGAGTACCCGCTGGAGAATGGAGTGCCACAAGGTTTGTGACACTGTTCCTGGATGCGATGCAGCCAATCTTCCGTGTGCTGCCCATCGGAACCGATATGCTTTTGTATGTGGACGTCATCCTCCTCGTGGTATGAGGTGCGAAAGGGGAATGCTTCACCAAAAACTACAGGCCACTGTCAAAGCTGTGGGCAAGTTGGCGAAAAGCGTGGGGTTCGCCATACATGCTACTGCAGTCGAGAGTCGGCGTAAGAGATCACCATCGATCGTACCCTCGTCCCAAAGATCAACCGTCTAAGGATCCGGGGTATCACGCTGGACCGAACGTTGACGTTAAAGCCGTACTGCAAAGCGGTGAAGAAAGCATGCTAGTCTCGACTACGGATTCTGCAGATGATCGGAGCGAAACTCCCGCGAGGCAACCGAGCAACCCTGCTGCAGCGCTAGGCACTGCGAAGCTAACGTACGGTGTTTGCCTAGTGAGCCGAGGAGGTCCGGAGACTCTGCACATCATGTAAAAAACAGATCTTTTTAATCTGTTTGAACATTAACCAAGTTTATTGTCTCTGCAAGTGAAGTTGTTTCCATCCACTTTTGTCAAAATCATGTTCGATATATTCGCATTCCATTTCGTTATCTGCTGGCAAATTCTTGATATTCGCTTTCCGCATCAAGCAACTAACATATGATTGCTCATCGGAATCCTTACCGGAACCTTCGCCGGAACTACAAAGAGCATCCTCGCGTGGAACAGCATTAGGTAGTAGCGTATAAAGTATATGAAAGCATTATTGTGATGATATTAGTAACAATCAATATGGAACTAGTGATCTGAAAATGGTTCACAGCTGTAGAACCCCTTGAAGAACAGTTTGCATCCTGTACCTTGCAATACCTTCTCGCGCTTTTCGGAACTAGAATCTTCGTTTTTATTTTGATTGACTGTGTTATTTTGACAGAATATGCTGTGTTCTTGTGAGTGTTTTGAGTGGCAAATAATTCGAAAAAGATTTTTCATAAGGGCATAACTGACAAACGCAAACAATGGCTTCTTCCGTAAATTGCTCGTGACACAAAGGTTATCCTTTTGTATTATTCATTGCATTTCCTTTTTAATGGCGTTGGCTCACAAGGCCTGCAACCAACCCCACTATCTCGCAGGAGGACCATCGTGATGCTGCTGTTTAACAGTCCCAAGCACCACCAGGACTTTCGGCTTTTGTATTTAGAGTCCTGGGCGCTCTAACAAGACGGTGACTCAGCCGCTCCTAACATGGAGGACAGACGCTGTTTCGAGCCGCCCTAACATAGAGAACGGACACTCAAATGAGTGACGGTTTGGACTTTTACCCTTATTTTTAAAAAGCGGCTATCCATGTAAGCTTATTCTATCGGATAGGTGAACTCTTCCAGTTCGAAATGACTGTGGTTGATTGATTAGGCGAGTTTTCAATCACGAGAAATTAGCGAATAAGGTCATTGTTTACGTTTGTCAGGACCTTGCTTGGGACCGATGTGCTGATACTTCCTGAGCTAAAAACTGTATCCATTTTTTTTCAATGACTACCCAGCCGCTGATGTATAAGGCTTTTCGACGTTTAATCACCTTTCCTTTTCTGACACATGCAGAGGAGCGATGGTTTGTTGTTACTTGCTCTCCGTTGATCCTAATGGCGCTGTAGTGTGCGTGCGGTAAACGTCACTAAATCTAATTGCGATGATTTTTTTCCGCACTCGAGTTCTTTCCCGTGGCCCGGTTACTCTCTGGCTAGATGTTGTCGGAACAAAGGCCATTTGGTTCAGGCACTTTTGAACGTTGATGTAGCAGCCTGTTCATACATGAAATCTGCCTCGGCCAAGTTGGCAGAAAGCACCCATACCAATTTCTGGACCCGGACCCCTTTCACACGTATTTGTTTCCTTTATGTTTTTTATGTTTATGAACGGTGAAATGACTTTCTGTAAACTAAATTTCTTCTTGATGAAAGATGATATTCTGCTTTGTAAACTCCAGCAAACGGCTCAGAATCTGCTTTTCAGATAACTTCGAGGACCAAAGAACAACATATTTAAAATATATTTATATTTAGAAATGTAGAGACCTTTACCAGGCTTATGTTTTGGACATTGTTTCAGGTGAGAAATCTTTTTTAACAAAAAGTCGAAAAAGATACATATATTTTAGAAACACAAATAATTCAAAACAACAAGTACAACAAATCTTACAATCAATCATCATGATAGCTTGCCTTACCTTACTAATCTGGTTATAATGTTTTTGTAAATCAGTTTTCGTCCACGATGGCAAGAACCGCCGACCTTTTCTAATTTTAGATTTACGCGCTTGATAGAAGAATAGTAGGCACAAGATTGGTCATTACGGCATCCAATATTGAACTTTGAACATTTCACCCCAATTATTGCCATAAACATCCTAATTCGTTTTTTTTTTCCCATAGGTCTCGGTTCCAACCGTTGGGTGTTCAACAACAAAGGTCACGCATACGTTCGGTGCTTTGCCTTTGCCACGAAAACTGCAACCTCGATCGGTAAAAATCCCAAACCGGAAAAGGAAGGCGAACTTCTATTCATGACGGCTGCCTGGTTGATGGGAGTGTTCGTATTTGCGTTGCTGATCGGTCAGATTCGGGACATCATTGCAACTGCCACTAGATCAAAATCCGAATACAAGCAGCTGGTGGACGAAACACTGGAGTACATGCGAGAGCTAAACCTGCCGACCGATCTCCAACGGAGGGTTAAAATGTGGTTTACGTTCACGTGGGAACAGCAACGTAGTTTGGATGAGACGCACATTATGGACGCTCTTCCGGCAAATTTGAAGACAGATATTGCAATTTCGGTTCACATTCAGACTCTATCCAAGGTTCAGCTGTTTGCCGATTGTGAGGAAGCTTTACTTCGGGAACTGGTGCTGAAGCTAAGATCGGTTACCTTTCTACCAGGAGATCACGTTTGTCGTAAAGGCGAGGTTGGAAAAGAGATGTACATAGTTAAAACTGGACAAGTACAGGTTATGGGTGGCCCTAGAAATGATGTGGTACTGGCAACGCTGTACGAGGGATCGGTGTTTGGGGAGATCAGTTTATTGGCGATCAATGGAGCCGAAGGTAATCGCCGCACGGCTGATGTTCGGTCGAAAGGATTCTCAAATTTATTCGTCCTGTCAAAATCGGACCTGAATGAAGCAATTGTGTACTACCCGAATGCACAAGCCATTCTGAAGAAACGTGCCAAAAGTTTGATGCGAAAGAATGCAGCTCGCGAGAAAGCAGAGTCCCAGCAGAGTATTGACACTAACGATGGTGATACAGATGTGGTAATCAATAATCCTAATCACAATACTTCTCCTAAATTGCTAAAAACGGTTATTCAAGCACTGCCGAGGAATCGGCCGCTGTGCAACTGTTAACTCAAGGTTTCAAGGGTGATCACATAAAGATGGAAACGGATGAGCCATCCAGAACCAATGACGATACTGCTTCTATTCGTAGTTTAGAAGTGCACACCACTCAGGTGCAGATAGAGAATGAAAAGAATGTTGAGCTACCATGTGATTTGCTGTACAGTATTAAAAAGAGCTGATGGATAATAACAGCTATATAAATTTAACCGATACGGAGAAATACAAACTGTTGAACGAATTGTCCAAAGATGAATATGAACGACAAAAGTCTCCTGTCTGAGTCTCACACAAAACTAATACTAGTTTGAATTCATATACGATTTGCAGTACATCAATCGTTTGTTGATGAGAATAAATTAATCTGATTGCTATAAGCAAAACTGATTTAAATTTTCAACCTGGCAATTATAAACTGCCTCTGACAAGCCGCGTTTGAAAGATTGTTCCTGGGTTCTCAATACCTCACGTTTATGAAGTTTCTATAGTTGCAAATTGCTTTTGCATTGAAATGAACGTCAGTAACCGAGGCCTCGTAAATATCATTAAAAAACCATGTGACTACAGTAAGATTGATTGAGCAAGGTAATAAATTATACTACAAGATTATAGGTGTAAACTATAGCTCGGATAACTCATTGTACTGTGTTTTGAAGAAGCCTATTTAGAAGCCTACCACAAATGTTGAAGACTGTATCATAAACGTAGTAAATTTGACTAAAATTTCAAGTTAGTTTTGAAAACAGGCATAGTTGGGTAAAATTGTAGTTTTCACTACAAGATTATTTCACTGTATGCTTTGTCATACGTTTATGTACTCTGAGAAACTTTTTATCGTTATACCGACAATTAAATAATGGTAAGAATGACCATGACAATGGACGAATTCGCCACGTTCATGGCATTCTTAACTACACGCAAAAAAAGCAGCAGTAGAAACTCCCATTTCGAGGATTAAATCATAGACTAACTCTAAGACCAGTGGGTCTCATACAAATACGATTTTATTCTTGGTTCAGTCAGTACTAGCACATCGGTCCCAAGCTCGGTCCCAAGCTCAATAATGCGCCCCAAGAATGAACTCACATGAACACACTCTCAAATATTCTGTCAAAATAACACAGCAAATCAAAACAAAGGCGCAAATATGTATAGCAAGGTGCTGGCTTCAAGGTGTTCTTCGGACCAAGGGGTTCTACAACAGTGATCCAATTTCAAATCGCTAGTTGCTTATTGATTGTTGGTTAAATTAAGCGCCACCACCAACAATTTTCATCTGACAATACCCAAGTAACCACGAGGCTATAATAGCACGCATATATAAGGCATATGCATTACGTCTAGTGCGTCATTGAAGTTGGATTAAAGCTGAAAAAGGCCCCACTAAGATCGAACTAAAGCTATATCTTTTTAATGCCATAAGACACTGAAAGTAGCAATATTGCATTGGCATCACTACATTCTTAAGCTATTCTGACTACCTGATTACTTGACAACTGTTGAATTGATGCGATCCCGCATTACTGATGTTGATTCTGGGTTGAATAAATACAATCATATAATGCTTGTGGTTACTTGGGTAAATGCGTTTGATTTTACCATGCCTGCGATTAGATCAACCATGGTGCGGTTGATGTCAATATGAGGTCTGTCTAATATACCACAAATGTTGAACGTTTTACCATAAACGTAGTAAATTGGACTGAAATTTCATGGTTGTTTTAAAGATAGGCATAGTCGGGTAAAATGGTAGTTTTTACTACAATTTTTTTTCTGTGTATGATCATGGTAACAAGGACTATTCCGACATTATGGTAAATGTTGAATCAACTATTTTTAATGGTCGTTTTCACCATGATCATAGTGGTTTAAAATCACTATACTGCAATAGTCATCCTAACCCCTAATAATAGTAAAATTGACTATCAAAATTGTCTCTGTGTAGGAGAGAGATTCTAAATATCAGGTGCAGTGTTTCTCGCGATATCGTTAGCGATTAACTCAATCTGTGACTCAATTTTAAAAATCACTTTTTCAGCAACATAAATGTTACCAAAGTCTGCTCTGAGCTTCGGCTGTGAACGGTTGTTTAGATGGTTTGTTGTGCACTTGTTTATAATCGGTTATAGCGCTTTAGGTATTGCCAACAATCAATATGCAACTAGCGATTTGAAATTGGTTCACTGTTGTAGAACCCCTTGGTCCGAATTACACCTTGAAGCCAGCACCTTGTTATACATATTTGCGCCTTTGTTTTGATTTGCTGTGTTATTTTGACAGAATATTTGAGAGTGTGTTCATTTGAGTTCATTATGAGGGGCGCATTAGCCGCATTAGGACCGAGCTTGGGACCGATGCTCAAGTACTGACTGAGCCAAGAAAAAAAATCGTTTTTGTATGGAACCTACTGGTCTTAGAGTTAGTCTATGGTATTGCCCCGGTTGGAAGCGGGATTGATTAAATGAGTATAGTCTTTTTAACCTTCTTACATCAATAGAAGGGTATTAAGATCGCTTGAAAACTCGACTTTTTATCCGAGGCCCACAGGGCCGAGTGTCATATACCATTCGACTCAGCTCGACGAACTGAGCACATGTCTGTTTGTATGTATGTGTGTGTATGTGTGTGTGTATGTGTGTGTGTATGTGTGTGTGTGCGCGTTACAAATAATGTCACATCGGTTTCTCAGCCATCTGTGAACCGATTTCAGTTCTGTTGACGGCAAATGGAAGCTACAACATTCCCATAGAACGCTATTGATTTTTTTTTCATTCGGACATTTCGCTACGAAGATATAAACGAAACAGTACTTGAAGGCCTATTATAATAGTAATCAAACAGTTTAGTCTCCGATTACATACTGAGCTATTTGTGTACCGATTTTAGTTTTGTTGATGCTAAATTAAAGCTATGATATTTTCAAATAACTGGTCAAAATCTCATTATGATTGGATAATCCTTCATGGAGATATGACCAAAACAATACCTGAGAGCACATAATTGTGAGATGAAAATATACTCGTTGCAGAGCAAAACCGAACAAGACCAATCACACCAATCGATGCCGCTTGCATTCTATTGTGTCGCATTTGGTGCGTTGTATAGCACATACAGCGGACTAGCCACACTATGCGACTGTATAGAATTAGAGCAGCATCGATTGGCTCGAGTGGTCTGGTTTTGAACTGCAACGAGTATATTCGAAAATTACACAAAGTCTCCATTTACTATAACCAATTTTCAACGAACATGTACTTATTAAGCATCTTGAATCCATGTCGATAATCAAAATTGACGCTAAGGATTGTCTAATAATTCATTCTATGGACTGATTATATGAAATTTCTAATATTTATGTAATTTCCCCTTTTACATAACTAACATACACAGGTCATTAAAGACTATTAATGGTAATATTTTAATTTTTATTCAATCCTGAACAATACGTTCAGGATTGACAAATAGTTCATTTTATCATCTGAATGTATGGCATATTGAATATTTCTGAATCTTCTTGGAATTTCTGATGAAAATATGTATCCAGTACAATATTGCCCACATTTGAGTTTGTAATTCTGGTGAAATGTAAGAAGGGTTCAGTCTCACCATCGGTGGATTAATGCGGGTTTTCTTCTTGTGTTTAGACCAATTGCAGACCATTTCTTTAGAAGATATTTGACAAATAGGCTGAGTTAGATTTTTAATCGATAACAAAAAAGTATAATTAGAATTCATTTACAACCTCATCAGACTCATGACAAACCTTAATTTTAAATTCAATATGTGTTTACATCTATTAGTTTGACATTTGTTGAATGGTTGTTTGACAATTTGTTATGTTTATGCATTTCTGCATTTTATTACTTATTAATAACTTGATTATAACTTGTTTGTTATTGTGATGCTCTAAACTTCCTGGATAAGATAATGGATCTTTAGGACTTCCCGACCAAAAGGAAACAAGAAAAATTATTTCAAGTCTTGTTATTCAGTCACGCTGTTTTTATAACAGAGGTTGTTTGAATTTAGATCGCGGAAATAGTTAAAATAACAGAAATTGTAATAAAAATTCCTCAAGAGGTAACAAACTTAAAGCAAACTATGGTATAGATATAACATAAACAAAACACACTTTTTAGCAGTTTTGTTAAGATGTAGCAAAATTATATCAGCTAGTGTTAGAAATAATTTATTTCTTTACGCAGATTGTGCTCTAGCAAGACATTATATCTTAATTTGTTATAATTATGTTATTAAATTATCTAGATGAAAACGTCTTTAACAAATTTATAACATAATCCGATAGTCGAAACAAGTTTTGTTGTAATTTTGTTATTTTTATGTTATGCCCTTCTGGTCGGGTTCTTATCTGACCAAAAAGATGTTTAAAAAAAAAATAGATTTACTGCGCTGGTGTGGTCAAATTCGAATAAAAATTATGTAACGTATACTACAAAAACAGCGGGACGGAAGCTCATGTAAAATGTAATCACCTGGGCACTCATTTAAAAGCACCACCCCGACAAGAACTGGCACTTGAACCAAGCTATATAACATCTAGGTTCCGGGAAGGTAAGTCCTGATCCTTAGGAAAGTAGGGGGTTGGTGTCAGGCCCTGCTTGCCACACCGTAAACAAAAATCTAGCAACGGAAAGTCAACAAGGGAATACGGACCGGAACAGTTGGTGAAGACCACAGCAACGATAAAGGACTTGCGATTTAAAACTCGGTACATGGATTTTTGAATAACTCAACTTCAACGGAAGCACAAGCATACTCTCCGATGTACTAGATAGAGGTCCGCGGGTTTGACATCGTAGCGCTGCAGAAGGTGTGTTGGAAGGAATCCATAGATGCGAACCTTTAGAGGAAATCATACCATCCACCAGAGCTGCGCAACACACGTGAGCTGGGAACAGCTTTCATCGTGATGGGCGATATCCAGAGGAGCGTTGTCGTTTGGTGGTTGATCAACGAAAGAATGTACAGGTTGAGAATCAAGGATCGGTTCTTCAACATAATCAACGTGCACAGCCCATACTCCAGAAGCACTGATTATGACAAGGACGCATTCCCACAGTCCGCTCCAAGCCACGACGTCAAAATCATCTCTTGGCCAACCTGAGCATTCAGGTCTCCTATGGAAGAGTTAAGAGTTAAGAGTTTAGCGATCATCAGCTGATGAGCAACAACGGCCTACGACTCATTGATTTCAGGAACATGGCCATTCGTAGAACCTACTTCCAGCACAGCCTCGCTTATCGCTATACATGGAGATCACCACAGCAGATGTAATCGCAAATCGACCACGTTCTTATTAGTTATTGATATTCATTTGCGCTACAGTTTCACTAACTGGCTCAATGGATGTAGTTCAAACAGGATTATTTTGTAATTGAATAGCAGATTTACACTGATTAAGTAGTGCAAAAAATGCGACACAGCCCAGTCTCAGTAGATTCAACATAAGAACACCTCGCTCTCCGTGAGCTCAATACACTCCCACAAATGCTTAATACTATCTCACTGATCCTTTCGATTTTAGACTTTTAACGCCGTATAATTAACTCCCAAATAAAGATTGTACTCGAACGAAATGCAACACTATCTTATATGTATAATTTTTCATTGCATGTGTGAAAATTGTAGAAATGTTTTGTTAAACTATTTTAGAGTGTAATACTTACAAGTGCATTTTTTTCAACAATCTATCAAGTGGTTATCGAGATGGCTTTCAGTCCCACAGGGGGATCGCAAAACAGTTGGGAATCGACAATTCGACCGTTTCCCATGTAGTAAAATTGTTCAACGAGACCCGGACGACCCACCGTCGAGCTGGCAGCGGAAGAAAAGCGAAGATAACCGACCCCGTGAACGTAAGGAGAAGTGAGGGATTACTTCAAGCGCAATCCGCGCCTTTTGATTCGGGACGTGGTCATTTCTTCCGTCTGGTTCGTCCAGTAGACAATGAAGCGGGCTGGGCTTCATGTCTTCAAGGTAAGGAAGGTGCCTAACCGAACCGTGTTTATCGAATACGGTGGCCAAATCTCGCGCTAGGAAGCTGTACCGCGATTGGTTAGTGCAGCCGAAATGCATCGTAATGGACTCCAGATCTCCAGCCTGGAATAACTCGACAATTTTGCCAAGAAGAACTTGGTGTGGCAGGCGATCTGTTGGTGCGGCAATTTCAACAAGCCGTATGCAACGACCGGCACCATCAACAACCAAATATATAAAGAAGAGTGTCTCTAGAAGCGCCAGCTACCTTCCTCCGGTCCCACGAAGGTTACACTCTGTTTTGGACGGATCTGGCATCCTGCCATTACGCAAAACGCGGCCGAATCCAACGATGTTGTTGTTTTTTGCCAAAGTAGGCAAATCCACCAAATTTGCCAGAAGCTCCGGACAATAGGGGAGGTTTTCAATGAAAGTGTCGGATAAAGTTGGCGAAAGTGTACAGTTATAAGGAATTGATGGGTAGCGTTAAGTCCAAGGGGTGGGAATCAAGCCAACGATAGAAGGTTGAATGAACCAAAATTGCAAAAACTAAAATGTGTTTTTTAATTCCCTGAGAGTTTTGAAAATATGCGACTTTATATGGTGATCGTTTTTATCTGGTGATCGTTTTTATCTGTTGCATTTTTTCTTGATCGTTTTGATCTGTTGCATTTTTTTCGAGTACAATCTTTAACCGTTGAAATTCACATAATCTTGTAAATGGCTTTGACGCTCGTCTTTGCTCTTTGCTGAACTTAGTATTCTAGAAGCACTTCCATAGTTAACTGATAGCTTTCTATGCCAAAACCAATGCGCAAATGTGTATATTGTGTGGCAAGCGCAATGATACTCTATGGCTAAGAATGTCGATGAAATTTCTAACCCGAAAGTTTCCCTTGACAAAACCGCGAATCGAACCTACCGCCGCCGTCTTGGTAAACCATACTATTACCTACGGGGCTATCTGATGCCCCTGAGATTCAAATTGTTGTCATGAATTTCGAAA
>JASCZW010000839.1:0-257509 GCA_034211315.2 Aedes japonicus | reverse complement strand
GAAAATGTGTTCAAGCACAGTGGGTTAGAACGTTGAAAAGTTGAGAATAATTTTTCCAACATTTTAAAAGAAATTCTATCCGCATGCCTCTCTCAGCCTGCGTCCAGCTCGGAGACTTCTTCACGGGAAATGTGTTCTTGTTATAACTTCATAGATTGAAATAACGATCTGCGATTCCGCTCATTTTCTTCGTTGCACTGCCTGGATGGTGTGGCCAAAGGACGTTGGACGTTGAACGGCAAGAAGTAGTGGAATCCGGAAAGAGAAGGCAGAAACAGTCTTCCTGAGCTAGCAACAGGAAAGGAGCAACAAGTGTGTTCTTCTTTCTCCCCGCTTTCATGTTGGTGTGAGTGTGTGTGTTTGTGGGTGTATCGCTCCATGGGATGTTGTTACGGCACGGAGCTGATCTCATCATGCTCTAGACGTTACGTGCTTGCGAAGTTGGCTGGCGAATTTCTCCGAAATCACGCTGGCAAACTGCAAGTGATAGACGATTTTGACTTTTGTGGTGTTTGGATGGAAGACAAAGCGGCAGTTGTTTGAAGAAATTGTACTTGTAGAAGAAGAGATGTCACGCATAAAATATCTTCGCTACGGACATCATCTTCCAGAATTCAGCCCTCAGGTCTGTTGAAATGATAAGGGCTGATGGTCCATGAGACGAATGGCACTAACAATTTGATAATAGAACGAATTACATAGCATAAGTATATTTGAACATTTTTGTAATTATTTCAATCATTTGAACAAGCTACTAATAACTGAAACCATACAAGAAATATCGATGGAATTTCTTTAAATTTCATGTTTATTCTCACAACAAATCGTGCTAGATTCGGCATATGAGCTAGCATCTCGTATTCCCAATTCTAAACGTTTATTCACGTTTCATATTCCATCGGTAATGGTTCTACTGAACAAGAAAATTGAATTGAATTTAAAATCATTTTAACTGAGTTATTCATTTCGTATCCTCATTTCTCCCTTCAAAGTCGAATCACGATTCAACGAGGGAAATTCGTCTCACGAGGGAACTAAAATTCTTGTGGATGCAGTTGCACCCGGCAAAACACACACTGTCGATCTCAATCTCATGTGCATCTGCCTGATCGTGGCCAAAAAACCATATGCATTCGAAAGCGCGTGAATGCAAAATTTTGATGTCTAAATACAAGTGATGATGAGCACGCCGAGGTTGTTAAAAATAAAAGTATCAATTCTTCCCGACTGCGACGTTGGCACTGAATGTGTATACAAACCAAAGACAAAATAAAAATCGAGTGAAAACCCGCAGTGAGTGTGTAGCGGGTCAGAATTTTTCATTCGGCCAAGTGGAAACGCACGCAATTCTTACGAAAAGATGGTGATGATGCCATAGCCCAGCATCAAAGGCATTCCTCACGGGAATCAACGAAGCACAAGTGTTCTAATGTTCTACCTTTTCTAATTTCCCTTAATGATTAATCGAAGTGACGTAAATCAAAGGTGATAGATGGCTAGATCGATCAAAGAGCGGAAAACTGTGATAATTGGAAAAGTGTGAATAGCGGCTCGGTGGTGTTAAAATTTTATGGTGATCGTAAACAAATCAATTAGTGCGTTTATGGCAGTTTGCTGATGAGCGGAGAAGGTTATCATCAAGCTTTCAGTTGGAGTGTGCTGCATTGAGTGATAAAACTTCAATAACAAAGCGCGATAATATTTCCACCGCAGTTAACTGCGATTTTAATCCGTGGTGACAAAACGAATAGCAACGGTTAGCGCCGATGGCGTCCCAACGGAAAAGCAGAACGAGCAGTTGCCGTTTGATGTTGAAAATCGGATTTATCTTGCTGCTGGTTGAAGGTAATTATCACCACTGTTCGACATCCTAGGTGCCTTTTAAAGGTGTTTTTAAAGAAATTCCATACAGTGCCGTGAGTCAAGCAGGAGAGGTTATGTTTTTGTTCCTACAAAGAGGTGTGCCGAGAGGCGATTGAAAATAGAATCGTGAAACGGAAAGTCTCTGCCGGATGGGTTTTCCTCGAAGGTGAATGCAGGATTTTTACTTTTGCAAGGCGACCAGTTTGTTTACTTGGAAAATTGCCACCGGGGCTGTTCGTGATATTCGTGATAGGGTAAAACGATAATGGTGCAGCTACAAAGCAAGACGATTCTGGAGGTGACTAAGTTCGGTTCACGACCTCTTTGTCTTGTGCGAAAATTTCTCAACTTGCTGGCCCGAGGGTATGATTGTACTTACCACACAGTCTCTCTAATTAAAAAGCGACGTAGGCAAGTTGTTATTCCTTTGCATTCTAGATTATTGCTTCCACAGTTAGCCTATACACAGATAAAAATAAACATTGAATTATTTGCGTTATCTAATGCACATGAAGGGAATGCTAGATTTGACAGTAAATAATGGGATATTCCATGTAAACTTTAACGCCTGAATCCAGCCTGCTGTATGACAGTTTACGAACATTGTTGTATGGCGCATGAAAGATTGCAAACAATTTCGTTGTGTACGTCTCCTTTAGCTTGAAATTAAACGAGGGGAATGTACGTGCATGTTAAAATTTATTATTTTTTCTATGGGTAAATACAACTATACTATTGACTATTCCGATTGTGTCAAAGGATTCTTAGACCTGGCCCGGTAAAGAATACAGTCACCTCCAGCATGGTGTTGCTTTGTAGCTGCACCTTTGCCAACTGAGCTAAGGGTGAAACAGACTGGATACTAGTAGCGCTCAATGAATTTATTTGTGGGAGTACATTAGAATTTCAGTTTGAGCAACATAGTGGTTCCCTTAGCTAACCAATTCTCTATCTGATAATATATTGTTTCTGAGCACAGTTCTTTTGTTTCATCCTAATTAATCTAGATATTATCGTTAGATGTTTTCCCTTGTTTTTGCTAATATATATTGATAATTCAAAGGTTTGATCATGCATATAAATTCTATATGATAGGAAGTTTGAATGTAAAAACCAGAATTAATCCACCGATGGTGTGACTGCACCCTTCTTTCACTTCACCGGGATTACGAACTCAAATATGGAAAATATGGTACAGGATACTTATTTAAATCTGTAATTTTAGGAAATTCAAGATATATTTGATATTGCATATATTCAGTATATGAAATGAACTGTTAGACAATCCTGAACAAAGGGTGCCTCACATGGTTTCAATCAACATGATTAGATGAATTCATTTTGATTCGCTGCAAATCAAAGTGAATCAGCCTGACAGAAAACGCGCAACTGTTGAATTTAGCAACATAAACTTGACTTTCCTCCAACTCAAATGTCAAATCGGAGCAACTGATGTAATGAGTATGATGCAATATTAATCAAAAAGACTTAATGCCTTATATTGATCCAAAAGTAGCATTTACGTTGCAAAATGTGCAATTATGTTGCCGTAAAGACGCTTTGGAACTGCTTATTGGTACCTGGGTAAAGCGTTCTAAGGACATCCACCAAGAACTATAACAGCTCTTAATATTCATACTAGGTTCGAATCCTAATGGTGGATTTATTTGCTTACATCCAGAGTCGGTAAAGTAGATTTGCCAGATTCATTAATAAATTTTTCAGCATCAGGAATTCATGATTTCGTTGCGGCGGAAGTTCATGATATCATGAATATTGTTCATGGTGTAGATTAATATTACAAAAACACAACAAATTCATGAAATCATAACCTGTTTTTCTCGTTTAGAAGTATTGCACAGTAAGTTTAATTTATCTGCTCCATTGAATTTATTATCCTATGTTTAAATCAACTACATACTCCTCATTACAGAAAATTACCAAAGATCACCTCATTTAAATTTTAAATAGTTATCATCTTGTGTGGTTGTTTGAACAATTGTTCCTAATAAAATATTGATTGTCTTACAAAAAAAAAAATGTATTCAATTTATGTTTTTCAACTGTCACTACTGTTAAAGTTTTGGTATCTTATACCGTACTCAGAAGATCTTATAAGGGGTCATGTAAAAATAATGTAACTCAAAAATTGAGTATTTTGGACCCCCCTTTGTCACGTTTTTCGTATGAGCCCTCCAAAAACTATATATGGGTTGTCACGTTTGTACTAACCACGTCACGTTTGTAACTCTCCCCTAAAAGCGTGAAGTAATTTATGCATGACCCCTTATATGATAAGATCCATAAACGAATTTCAAATTATGCATAACAAATAAATTCCAAAAGGAGAACCCTTTCTTAACAGGGCAAGATTAATACTTTTTATGTAGCAATCCACTAAAAATAATAGGAACAATAACAATAATTTTGAAAAAGTACGCGAGAAATGTTAAAATTTTGGTGTTATGTCATTTGTGAACGGAGAATAGAACTGTAGATTCTTAACCAATGGAAGAGACATTAGAAACATTAGATGTTTTAACGATAGTATTTATTGCAATAATCATCAGGTAAAAAAAGGTAAAATAAAACATAGTAATTCAACTACATCATTACTGCTCTGCATTTTTATAATTTTATAAAAATTATTTTGTTTTGGATGACTCCTTGGTACTCTGAGATTACATTGATTTAAGATTTGCCTGAGTCACTTTACAGACTCCTTAAAGCTTTTATCACGTTTACCACGTAAGAATGAGGTGTGCAATGAAATAGGAACATTTTAACTTTCTTTGGTCCTATTGTTGCACAGTGGTCTAAAACATGTATTTTTTATGCAATAAACTAATTAATGTTAACCAATCACTTAAATAAAGTGTAATAACTAAGTTTGAATCAAACTATACTGATGAAACGTTGCATACATCAATCAGGAGATTAATTCGTAATGCACGATTCTTAGTGTTTGGGTTAAGAAATACAGCAATTTTTTTTGGAATCGTACCAAATATTTTCAATCGGGTTAAAAAGTACTTTAAATCTATTTGTTCCGTAAATGAATAACTGTTCTAGCAGTGAAAATGTTCAATAACTTCATAGAAAATATGCCCAATGCTCAAAATATTCCGTATTTGTTAGAATAAACGATAATATACTCAGTGTGCAACAATAGGGCAGTGTGCAATAATTGGCAATCTACCCTAGTAGAGTAGGGAAAACTAGGAGATAGGATTTGGTATATGAGGTTATTAAATTATGGGGAAATCGGGTAAAATGGACAATTTACTGAGGTCAACCGTAAACTAAACCATCACCACTCGACTTTCCGGATATTTTTACATAAGTACAGGGCAAGTGAGAGTAGTATTACTAGCGCTAATCTTCAGAATTACAAAACTATAGATTTTCTAAGATATCACAGATAAATGTGACAATTGTAATATAGTAGATTAAATAAATTATTAGTTTCATACACCCTGAGGTCGATAGTAACTTTTCTTTAAGGTGAAGATTTGTTCCGTGCTCCATCAAAAATAACACTATCAATAGTTTTCAACAACCTGTTTATATAAGTACTAGCAAGAGAATATTACATATATACATATTAGAAATGTTTAATATATAATCTATACTATTAATAATTTGACAACCCTAACCGTCAATTTTGATCTTCGATAGGGATTCATGTTACATGTTCGTTGTTGTGCAATTATAGTATATGGAGATTTTTTGTTATTTTTTTAAGATACTCGTTGCAGTTCAAAACCGGACCCTTACCACTTACGCCAATCGATCCTGCTCTAATTATAAACAATCTCATAGTGTGGAATCTAGTGGGCCATACAACGCACCAGATGCGACACTATACTGTAGAATGCAAGCGGCATCGATTGCTTTGATTTGACATCAACAGAACTGGAATCGGTATATAAATAACTCAGTATGTAGTAAGAGACTGAATTGTTCGGTTACTATTAAAGTACGCCGTAAAATACCATTTCGTTCAAATCTCCGTAACAAAATGTCCGAATGGAAAAAAATAAATAATGGGAATGTTGTAGTTTTCATTTACTATCAACAAATCTGAAAGGATTTACAAACAGCTTAGAAACCGATGTGACATTATTTATATCAATAAAATTTATAGAAATAAAGAATACTACTTTTTTAATGTAATAAATAAGAACAATTTCAGCACTAAAGGGTGATACGGTCAAAATTTGGTCAAGAGAAAACGCGTGTAAATCGGTGAAATCGTTTATTTAAAAAATCAAATTAAATTTTTTTTTCAAGTTCAATTAGTATAAAATTCAGGAAAAATATTCAGTAAGGCTTCCGCTTTTCCAAATCCGAATTGCCGGGCCTTACGCTTGACCCCTGCCATCAGATTTTGTACAGCCACCTTGTCCACCTTCTTCGCCGCAGAAAGCCAGTTTGCCTTGAACTGCTGCTCGTCCTTAGCAGTTTTTTGGTCTTCTTTAGGTTACGGCTTGACAATAGCCCAGTATTTCTCAATTGGGCGGAGCTCTGGCGTGTTGGGAGGTTCTTGTCCTTGGGAGCCACCTGCACGTTGTTGGCGGCGTATGCCACTCCATAGCCTTTTTACCGTAATGGCAAGATGCCAAATCCGGCCAAAACAGTACGAAACAAACGTGTTTCTTCAGGAAAGGCAGCAGACGTTTATTCAAACACTCTTTCACGTAAATTTCTTGGTTGACAGTCCCGGAAGCTATGAAAATGCTGCTTTTCAAGCCACAGGTACAGATGGCTTGCCAAACCAGATATTTCTTTGCGAACTTTGACAGTTTCGTGTGCTTGAAAATATCTGCTACCTTTCCCCTTTCTTTGCCGTATAAAACTCCGGTCCCGGAAGCTGGCTTGTAGTCGGCTTTGACGTAGGTTTCGTCGTCCATTACCACGCAGTCAAACTTCGTCAGCATCGTCGTGTACAGCCTCCGGGATCGCGCTTTGGCCGTCGTATTTTGTTTATCATCGCGATTTGGAGTCACTACCTTCTTGTAAGTCGATAGTCCGGCTCGTTTTTGGCTCGATGCACGGTTGTAGACGATACACCCAGCTTATTTGCGGCATCTCGGAGAGATAGGTTAGGTTTCGCTTGAAACTACCGGCAACTCTCTTTGTCGTCTCAGCGGCTTCCGGTTTTCGATTTCCCCCCGATCCAGACTTCCTGGCTGTCGACAAACGTTCCCCAAACACTTTAATTACATTTGTAACGGTTGATTTGGCAACCTTTAGCGATTTTGCCAACTTTGCGTGCGAGTAGCTCGGATTTTCGCGATGCGCGAGCAAAATTTTGATACGCTGCTCTTCTTGCTTGGACGGCATTTTGACAACTGAAGAGTGAATTCCAAAATCAAAATAGGAGCAACATTCTACACACACAAACCTTCAAAATGAGGGGTGTTCAGGTTCTTTAAATGCAAAATTGAAAGAAATACGTCAAGTTGATAGTGACCTAATTTTGACCGTATCGCCCTTTAACCTTACAAACAGATGTATAGCACAAAAATCACACGGTCTTCAGCAAATCTGTGTCTTTTAGTACGCTTTATTTAAATATTGGAAGTTATGTTAGTTCAATTCTTTCATTGATTTATTCTTATCTCATAATTTATTGCACAATAGGGAACATTTAACGATACATGAATGTCTTATGCTGAAGCCGCTTCAATCAAAATATCATATCAAAATCAATTTATATCATTTCCTAGGCAAAAGAACTAAAACAAATAAGTAGTAAACAAAAAAAAAAGATAAAAAATCGACTGGTCGAGCTTTTGTTGTCATAATCATAAATAACAATTGAATACAATGAAACCTTTTTTTTTTAATTAATAAGGGGGTTCTGCTATCGTTGTCATTGATATATGAGAAATAAATAGGAGTTATCTTGACAAATTATACATATTCAAAGACTCACTTGTGAAGTTAGATACAAAATCAATCCTCTCCATATTTCATGCAATCAAATTTGTATCCTCCTTTTCCCGATCCCCGAAAATCTGGTTATATACAGTGTGTCTCACAATAGGTGTCACCTTTTTTCAGCTTTATTTCAGCTGGGTGATTTCAACAGTGGAATTGATAATACCCGTTTTGAGCGTATTCTTTTGACAGCTTATCGCTGAAGATAAATAAGCGATTTCGTTTGTTCATGTTTATCAGCTACCATGGAAGCCATACGGGAGCAAGATTTAAAATTACATTTGCAAAAGTTAGATCGTGTCAGATATAGGGTAAGGGGACTTAATGTTAGAATAGCTCCTTCATTCGGCCTATGTACTAAATGTGTTATTAATTTAGCGATAATCCACAAAATCATATTACTATTAGGATTACCGATGTAATCCAAAGCAATTGAGACAATATTGCTCAACTTATAGTTGTTTACTTTCACGTATTTTCGATTTCTTGAACTTTTGGTGCATCATGATTTCACTGGTTAAGCTGAACAGATGATCTACACGATCTTCAGGTCATCTAATTTTGGCCTAATTGAATCGATAAAGCAAGAAATGCAGTCTGGATGTGCATAAAATAGTTACACGTTACAAACTAACTCTTCACATAGCAAAAATTACAATGATTTCACAAGAAAATCGTAGGCTCAATGTTGGAGACATATTTTTTTGTATGTTCCCAACTATGGCCTGTTGTATCAATAACGTAGTAAACACGTTGTTATTGGTAAAATTTCAAGTGGAAATGCGTGAATTTGCTATTGTTTATAAGCAAGTGGCTCATCTAAACACAAAACGAAGGAAAAAAATCATTGTATAGTGAATTCAAATGTTTTCATTATTGAATGGCTGATGAATCATATATGAACATCACTGGAGTATTTCGAGGCAGTTTTACTTAAGTTTGTTTTATGAATTGTTGTTTTAAGAAAATTGAATACAGCTTGTAATGCCTTAATTCATAAAATTAGAGAAAACCCGTAGACTGCTTTTTGTCCACAAATCAATGGAATGGGACGAAGTGACATCCATGAATAGACCCAATTTGGTGCCGACATTAAATCTATATCCCTCGAATATTTCTGACTTTATAAAAAGAGTTGTGTAACTTTTCGTGATACATACTACCAAATGTCTTATCAAACTTATCCTAGCAAGTGTCTAACTTGTTGAACCTCGCTTACAGGTTGAAAACTTTATGAGTTATAATGAAAAATGTAATCGATCATTGCATAATAGGCTGAGTTAAGGGACACATACCCTACAATAGCCTTAAGCAGTTGAGAGTGAGTAAGCGTTTTGTTTTTCGTACCTTGAAGTGGTTCAAGGAAACTGGATATGTCCATATTCAACACAAAGGAGGGGAGCGAATGAGACGTAATCTGGTCATATCTGGCCGTATCTGGCCGTAAATTATGCAAACAATTTCAAATATCCCCTGCTTCAATAAACAGACTCCTCAGACATGATTACGGGTTGACGGAGCGTCAAAAGCAAGCCAGGGTCAAAAGAAGCAGATATCTCTTGGTTCGGCACGGTGAATGCGAGATTCTATTTTCTGATGAAAAGCTCTTCCTCCTCCAAAACAGTCATAATC
This sequence comes from Aedes japonicus, assembly GCA_034211315.2. Taxonomy (NCBI): domain Eukaryota; kingdom Metazoa; phylum Arthropoda; class Insecta; order Diptera; family Culicidae; genus Aedes; species Aedes japonicus. The sequence goes on along the minus strand of JASCZW010000839.1, from coordinate 248,068 downwards.
AACTAAATGATCGTATGTACACACTTAGATATTATGAGTTTTACACGAGACGTAATTCATGTTTGTTAAAAGTCGGAGAACGTAAAGGAAGATTTCTTGTAAATTTAAGTCTCATGAAACTGACACATACGCAATTCGACGAAAGATGTGTTTGATTGAACTTATATTCTCATCTCTTTGAACTCATTCTTACGCGCTAGAAATTTACATGGCATTTTGGTAGTGTGTATGGCAAAAGTATTACCAATATTTCAAAAGATAAACTTCCTGTAGGACGCTATCAGAATATATCGAAAATCATGGTATGAGGCGCCGTTCCACGAAAAAGGAAAACTTCCTCTTCTTTTCATAGAACCTAACGTAAAAATCAACTCTGAATATTACATCGAGCAGGTTTTGAAGAACCATTTGCTTCTTCATGCTTCAACACTTTATGGGATTACACTGTATTGTTTCCAACAGGACTCAGCTCCAGCTCACATGGCAAAGAAGACACAAGCGTGGTGCGCGGAAAATTTACCCGATTTCATCACAAGCGAAAAATGGCCTGCATCTTCACCGGATCTCAACCAACTTTACTACTTTGTTTGGGGTTATATGCTTCAGCATATTGGCCCTACGAGAGGATTTTCTTTAGATCGATTCAAGAAACATTTGGCTGATAAAAGGGTGAGAGATTCGAATTGAATTAATATGGTTTATTTCTATTACATGTATCTTTCAAACGAAAAATAAATGCTATGATTTTGCTGTAATCCCATTTGGTTTTAGTTACACCTCTTGTGAGACACCCTGTACTTAACCAAAGAATGAAATTTCTAATTTTTTTTACGACGCCTAATTAATTTTTTTAACTGAGTAATGAATTTATGCAAAAAAAAAACATCCTCATTCCATTCCATTGAACAAGGGTATTTCAAATTTAAATTTTCGATTATTTTAAATTTTGAAAGTTGATATGTATGGAACTATTTGATCAATATTTTTGTGTCAAAATATGATTTTTTTTATATGTAGTCTTCTTTAAGGTACCATCGATTAAATGCGAGATCGACAAGCAAATATGAGCTCTACAAACTTTAAGGTGCAGAAATCCAAAATATTTAGTTGCAAGTTTCAACAGGAATTTTATTTCACTAATTTTAGAAATGACGAATTTCACACCAACTCGTCTTCGTGATTGGCAGCACCTTCTCAGAATCTAATGAAACTTTTTGAGAGTGTAGAATATGTCTTTTCAAGTAACTTTGTATACCTTGTTTTTTTTTCAAAATTTATCTAGACTACCATTTGAACTTTGAACTTAAGCCCCTAAGTTTTTAATCGATTTTTTTAAATCAAGTTTTTTAAAATGCCCATTTTGCAATGTATGGCAAACTTCTAGACAATAATATTGCCTATATTAAAAAAAAAATTGTCCAATTCTAAGATAGCCATTTTTTGCAAATTGACTTTAAATTTTAAAATATTTTTTTAGCGTGTAAAAATCGAATTCACAAATTTTCTAAAAGTCATCTATGCATCACTTTTTTGTAAGTCTTTTTCTTTTTGAGTTATGTTGATTTAAAAAAAAATCGATCCAAAAACTCAAGCCCCTTTCAAATGGTAGTCTACATAAATTTTGAAAAAACAAAGTATGCAAAGTTACTTGAAAAGACATAGTCTACACACCTACAAAGTTTCATTAGATTCTGAGATGGTGCTGCCAACCACTGGATGAGTTGGCGTGAAATTCGTCAAATGATATGATTTTGAACAAAACTGAATAAAAGAAAGTTAGACATTTTGTATTTTTTTTTTGTTATTAAACACAGCGTGGAAAAGAACTGTTTTTTTCAATTTCATACACTTCATTAGAACAATGTTGCACATGGCTGATCACCAATAATAACTCCTAGAATTGAGCGGAATAAACGAATTGGCATGTCTCCTTTTTTGCCTGACACAATCCTTGGATCCATTAAGAATTGCAATTTATCACGATCAATTAATAAAAACTTTGTCATACACTTCTCAAGGTATACCAACAGAAGAACGCAAATATTAGATCATCCTCGTAAATTGATTTAGTGCTCATGAACCAAATTGATTGGTATTTCCTACAAGTCGCGTCATCTCATCGCAATATTGCAGCCCTGTTGCAGCTCTTTGCATCACGTAGGCATATTCAAAACTAATTTGTGATTTATATTTAGATCACCACACTCGGCATTTGTCTTCCTCCCGATCAATCGACTGAACGGTGTAATGGAAAATGAAACCATATTGAAGGGTGGGCGTCTATATGCTGACTATTTTTGCAAATTCGCTGAGGGTTTAAGAGTATTTCGGTTTCATTATATTCGTTCCAGACCACTAGTCGCATCCTAGAGACTACTGGGACTTACTTATCGCTGCATCTCCGAGAGATGTGCGTCATTTGGAGGAACATTACCTCCCATATTACTGCCTATCTCGTGTCGAACAGATGGAGCCGACCTTACTACCGACCGATGATGATGGATGAAGAGGCAAGGGTGCGAAAAGAAACTCACAAACTGTCACGGTCATTGACAGTGTTTAGTGTGTATTATAGTACGTGTGACATGACACTCAACCAGTCCATTTGGATTATCGAAGACACAAGGGAAGAATAGACTCCGGAACACTTTTTTTTTCATCGGATGAAAACTTGTCCTGACCGACCACACCACAGCCGTCCAATGCTATGTGTGAAGTTTATGTAGGTTCATGGGCAACATAGAGCTGAACTAAATTTAGCTTGTTATATGATCGCGACGAAAGGAAAACATGCAGGGATTGTCATCCGGTGTGCGGGGACTACACGGTTCTGTGTTAATCTCACATCGAGTTATTCGGAGCCGAGATAAAATATTACTGGTTGGTTGTGGGGTTTTGGTGTCGTTTTCAGCGGAGGAATTCCATTTGATTATGATAACAACAAAATGAGTTTTTGTTTTCTTTCATGCGAAGAATTATATGCGCTATTATGTTACTACAGTCGATGAGCTATATGTCCTCATTTGTGCTCAAAAACCTCGGCTCTTGGCTCTCTTTAAATCCGTTGGCGTCTTGTGATCTAAAGTTTCATATGTTCTTCGGGTTACACCTTTGAAAAGACTGTATTTGTTAATTATTTTAATTTTATTGTTACTTATAACTTTTAACTATATAACAATATTACTTTTGGAATATTTCGGCCTGCTGTACTAAGCAGCTGTACTCAAAGGCATTCCACAAGTTATTGAGTCACGATTTTTAAAAGAATTAAAAGAAGAATTTCATCCAATACACCGTGTCCAATATATTTTCATACAAAATAAAAGTCTACGTATTTCAAATCGATAATCCAGATTTTATTGATAACTTTACTCATTATATTGCAATATAATACTGATCAACTACAGCATATGTTTTGGAATACCACTGAATTTAACCTTCTTAACCAGCTCCAGACGTTTTTCGAAGCCGTCACAGGTGGTATGCACGACTTCCATCGGCATTTCGTCCCAAATTCGTTTGATTACGGTTTTAAATTGGTTCAAATTAGACGCCCTGTGGTTATTTACCTTCGCCAGCCTGTATGACCATACGACATAATCCAAGGTATTCAGATCTTGTCCAAAAAAAAAATTCCTCCCCAAACCATCACTGAAGCAGCACTTTGGAACCGTGGAATATTCCTATCACTCTCTTGGAAATAACCTAAAAGCGTTTGTATAAACATAGTGCAAAACTACACCAACACATACGTGAAGCATGTTGAGTAGTTGCACGACACCAATGCAAAAAAAAAGTGTATGAGAATATATTGGACACGGTGTAGTATGGTGTAGTTCATAACATTTATGGAATACACTCTGTCCAGTTAGCTTAGGTCCACCCGATATTTTCTCCATATGATGAAAGATAAATTTATGTTTTGAGTGTACGCTATTATATTATGTTTGATTAGTGAACGCAGTATAATGAAGTGGTGGTGACAGATGTACACTTCAGGATCTGTGTTTATTGAGTCATAACCATGTTTTTCGGTGTCCAGCTCTGTTAGAACCACTTGATTGCTTCGTGAGTTTTGAGTTTTATGAGGTGCTAAATACAAAACGTCGAGGGGAGATGTTCTCACCAATGGGAAAAAGTCAGCACTGGAGAAATAGCTCGCCCATCCAGAAGAATATGGTCAAACTGTGATGCAGCCTCGCCGATCAAAGCTCTCCGCACAATACAAACGTAGTATATGTAGTAAGAATTGCTTCGAATTCTTCAAAATTGCTGAGGCAGATCTAGACGGAACTCAATTTAAATGTTTTACGGGAGACTGTTCCTCAGGCTTTGATCAAAAGTTCGTTCGTTAAACAGGCTATAAAGGCAAAAGCCCCAAATCTGACTCCGTCTCACATCGATAAACGCATGAACTTTGCGCGGAATAATATGAATCGACAGTGGGATACAGTAAGTTATCAGCCAGACCCTTAATGCTGTGTAATTTAAGTTGGGTATATTGCATGCTTTGAATACCTAAGAAAAGAAGTTTATTCTGGGCGGCCCCAATGGTTTACATGAATACCGGCGCGATTTGAGGAAGAATAAGTAATATTTTTCTACCCGGAACTTTAAAGGTGGTTCATGTATGACATGGATCGGTTTTTTTGCATCCGGCATCAACCACCTAGCTTTCTAGAAGGGACATAGTGAACAGTTGAATTCAGAGTTCCACGCTGGCACATGGATGGCGATACAGTTTCCCTCGACACGAAGAAAAGTCGTTCTTTTTAGCCCCCTCTGACATGGAAAAAAGACGCTCGGGTGTTGTCCTCGCAGCACACTTGTTGCAGAACAGTTGATGTTACTCAAATGCTACTCGATGCAAAATATATACACAGTAAGGGAAGACCGTAGAGTTATTGAAGACTCTACGGGTTGCGGATGGTGGGGTTCCATCAGATATGATGGACAGCTACTGAATACACGAATAAGTAGCCCCCGACGAGCGGCGGGGATTGTTTAGGATGTGGGGGATCTGGGCAGTTGTTGGACGCTGTGAGTTTCTTCCAAAAACCCACAAATATCCGATCAACCCCCGAATATACAGGTTGAGGATCAAGGGCCGGTTCTTCAACATCAGCATCATTAATGTGCATAGCCCTCACCTCGGAAGTACCGATGACGACAAAGATGAATTCTACGCGCAGCTGGAGCGTGAATACGACCGCTGCCCAAACCATGATATCAAAATCAACTTCGGGGATTTCAACGCTCAGCTTGGCCAGGAGGAGGAGTTTAAAGCGGTGATTGGAAAGTTCAGCGCGCACCAGCTGACCAACGAAAACGGCCTTCGACTTATCAACTTCGCCGCCTCCAAAAACATGGCCATACGTAGTACCTTCTATCAGCACAGCCTCCCAAATCGGTACACCTGGAGGTCACCGAATCAAACGGAATCACAAATCGACTACGTTTCGATAGATGGCCGGCACTTCTCAGACATCACCGACGTCAGAACCTACCGAGGCGCTAACATCGACTCGGACCACTACCTAGTGATGCGCCCAAAACTCTCCGTAGTGAACAACTTTCGGTACCGGCGCCCGCCACAGTACAATCTCGCGTGACTGAAGCAACCTGACGTCACCGAAAGCTACGCGCAATTGCTCGAAACAGCGCTGCAGGAAGAGGGCCAGCTCGACGAAACCCCTCTCGAGAACTGTTGGAACACCGTGAAAACAACTATCAGCAGCGTAGCGGAGAACGTCTTAGCTTATGTGGAACGAAGGCAACAGAACAAGTGGATCGACGAGGAATGTCAGCAGGTGTTGAATGAGAAGAACGCAGCGCGGGCACTCATGCAGCGTCAAGCTAGTATAGAAGTCATAGTATAGAACGATCCGGGAGAAAAAGCGCCACCAGGAGGAGGAGGAGGCGTGTGAGGAACTTGAACAGCTGCACTGCTCAAATGAAACGCGAAAGTTCTACCAGAAACTCGAAGCATCCCGCAGAGGCTTCGTGCCGCGAGCCGAAATGTGTCGGGATATGGATGGGAGAATTCTGACGGACAATTGTGAGGTGACCGAAAGGTGGAAGCAGAACTTCGATGAACATTTGAATAGAGTACATGATAAGGACCAAGACAGCGATGGAAGAGACGTAGTCGATGCAGTAAGTGACGGAGATGTGCCACCTCCGACGATAGGTGAAGTTAAGGATGCCATCAAGCTGCTGAAGAATAACAAATCGGTTGGAAGGAATGGAATCGGAGCAGAACTTATCAAGATGGGCCCTGACAAGTTGGCAAATTGCCTGCATAGACTGATATTCAGGATTTGGAATACCGAACAGCTACCGGAGGAGTGGAAGGATGGGGTTTTCTGCCCAATCTATAAGAAAGTCGACAAGCTGGACTGTGAAAACTACCGTGCGATCACTGTCCTTAATGCCGCCTATAAAGTATTATTCCAAATCATCTTCCAGCGACTGTCGCCACTAGCAAATAAATTTGTGGGAAGTAATCAGGTCGGCTTCATCGAAGGACGGTCTACAACGGACCAAATCTAACCTTTGCAGCAGATCTTCCAAAAGTGCCGTGGATATAGAGTCCCAATGCATCATCTATTCATCGACTTCAAAGTCGCATATGATACAATTAACCGATATGAGCTATGGAAGATCATGGACGAGAACAGCTTTCCGGGGAAACTGACCCGACTTATCAAGGCTACGATGGATGGAGCCCAGTGCTGTGTGAGGATATCGGGTGGATTATCGGGTTCATTCGAATTCCGCGGGGGGCTTCGTCAAGGTGATGGTCTCTCTTGCCTCCTGTTCAACATTGCTCTTGAAGGTGTTATGCGACAAGCGGCGGTCACATGCGAGGCACGATTTTCATCAGATCCGGTCAATTTATCTGCTTTGCCGATGACGTGGATATTGTTGGCATTTGAGGTAGAGCAGTACACCAGACTGAAGCGCGAAGCAGAGAAGATTGGGTTGAAGATAAATACGTCCAAAACGAAGTACATGCTGGCAGGCGGAACCGAGCACGACAGGACCCGACTGGGCTGCAGTGTAACGATCGATGGCCATGAGTTCGAGGTAGTCGATGAATTTATCTATCTCGGCTCACTGGTTACTGCGGACAAAGATAACAACCGTGAGATCCGGAGGTGGATTATTAGTGGAAGTCGTGCCTTCTATGGGCTCCACAAGCAACTACGTTCAAACAGACTTAGCTCCCGTACGAAGTGCATTCTGTACACAACGCTAATAAGACCGGTTGTTCTCTACGGGCATGAGACGTGGACAATGCTTGAAGAGGACCTACGAGCACTCGGAGTTTTTGAGCGACGGGTGTTAAGAACCATCTTTGGTGGAGTACAGGAGGACGGACTATGGAGGCGAATGATGAACCATGAGCTCGCGCAACTCGCCGGCGAACCCAGTATTCACAAGGTGGCAAACGCTGGAAGCTATCTGGCAAAAATGGTGTTCGACGGGAATCCGGTTGGTACAAGACGACGTGGGGCGCAACGAGAAAGATGGTCAGACTAGGTGGAGCAAGACCTATGGGGTACAAGGTGCCCAAGGGATTGGAGAGGAGCAGTCACGAATTGGGCATTATGGAGGGATATTGTGTATCAGGCTATGTTATAGAATTGTGACGTTATGCCACACAGATAAAAAGAAACACTGAATTTTCTGCGTTCTCTAATGCACATAAAGGGAATGCGAGATTTGACAGAAAATAATGGGATATTTCATGTAAATTTAACCGACTGACGCGGTGCGAATCAAAACAAACCCAAAGAAGGAGAGAGTTCCTCTCCCATGTGCGCATCAGTAAACAGAGTGCACACAATAGATCGCTAGAATAACTATACAAGCCACAGTGGTACATGAGCGTCTTCCAACCGGACATTTTTGCCTGTTGAAGTGGCGGACTTAGTCCGTGCTTTAACCTACCCCGCAGTGGGATGTTAGGCAAAAATGTCGTTGGTTCGAGTACCACTGTACACATGCCCTTTTCGCTCAATTTTCCTAAAAACATCTGCTATGTTTCCAAGCCTGCCGCACACTAGCGGAACTATCAAAAACTTTCTCTTCATATCTTTCAATTCTAGCCAAAAACATTGTTGTTCACTCTTGGTGCCTCATGGTGATGAGCGAACATCTCCTTCAACAAAATAAATAAGTTTTTTTACACAGGAGATACGTACCGTGTAAATAATCCGTGTAAAAAAAAACTACGATAATACGCGGAATATTTTGTAATGAAAGACACGTAGAAGATTTTGTGAACAGTGGAATAGTTAACCCAACAAGGTCCAAGTCAAGTGAAGGCCTCAGAGCCAGAACATAAAATAGGACCGGAGTGAATTTGTGAGGGGATAAGTGGAGATAATACAGGTACATTCATGAAGCTTAACCCTTAATATTTGCAAAGGCGCGGTCTTCAGCATAATTGTTCAGAAGGTCAAGGGCATTAAACGGATGGACCGTTCTGTTCGAAATTCCCCCGCTATGTGGCGCTAGTGAACATGCAAAATTAAACATTTTCAACTTATTGTATCTAGTGATTCCGATAAAATAGAAAGTTCAAGTTTTCGGCAAACTTGTTCAGCAGGTCAAGGGCATTCGAAAGGTGATCAGTTTTGTTTGGAATTCCACCACCTCCATTGATGAACAAGGGATGGTTGTATCAGTTCATACGTAAAAACAACGTGTGAAATGTAAGAATCAAAGGAGAATGCGCATCAACCGATACAGCAGCAGCTTTTAAGTGCCCATCAAAACTGATTAAAATGATTGAGGTTGGTGCATACCATGCAGACCAAGTCTTCAACGCCGATGAAACTGGTCTATTTTGAAAAAATATGCCTTATAGAAGATACATAGCTTCAACTGAAGTTTACCATACTCACCGTAGCACAATATCGTAGAATATGTAAACCACTATCCCATTTTGTGACTGATTCCTACAGCATCCTTAATGCTGGTATAAATCGATCCAAATTGGCTCTAAAGCATTATTAAAAATTACGATGTTTACCCAATGACAAACCACCTCCACACTTTGTGAGTGGCTCCAATAGCATCTTTGCTGTTGGTTTAAATCGGCACTTATAATTAAATATCTCTATTGCGTATCTCCGTAAAAATATGTATATAAATGCAAAATAATGAAGAACTATGTATGGATAAACAGCTTAAAAAAAAAACACTAACAATTTCCCAAGGGGTTAAAGTGATTTAAACCACCCTGGTATGGCTTTAATACCAACGAGTATGGAATTAACTTTCCATAGCTTTCATGATTGATCTCCAAGAACGTGACCGGCGTCGTTATTGATCCTATAACTTAGAATACCATGAGTTGAAAATTGAGGATGATTCACTACTACCTGGTGAAATTCAGTTGGTTCAATCATCCATCACGATTAATCACGAAGTAACAAGCCACGGATGATCAATATGCTTAGACTCATGCTCAACAGCATCCTTACTGTTGATTTAAATCGGTCCAAAGCGACTCTAAGGTTTTGTTAAAAATTTACTTGTTTTCTCATTGAAAAATCACTATCATACTTTGTGCATAGCCCCAACAGCATCCTTACTTTGGATTTAAAGATGTTGAAAGGGGCTATTTGTACTATTTTTACAAACCGGTCTGAATTAAGTTTCCAAACAATTTTCGAGATGGAGGAGTGAATTGAAATAGAAACGAAGGATTCAATTGCTGCGCTATTCATGGTAATAGTATTGTAACATACCATTTATCATCGTTGGAAATTGCTACCATATTATATGGGTTATTTCATTAGGGTGGTTCACTTATTTCCGATAAGCGTGGTCCTTTTGTCGAATATTAAAATAAATCCAAAAAAAAAATGGAATTTTAACGGGATATTGTGAACAATAGTATTTTAATGTATCTATTATCATCGTTAGCTATTGTCTACATCGAGAGCTTTTTTAAACAGACGTTTCTGAGTTTGTAAACAAAGATGTGAAGTAAGATTCAAACGTAATTTTCTCAAAACTCTCAGCACACCACGGAAAGTAGTTTTTTTTATTGTGTTGATTGTTTCGATTCTCTCATTTTGCATTTGAGTGCCCCTTCAAGTTGGAAAATTAAAACAAAATAAGAGATTTCCTACATCTCTAACCAATCAACATTGTTTGTATTGTTTTAAACCATGATTCTTTATTGACATATAACACTTTGCTTGGATATTTTCATTAAGGGTTTCTTTGCCGTGATCAAAGTATCTAATAAGAAAGGGGTATAAAATATGTTTTAACGTATCCAAATTATGACACTTATAGCTTGATAGCTTGATAGGCGACGATGAAGTGAAACAAAAGTTTTCTGTTCTGTTATTCTGTTTTATAAAAAAAAAGCTTTTCAGTCTTGGCCTGCTTCATTTCCGAGATGGACCATTGGTACATTGCTTTCTGCATGCAGTGGTACTCGCGCTTCTGCTGTGACAATGACGGCCATTTAAATTCTAACAATCGGTTCTGACTACTATGTTTAGTCTCTCCAGGTCTCATTAATTGAGCCCCCTTCCGTAAGCTACGATGAGCTCTCAGGAACGCCGCTATTTCAGAGCGTCGTCCTTGATTCCCGTCAACACTTGCTGACGGATACCACCCCAGCTGATGAGAATAATCGTTTCGAGGTGCGTCCATCCCAGGGCCACTACCATCTCCGTCAACGAGTGCCATTAATGGTCAATTGGAAAATTACCGACCCATTAAGGTATGACAGCCTCGCCACTTTACTCCCTATCGGAACCGTTTTATCAACCGCCAACGTACCGGTCCCATCGGAGTGGTTTGATCCTGCTGATATGCATGACGGTATTGGTTAACCACCAAACAGATTGACCTACTGTGAAGCATATTTACACTACCATTAGCGGGATTCCCCCCGTCTTGCATGCTGCCACTGCGTCCATACCTCGACTTCGGGATGTTGCATGGCAATGTGTTGGAATTTCCTCCCCCACATGGCAACGGCAATGTCGAGTCAAGCAAATTTCATCGGAAAACATTATCCCCAGAGTACACCAAACATGTTTACTTTCAAAGGCGAAAGTTAAACAGTAGAAAATGTGCGGCGGTACTTGAAACCACGTTCCTAACCTATATTGCTGATCATCATCATCATCAGCAGCAGCAGCAACATCAACATGAACTTTTTTGTGAACTCATTCGACCATAGCGACAAAATGTTGGGAAATTCGGTGAGGGATTCGACTTTCGTTCCTCTCCCTTTGCTGCAACTTTTGGCAATCTGCCATTTTTTGGTAAACTGGCGGGAAAAACAGAAACACGTGTGTGTGTTTTCGGATTTGGTTGCCATCCCCACTGGGTTCGTCATAAGCTCGCCACTCCTAGCGGGACGTGTGCATGTCAGGCAGGAGTGTTCAACTGCTAGAGGCCGCACCTAAAATTAAGTCCATTACGTAAGATTGGCTGGTTTCGCTAATGTTTATTTACGTTAGTAGAGCGCGGAATGAAATGAAAATCTCGAGTGTTTATTATGTGCCGTGCAAGTTCACGCTTCCTTCCTGTGGATCCATCTGTTTTTTGTTCTTCCTCTTCTTTTTTTATGCGAACGCGAAATACATCAAATAAACGCGTCATTGTTAATGGATGATGGTGAGTTTTGGTGCTGGCAGAATATTTCAAAACACAATCAGGTTGATGGATTGATTCGATATTTGGGATAAGGGAAATTATTCGGGAAATTATTAACGTTCGATCAGTGGATGTTGGGGACATTGATTATCAATCATTGAAATCGATGAGACAGATTGGTTCAGTTAGAATCTTGATTATCTCATATTGGCAGTTTGCACTCTTCGAAAGCGATGCCATCCGAAAAGCGTGTAACTGCAAGGAATGTACGGAACATCCGGACACTGCACAACGTATTTTCTTGTGTACTGTAGTACTACGTGAGTAAAGCAAACCTATCTTGTAAACGAAATATAAACAAACATCTATGATAAAGCAATGCCTTCTGTGATTCGAAAACATACATTTAAAGGGTGTTCCGAATAAAATGTTGTCAAACAATAATGTGTGTGAGCCGATCAATGTTTTTATTAATAAATCAAATTCTTGTTCTTTTTTTTCAAGTTCAGTTAATACAGAAACAGGAGGAACATTCAGCTAAGCTTCTTTTTTTTTACCAAATACGAATTACCGGGTCTTGCGTTTAACACCTGTCATAAGATTTTGTACAGATTCCTTGTCCACTTTATTCGCCGCAGAACGCCAGTTTGCGTTGAACTGTTTCTCGGTCACAACAGCTTTTTGAGTCTTCTTAAGATTCCGCTTGACGCTAGCCCAATATTGTTCGATTGGGCGGAGCTCGGGCGCGTTGGGAGGGATCATACCACTCCATGGCCTTTTTTCCGTAATAGCAAGATACCTAATCCGTACAAAATAAAACGGAACAATTGTGTTGCTTCAGGACTGGCAGTAGACGTTTTTGTAGGCTATCGATCAGATAAATTTCCTGGTTGAAGGTTCCGGTCGCAATGTAAACGTTGCTCTTCGTGCCACAGGTACAGATGGTCTGCCACACCAGATATTTATTCGTGAACTTTGACAGTTTAATGTGCTTGAAAATATCTGCCCCCTTTTCCCGTCCGGTTGCCGTATAAAATTCTTGTCCAGAAAGCTGTTTAAAGTCTGCTTTGACGTAAGTTTCATCGTCCTGTACCACGCAATCAAACTTTTTCAGCATCGTCGTGTACAACTTTCGCGAGTGCTAATCTCAATATCAAAATAGAGGCATGATGCTACACGCACACATCTTTAAAATGAGGGGTGTGCAAAAGTTTAAATGCACGATGAAAGGAAATGCGTCAAGTTTAAGTCGACCAAGTTTTGATCGAAACACCCTTTACCATAGTGGTGTCTGGATGTTTGTAAGGAAAATGTTCCAGTAATAGTGGGTGTACCTGTAAAAATGGGACATCAACGTTCGTCATAATTCATGCTTAAAGGCCGTTGACTTCAAAATCCGGACAAAGTATTTATCCTGTTTCTTAGTCAAATCACTACGAAATGGAATGAAACTTGTTATGTACATAACCAATACATTGAAAAACGTGAATTTCACACATTGTTTACAAAAGCGTATGCTGTATTCCAGATGGCGCTGTCTGAACTAGCACGCAAGATATCTATCTTGCGCAAATATTTGGAAAATCCCAACTCTCCTGTTCGATTCATCGCAAAATCGGTAAATGTGTCATAATCAACTGTTGCAGATGTGATTAAACGTTGTAAAGAGGGTCTTGCTGTCGAAAGGAAAGCTGGAAGTGTTGGTGAACATGGACAACGCAACACGAGGAAGGAGAAAAGAGTCGTTGCTGCTTTTTAGGCAAACCCGAAGGTGTCAACACGGACAGTTGCGCAAAAAGAGCAAATGTCAACCGCCCAAGTAACAATTTCAGTTCTATTCCAGCCGTATAGCACTCCTCCCGGCTTTGTTGATGAAACTACATTCAAAACTGTTTTGTCCACCAACACCTCCTCTATGCCAAAATGTGTACAAAGTGGCCCACTCTATAGACGGTTGTGAAAACAAATTCATAAAACCTTTCTAAGACCATAGAGATTTTGAAAATGTTCTAGTGAAAGATGTAATGACCACTTGAGAACCATCATAAAACCTACTGGCCGCCAACAAAACCAGCATAGGGACGATTGGCCACAGCTGTCAAACTTCACGGCGATATCGTGGTTGGTTTTTGTTGTTCTGCTTTGTTCGATTCTCTGCTCTTCTGATTCATTCAACAGTAAATAATGGCCGAGAAAAAAGTTCTAGTGTTGCGGGAAATTATCTTTGATAGCAAAATATATAAAACAAATTGAGTTTTTTTTATAGCGTATCATGCTCCAAATCATTTAATTTTATGGTGAATATTGGCACGATAAGAGCTAAAAATAAATGCGCCTCGGAAATTATGCTAGTTTACAAAAACAAAAACAAAATTGAAAGAAATATATTCGGTAAATTAATCATGAAACTCCTGAAAATTGATGGAATTCAATAAGGTTATCTAAACGAATACCGAAGTTTGTCTCAGATCTACAGTTCAATTGTATTACATTTAAAGTTTGGTGAATTTATTTTTCCACATTTCAATTATTTCATATATTCCTATATGGCGATTGCTAGAAATCACGGTTTTGCCTGTGATAATGGCAAAATGTGGCTACTATAAAACTATCTGGTCGCTTGGTAGCTTTCCGCATTAGCCAAATAGCCGTTTAATGCATTTATTGGAGGAAAAAAGGTTTTAAAAGGCTTTTTCAACTGACCATAATAAGATTATACGAATAAGTCCTACAACGGCGTTTCAAAACAGCATTTAATGAGTTTATAAAGTCAAAATAAAACCTTTGATAGGAATGAAAGGAATTTTAGAAGTCAAGGTTTTAATTTCGTTGTAAAGAAGCTGCGTAGGTTTTTATAAACCTGACTAAAATTTGAAACCTATTGGCATCTCTTGCTGCCATAATAAAACCGAATTGATTTCTAGTGGCTTTCATAAAACTTTAATAAAAATAATAAAACTGGATGGTTTTGGCAATGTTAATTGGGCGGTTTTGTGCAAAAAGTGAAGTCGAACGCTGGATTGAGATCATTCAAAGCTCAAACATACCCAGATCGTAACGCAAAGCAACTAAAATCGGTAAAAACACGCTCCTATGATGTCATGGATGACGAAACATACTGCTTCGAAAAATATCTCTCGGGAACGGAATTTTACACTGCAACTAGCCGGAAAGATGCCCCTGAACATCTGAAACGGAAGTATAAAACCAATTTCCCAAAAAAATATCTGGTCTGGCAAGCAATATGATCCTGTGGGCTAAAATCTCATATTTTCGTAACCTCAGGTACCGTAAATGCTGAGATCTACCGGCAAGAATGCCATGAAAAGCGGCTCTCACCTTTCCTGAGAAAACTTGCGACTCAATCCTTGTTCTGGCTGGATTTGGTCAGCTGTCATTACGCTAAAGAGACACTCACTTGGTATGGGCAAAATAACGTTATTTACGTTCCCAAGAATTGTAATCCACCAAATTGTCCACAGCTCCGCCCGATTGAAACATACTGGTCAATGGTCAAAGGACACATCAAAAAGCTTGGTGGAAAGGTATCAACGATCCAAGAATTTGTATCGCAGTTGTGTTGAGTATCACATTTATCTATAAAATGAAATAAATAATATGAATCAAAAACATGGTGTTGTTTTTCCAAAATATTTTTTGTGTGTCCGGATTTTGGTGTGAACAGCCTTTATTGGTGGTTATTTACCATTATTAGATGATTTGTAGCAAGTTTTCAGACATATTTCTACGATTTAGTATGCTTAAGTGGTTTTTAAACTCACGATAACTTCGATTTTATTAATTTGTTTAAGGATAGCCAAAACCCTCATCTGCTTACGAAATTTGTAACGTGATAGAAAATTTTCATAACATAAAAAATAGCAATAAAAACAACCTCCTGGTAGAAACAGTTTTTGTAGGATCAATCTCGATGATTATTTTTACATTAATCCTTCAAAACATGCACAATTATTAGTAAATTTCTATAGAAAATCCAAAACTCCACTATAGGAACCATTTTACACCCCATGTTCCAGTAGTAGTGGTTCTGCTTGAGCCAAATTTTTGAGGTTAAATTTTTAGCTCGACAGATGTAAACAAACTGCGGTGCGTAATCAAATAGCGAGTGCAATTTACTTCCCTTGAAAATCTGAGGTCCTGTAACGTTGATTATCAATCATATGTTTTGACTTTTAACGTAAGATTCTTTTGTATTTTAAACCTGTTTTACTAGTCATGCTTCTTTTAGTATGGACCAGCAGAAGAAAAAACGCCGTCACGTGTATCATTTCTATACTGAAGATGTTGTTCCCAGTGCATCGAAAGCATCTAAAATGGGGAAAAACTATGTACGGTGCTTTTAAACTCTACGAAATCCCGAAGTCAACGCTCCGCTACCGTTTGAGTGGCTAATGAAGCGAAAAAACAAGCAAGGACCTCCAACAATCCTTCGTCCGGATGAGGGAAGAGAAATCATAACCTGGCTGAAGAATATGAGGCGCGTTTTGGAGCCGATGGCAATATAAGAACAGACGCATTTCATGTTAATTTTTAACCAGATAACGCCTGAATCTAGCCAGTTGTATGAAAGGTTGCCAACATTGTTGTATGGCGCATGAAATATTGCACACATTTTTTTTTCTGTGTGTCTTGAATTTTTCAGTATGTGAGCTAGATACTAAATTAACATTAGCAGCATTTGGAAAATGATGAGATCAATTGTAAGACACTCTGTTGTACACTCACAGAATAAAATCTTGTAAATTTTAGGCTACTTGCATACACATTAAAGGAGCGGCCCTTGAGAAGACACTTGTATGTGTTCTTAAATTTACAAGATCATACAAACTCGAAATGGTAACTTACAAAATGACGGTTCAAAAAAATTAAGGAATCCCAAATGCTGCTTCTGTTACACTGATGAAAAAAAACTTTTGATAATCATAAAATACGCCTTATGAAGTATCACAAGTACAGGTTGTTTAGACTTCATAAGAATATTATGTTATTCATAAGGACCCTTACAACTTGCTTACTTACTCATAATGATTTTTCTATGTGTTTCTTATCAGTTTCACTAAATTACCTTATGATTTCCATATTCATCCTGTGGATGAAAAAAACTATAAGGCAATTTAATAAATCAACAACAATGGCGAACCAAGAAATGTTGTTGAATGGATGTTCCAGACTATCATTAAAATATAATGTTGCATACGAGGTAAGTCTATTTACGTGAATTTTTATCATATTACTTCTTGGTAATGATTTTGCTGTTCCGTTAAAATAAACCAAACTTGATTCATTTTTCATTCCGGTTTTCTCGGGGCATTTTTTTTTTTCACTACACGTTTGAATGCTGCTGCGGAAATTTGGCTCTACCACTACGCTCGATAACAGACGCTATTATTTGTTTTCTTTTGCATATCCAAATTGAACACAACTAACTGCTAGCCAAGATGTTTCGTGCTTCGTTGACCAGGGCACTAGCACTTGAAGCGCGCTGCCCAACAACGCAAGTCGTCATCCGTACGTCGACGACGACTCCGGCCAAGGCCCCCGAAAAGATTGAAGTGTTTGTAGATGATGTGTCATTAGTCGATCCGGGAACAACGGTGCTGCAGGTGAAGATATTTTGGATGGGGGTTTTGGATTTCGCTTAAATGTAGTAATTGTTTTTATTTTTAATTTGTAGGCTGCTGCATTGGTGGGAGTTAAGATTCCTCATTCTGCTATCACGGGCGATTGGCCGTAGCCGGTAACTGTCGTATGTGCTTGGTGGAAGTGGAAGTCTCCCAAACCGGTAGCCGCTTGCGCCATGCCGGCTATGAAGGAATGGCGAATAAATACCAACGGAAATGACTCGTAAGGCTCGCAAAGGTGTGAAGGAGTTTTTGCTCATGAGTCATCCGTTGGATTGTCCGATTTGCGACCAGGCTGGTGAATGCGATCTGCATGACCAGGCTATGGCTTTCGGGTAGAATCGTTCACGGTTCACCGATATCGATCACAGCGGAAAGCGTGCGTCGAAGATAAGGACATTGGCCCGTTGTTTAAGACCATCATGACCCGATGCATTCACTGCACGAGATGCATCCGATTATCGTCGGAATTTGCCGGAGTCGATGATTTGGGTACTACTGGATGAGGAAATGTTATGCAGATTGCAACATATGTGGAGAAGTTCTTCCAGTCGGTGTTGTCCGGAAATGTGATTGATCTTTGCCCGGTTGGTGCTCTGACTAACAAGCCGTACAGTTTCGTAGCTCATCCGTGGGAGATCCGCAAAGTGGAGTCGATTGATGTGTTAAATGCTGTGGGTAGCAACATCATTATGAACACCCGTACTGGAGAATCTTAATATTTCAAGGATTGTAAAAAGGTGCCTGTTATTTACAAATAAAGATGTCTCATTATTTTTAATTATTCCAAAAAATAAACCCATCTTCCTAAAAATAATATACATGAAAGTGAAAATTATATTTAAAAATCGATTTCAAATGCATAACGGACACGTTTAGTTATCATAATCAACAATAATGTATTTCATAATGCTGTGTTATGAAACTCATGTAGTTATCATATCTAAAACATAGCTGGTAATTAAGACAAAAAACATCGCATTCGCATTCATAAGGTAAAAGTATGAAATTCAAACCGATTCCTTGTGGCTCAATTTCATAAGGTTTTTGAATGAACTTCTTAAGATTTTTTTCGTCAGTGTAATGCAAATACAAATGCTTTTTTTTCCAGTTCTGATCTCAATGATCTAATTCTAGTTAACAGATGAAAAGTTTAAAATGCGTAATCATATTTAATAAAAAAAAAGGTTCCTTATGGCCATGGATTATAGCGGTAAAAGTTAGCTCAATCTTATCCAATACACACTTAAAAAATAATACCGAACTAGGGTGAATTTCAACCGAGTTTTTATCTGCTGAGCGCTCGGTAGTCTGTCCGGTTCAAAATGGAACAACGGAGCTCTCGAAAAAAATAAATCTAATCAGCAATAACCGAAGATCGGTTTACTCAAAAATTACCGAACGCTGTAAAACAAACCGACTTTTCTGTTGCCGTTACGGCATTTGGTTCTTTTTGGCAGTACTGGAATTTTGGTTAAAATAGCTTCGAATTTCATAGTTATAAAACCAGTTTTGTCAACAATGTACATGGATGCAAAAAATTATCAGACGTTTTTCTATTTTTTTTAAATTGAAGTTTCGTTTTTTGTTAATTCTTGCAAGATGTGTATATTTTTTTATCCGATGGTTTTGAAAATGCCTTTGCATGTCAGAGATAGAACCTGTAACGTGATCATGGCAGTAAAACAAGCTATAGCGCAGGATGCTTGCAACTATAATTACAAAACTAGTATCAAATACTTACAGAAGATTTCAACTAAACGTGCATCCTCCTGTTGTAGTCCCGCGGTAATTTTTTTTTCCATTTTCACCTGAAAAACAAATCTAGTATGCAGAATTTTCACAAAAAGACATTCGGAGCCGCACACGCGAGATAATATGGCTGACGATTTTTCAGGACTTATTGAGTCAGCTTAAACAACCTTGTTTTTCGGTAGACATAGCTGTTGTGGAATTGATTCGAACAGAAGTGTTTGACGTTTAAGAATATTCAACGGATGCTCAGTTCAGTTTACGAGAGTTTTCTAGGTTTTCGTGTACCGAACTCTTGAATATCCCTGCTTTACCGTACGTTTCGGTTCATCTTTCATTTTTATCTGTCAAATAAACATATAGGTAGAAACCGAAATTCGGGTTTGACTCAAAAAATACACACGAAAACAGTACATATTAACAATTTATTCGGTTTGTTGTAGATAACCTACGTAGTTCTGAAGAAAATCGAATCGAGTTCTTAAGTGTGTAAGTTTCATTTTTTTCCATCATTTTCAATTGCATGCGAACATTAAAGAAATAGTGCATAGCCCGGTCGTTGGCCTGTTTCAAAAAATAGTTTTAAAATGCTAGAAATTTTCGCCATGATCAGGTGAATGAATACGACAAGCAATTGAACTCTGTGTGGTACGCTGACCATTTCGGTTTTTCTCTATTGTGGTATCTGTCCCATCGAGTGATTATATCCAACGACCCTTCGTACTGAACTGTAACGTTGTGGAAGATAATGTGGGAGACAATGGATAGTGTTGAAATAACGTCAATAAGAGATCGTTTAATTAGGTATAATAAAGTTAAGGTTTCATTTACAAGATCAATTGTACTTCCTTTCTCTTCTTACACAATGATGATGAATTTAATACCAATAAATGCTCGGGAACGAGGAAGCTGACCAAACGAATGATGCTTTCACCACAAAATCTATGATCCACTAGGGTTGGTAGGTTCGCTGATTGTCCAAGGGAAGATCCTTATTCAGGAAGTATAGAGAGGTAAGGTGGATTGAGATGAGCAGATACCGGAGAATATTTTCAAGGTATGGAAACTTTGGTTGCAAGCTCTGCATGAATTGGACAGCGTAGAAGTTCTTACTTGATACTTTCCGGGGTATGATGTGTTCAGTTATGATTCCCTAGAATTACACATGTTCGTTGATGGCAGTGTTCAAGCATATTCTGCCGTCGCTTACTTCCGTGTTAAGGACCGTGGGCAGATACGATGTGCTCTAGTGGCTTCAAAAACTAAAGTAGCCCCACTACAGTTCACATCTATTCCGCGCTTGGAATTGCAGGCAGCGGTCTTCGGAGTACGTCTTCGCAAAACCATCAAAAAGGGCATTCCATCCAAGTGAAGCGCACATACTTTTGGAGTGACTCCAGTACAGTTATTTCATGGATCAGATCGGACGCTCGTCTATACCGACAGTACGTCGCATTTTGCGTCCACGAAGTTCTAAACCTTTCGAAGGTTGATGAACGGCGGTGGTTAGGAACGAAGATCAAAGTCACCGATGAGGCTACAAAATGGGGAAAAGGTCCGTACTGTAAACAGATAATTGTGGTGAATTACGTGGGACCAACGACAGCGGTTTATTAATGAAGCGGATCTTGCTAAATGGGACAGTAGAACAAACGGGTGAGAACCACGGTGGGCTGCTTGTCGGAGTCTACGGTACAGCCTCTTCAAAGACAACGACCGCAAAACAAGCTTGCCCGAATCAAGCCGTGAATTGCTCACGAGGAAGCAGGGACATTAAAGCAAAACGACAATCCTCAGGAAGGTGATGCGGATGGAATACGTTGACGGTGAAGATGTTGAAGCGTACGTTAGCCGGATGGAGAATCATTTCAGAGACTCGCTAGATCTCTGTCAAGAGCTCGACAAGGATTCGAAGGTGAACATCGTGCTTAGCAGTCTACCGGATTCGTTTTCTACTCTGGTCACCGCTTTGCAAGCGATGTCTGGATGCTGATCTGACGATGGAGTTCGTGCGAGTAAGCTGGCAGATGAAGTTGCTCGGCGCAGAAGCTCGGGAGGAGTGGAATCAGCGCTTGAGAACGGAGTTCAAGAAGAAGCCAGTTCTGCGCCATTTC
This sequence comes from Aedes japonicus, assembly GCA_034211315.2. Taxonomy (NCBI): domain Eukaryota; kingdom Metazoa; phylum Arthropoda; class Insecta; order Diptera; family Culicidae; genus Aedes; species Aedes japonicus. The sequence continues at coordinate 226,920 of JASCZW010000839.1, read as the reverse complement.
TGTGAGAAGCTCGGGCACTAGGCTCAAGGACTGCTGACAGTGGATGCAACAGCAAAAACCAGAAGAGCCGGTGAAAAAATTTTCGAAGCAAAGAAGCGATCAAAATGCGAAAGTAGCGGAAGAAAGTTGCGGTGAATTTGTATTTTCGTCAAGATCACAAGCAGTGAAGAACGAACATGGACCATCGCAGTGGATCATCGATTTTGGTGCATCGTGCCATATGTGCAGTGAAGAATCCAAGTTCCTGAACTTTGATTCAAGCGTCGTCGTAGAAGTCACGTTGGCCGATGGGAAGCAGATACAATCGAAAGGTGTTGGAACGTGCCTACTGGAGACGGTGGATTCCAAAGGCGACAAGAAGACTCTGAAGCTAAGCGAAACCCTATTTATGCCCTATCGTGAAATCAATTTGTTTTGAAACTCACAAGCAAAAGAGGTAAGGTGGTTTTCGAAAACAAGGCGGATTGATTGCGGCAACAGCGACCGCGCGAAATGGTTTGTATTACGTAAACAATGTCCACAAAGAAGCAAAAGCGATGAATGTGTGCTTCCAACCGAATTGTTTGCATTGTTGGCACCGGAAGTTGGGACAGAGAAGAACGAAGCTGGACCCAAAGCAGCAGTGAAGATGATCTTGGTTGGATACTCGGATAGCTACAAAGGATTCCGGCTGATTGATGCGAATACACACAAGCTTGTAGTAAATCGAGATGTACGATTTGTTCCAAATGTCACGGTATGCATTGATGAAGATGAAGCGATCGTTGCGTACGAGTTCCTAGAGAATCAAAATCCTGCACGGATGATCCGTGATTCTGCCAACGATATCAAAAAAGAAAATCAAAGCGTTGTTTTGGATGCGGATGAAGAATTTTTCGACATGGTGAGTGGAAACAGCACCATTATGACGGATGATGAAAGTTTCGCAGAAGATTCTGGTGATTCTGTGGAACAGGAGGAGCAGGACGAAACAATTAATGATTCAAGAGATGTGAGACGGTCATTGAGGAACAACAAGGGAGTCCCCCCTCCACGTTATCCTGGAGCAGCTCTTGCGGCGCAGTTGCGAGATATTCGAACCATTGCTGAAGCTAAAAACAGTTCACACTGGAAAGAGTTGAAAGCTGCCATGGAAGAGTAAATGAACTCTTTGAGAAGCAATAAAACGTGGATCATGGAGAAACTACCTGTTGGTAAGCGCCCTGTAGGATGTAAGTGGATTTTTAAGTGGAAGGAGAATGACCAAGGTGAAGTGGTGCGCTACAAAGCGCGCCTGGTACCGCAAGGCTACACCCAGAAGTACGGATGTGACTACGACGAAGTATTCGCCCCCGTCGCGAAGCAGATAGCCCTGAGAACACTGTTTGCTGTTGCTGGGAGGCGGAACTTACTAGTGAAGCACGTGGACGTAAAGACAGCGTACCTCTACGGTGAACTGGATGAGACAATTTATATGATGGAGCCCCTGGCTTTGAAACAAGTGCAGAAAAAATTTGCTGCCTGAAGAAAAGCCTTTACGAACTCAAGCAATCGGCGAGGATGTGGAACAAGAAAATTGATACCGTTTTTCGCCGAATCGGATTCAAACCCTCAAATGCAGATCCGTGCTTTACGTACGGTTGAAGGGGGGTAAATATAGCTATATTCTATTATATGTGGACGACATGCTGGTGATCACTCCGAGCCAGGAGGAGTACAGCGAGGTGATATCGTATCTGGAAGAAAATTTCTCGCTGACGATCCTGGGAGATGCGAAGCAATTTCTTGGGATCCAAGTTGAACGCACAACTACGGGATTTTCAATGAGCCAGGAGACATACATCAAGAAGCTAGTGAGTCGTTTCGGATTGGAGGACCGAAAAAAATGCAAAACCTGCATAAGTACCGATGGAGCCAGGCTTCATTCAGCAGAAGGAGGAGAGCGAACTACTACCTTCGAACGACAATGTATCAAAGTATGATCGGCGGTCTGCTGTATGTCACAGTGAACACTCGACCGGACATCGCTATCTCGGCATCGGATCCTCGGAAGGAAGGTGAGTTGTCCAACAGCTGAAGATTGGAACGAAGCAAAACGAACATTACGGTACTTGAATACGACGTCCAACCTGAAGCTACAACTGCAATGCGATGGTGATGAACTGACTGGTTTCGCGGATGCAGACTGGGACGGGAATGCAAGCGATAGAAAATCGAACACCGGTTTCCTGTTCCAACTTAACGGAGCACCAATTGCATGGGCAGCGCGGAAGCAATCATGTGTGGCTCTTTAAAGCACGTAAGCGGAATATATTTCTCTGGGGGAAAGTGGGCAGGAACTACTATGGATATTAAAGCTTTTCATGTTAATTGGCGAAGAGGTGAAGTATCCGGTGGAGAAGACAACCAAAGTTGTATCAAGCAGCTGAAGCAAGATTCTGTACAGCAAGGCTCGAAACGTGTGGATAATCGATACCACTTTATTAAGGACCTTTATCGAATCGGAACTATTGACGTAGTCTACATTCCTACTACCGAGATGGTGGCTGATATCCTAACCAAGCCACTGGGACGTGTGAAGCTGGAATATTTCCGGAATAAGCTTGGACTTCAAGTTAAGGAGGAGTGAAGAGGTCACATCAGAAGTAGCAAGCCATGATATTCAAAGTATTTGTTAGAAGAGATACATAAAGATATTCCTTGTTATTTGTTCAACCTAAGCAGACGTGTTTCCTTGTACCCTCAAGACATTCTACCGCGAGGTCATCGGATTACCAATCTACTTCGATTCCTTCACGCAAACAATGAAACGATTGTGAATGAAGTGCGACAGAGATTTCACATTGCAAAGTTGAGAACCCAAGTACGCTCTGCAGCGCTGCGATGCCAGTGGTGCCATGTGTATAAATCAAAGCCCGTAGCACTAAAAATGTGCCAACTGCCTCAGATTTGGGTAACGCCGTTCCTGCGACCGTTCACGTTTGTAGGAATCGATTATTTCGGCCCTTACTTCGTTAAGGTTGGACGTAGTTCTGTCAAGCGATTGGTGGCGGTGTATACGTGTCTTACAGTTCGAACAATACACCTAGAAATAGTCTTCAGTTTGACAACGGACTCGTGCAAGAAGGCCATTCGACGGTTTGTCGCCTTCAAAGGAGCACCACAGGAAATTTATACGGACAACGGTACGAATTTTGTTGGCGCTAGTAGAGAGTTAGAATGAGTTCAATGAGCAGTTCCTTTAACGGATGCGAACACCAAATGGCTGTTCAACCCTCCCTCTGCCCCCCATATGGGTGGGTGTTGGGATTGTATGGTACGATCAGTGAAGCTAGACGACGAATCTTTCATGACATTGCTGTCCGAAGTAGCGCACATGGTCAACTCGCCGCCATTGACGTAAATGCCACTATATAACGAAGATCGTGAGTCATTGACTCCGAATCATTTTCTCATGCTTAGTTCTGGTGGTGTTCGACAACCAATCAAGGCACCCGTGGACGAAAAGAAAGCTCTAATGAGAAGTTGGAGGCTGTTACAGCACTTGTTCCATGCGTTTTGGCGTCATTGGATCGTAGAATACCTGCCGATGATCTCTCGGCGCACTAAATGGTTCAAAGATGTCGTGCCAATGAAGGAGAATTCGCTAGTTCTGATCCAAAACCGTTCAATATGCCTATTGAATATATTTCAAAACCTTTAATTTTCGAAAATTACATTCACCAGTAAGAAATTCGATGTGTTATTATATCTTTCAATATATAAATTTATCGTTTTGTAATCTATAATAGAATTCAATTTTAAATTGTAACTTGTCGTGATGATTGGTGTGCGATAAAAATAGGTTTAACACCATAGGTAAGGCTTGTGTAAATTCAAGTCATTCAGAACGCCTCCGGACTTTGATTTGAGCTAACCAAATACATTTTAGAAGCTGTTGTAAATGTTGGGTCAAGAGGGTAATTTTGGGTGTGTCGGTTAATAAATACCGGGTAATAAATTTGGGTTCCGGATTAGGATACGGTTACATTCAATAGAACATAGAATTGAGTCATATTCTTTGAGTCCCAAAGTACTTACGTGCAGCAAGGAATACATCACTCGTAATATTCATTTTTTTTTTAAGAGTGACCTAGGCATATGCGCCTTATATTACTGTCAAATGCCGTCTATAGACAGAAAACGGTTGGAAGCCCTGCATTGCTTTGCTTACACATAACGGTTATTTTTCGGAACAATTAGCCACCATTAGTCAGGCTGGCAAAAAAAAGGATGATAAATGATGATAAATGTTGTGACTTTGTGTACATTCTTTAGAGCTTAACTCTAACGAACGAACTGTCGAAACATTGACTCGAGTTTAAAGTACGTCAAATATTGTGTGTTTTTTTTTCATGTTCGCGCGAAATAACTAGCTTAAAATAAGTTGGTCCGTGCCAATCAATCACCTTAACCTGAATAATGCCTGGAATATTCTGGTTTCCAATTTCATGTTGTTCGGATCGGATGTGTTTTTATTGAATTTCGTTGATTATACTGTTTCAGAAATATATGACATGTAGTTTTTCATCAACGCAACGCAATGTCACCTAGCTTATCCTGCAGTGCAGCATGTCACATAAGTTGGGATGCAAATTTTGCACCACCGCAATTTGTGCACTCGCGTTCTTCTCTTGGAATTAATAATAGCACGATGATTGACAGGAACACAGCAGTAAATCATCATCCATATTTTTTTTGCTTTCAATTTTTATGTCCCCGTGCTGTCGGCAAATGCTATTATATTTTGAAATTTTGCTATGGCCATCCGTGCACAGGTGGACGGAGATATATGAAGCTGACATTCACCGAATTCAAAGCTACGTGTCCACTCTGCGCGAGATGAGCAAAACATAGCGCTCTTCTTGTTTCGCATATTTCCGATAATCTTTGGCACCAGTAGCCGAACATTCTGCTCTTGGCAATGACTGGTTGTTTGGATCATGGTCAAGGGCCGTGGATTTTATATTCAGCAAATAAAGATGATCTCATAGTTGGGTTAGGATTTAATGAATGTTTCACGAATATAACAAGATCCACTTTGTAATGCTTCATTTATTTCTCTTTTCATCTTTAGCGTCACAATGTTTACAAATCACAAATCTCGACGTTCCGACATCATACATCATATCGCGAGGTGAAGAGCCCTCGGAAGATCTCATCTTGGACTGTGAGTTCGAGCTGGACGAAGCCACGGCCGCGGGATTTGTGCTGAAGTGGAAACACAACGGTCTACAGATTTATCAATGGATTCCAGTGATGATGAAACCGGTCGCACTCGTAAGATATTATCCTTATCGTTTAGGAATGGTTTAAAACTTTGCTAACATGTTCAAACACACAATTTCAGTCCTCGTTTAAGGGTCACATCGATTTGGACCATCCGGTATCGGACGATCGGTTCCAGAAGTACCGTGCCTTAAAGCTGATCAACCCGGCAGCCAACTTCACCGGAAACTATAGTTGTTCGGTGCAAACCTACGAGGATAATGAAATCAAAACGGGCCATCTGCAGATCATCGTCCCGGAGATGGAGTTCAATCTGACGTACAACCGAGGGAACAATGGGAGTGTTGTAGTTTCGTGTGGGGTGAGCGACATCTTTCCGAAACCGGAGCTGTCGTTGTTGTAAGTATTTGTAGTTGAATTTAAACACCGTTTACTATTTGGTTTTTGGAAAGAATAACTAGTATAGTTTTGACGTAACAAGTAGTTAGAAAGAGAAGTAAGCCGAAACGCGTTATGCACAAATAGTTGTTTTAATGTTCCACTTCATCGATAAAAACCAACCAAAAACCAAATAGTATTTGTATTAGTTTATAGTGCAGGTTGTGTTGTAATCCAAGTAACCCAAGTAGCAATCGAAACATCTTTTAAATTCAACACTAAGTTATCATGGTTTGTTTTAGTAACATTGCAGTAACAAAAATATATAGTTTGTTACTGAAGAGTTTACTCTACGTATCAGGGCACACTAGATATTTCATTGATGTTGGTCAAATGGTTCACTACGACCGTTCAAAACAAATATTAGTTAGTCGAGACCTGTATGTCTTTGTAAACTTGCCATCAACTAAATTTAAACATGACGTTGCATTCATAACACATTCGAGTTATGTGATGTTTATCATGAAGTAATTTTGACCTCCAGTGCAACATAACAAATATGGTACACTCTTGTTTTAATGAAGCGTTATGGTGCTTAGAGTTTTCAAAATGTGCTTATTGAGCCACATCCGCAACGTAATGTGGACGAGACATAAAGTAAATAAATAATGTTATGTTCTTGCGACAATCAATTTCACATTACTGCAACAGAGATAACGATTGAAATATATCCAAACAAAATGCACACTACCAACCACATGTGTTTTGATAATGCCTCAATGAAGAAGTAATCAATACATAATCTGACCAGACTAGCTAATGGTTGATTTCTAGCTGTTTGCTATGGAATTTTAGGCACATATCAAAGGGATCATGACAGTGGATATCTCCAGAATAGTTTTAAAGTGTTGCTGCTATTTTCATTGACTGCTTCAAAATAGTTCTTGAAATCGTCCAGAACAGTTTTCTAGTGTCTGTAACTAGAAATGAGTATTCCACTAAACAGCTCACAATTTCTAGGATTCAGTATTGGGATACTTCCAGGATTGTTCTGAAATGCTTCCAGAACTATCCTGAAATTCGTCCAGAATAACTTTGGGATGGTTCTAGAATAGTTTTGTGGTATGGTTTTTGAATAGTTGGATGATAATTTAAAAGTAGTTCTGTGCGCTTCCATAGTTATAGATTAATTCAAGCATGGTTATGAGCTATTTCCAGATTAGTTTAGGGATATTTACAAAGGAGTTGTGATATGCATCTAGATTTATTTTTGGATGCTTCCAGAGTAAGTTTGTTTTAGTAATGGGATGTTGTTACTACTGTGCTCGGATGTATCTTAAATTTTTCTTTGATGTTTCCATAGTAGCTTTGAAAGGTTTCCACTATTTTTATTGAATGCTTCAGAATAGTTCTGGAATGCTTCCAGAATATTTCTTAGGTGCTTCTTGTTTAACTTTGGTATGATTCTATATTTGTTCTGCTTCCAACGTTGCTAAAGTCTGTTTTCAAGGTAGCTCTAGGATAAATCTAGCGCAGATCTGAAATGCTCCTAAAGTTTTTATATACTATGCGTTCCTGCATAATGAAACACGATTCCTGGAATGCTTTAAGAAAAGCTTGGAAATGTACCCAAAGTAGTTTTGGGATGGTTCTAGAATTATTCTGGGATGCTTTTAGAGTAGTTTTGGGATGCTTCCAGAGTTATTCAAGGATGTTTCCAAAGTAGCTCAGATGCATATCAAATCGTTCTGGGATGCTACCAAAAAAGAATGATGTTCCAGTGTAGTTTTGAAATGCCTCCTATATTTTTATCGAAGGCTTCTAGAAGAGTTCCGAAATACTTCCAACATTGTTTTAGCAAGATTCAAAAACAAAAATGAGATACTTCTAGAGTAGTTTTGGGATGATGCTTTCAGAGTAGCTCGGGAATGAGTTCGGGGATGCTTCCAGAGTAGCTCGAGTATTCTTTAGCGTAGTGTATGGATACTTCCAGAGTTGTTCTGGGACACTTCCAGAAAAGTTTTTGAGTTTGTCCAGAAAAAATATGAAATTGCTTTTTTATTTTTCTGGGATGCTATGAGAGTAGTTTTGACATGGATCCAGAATGTTTATTGACTGATTCAGAATGGTTCTAAAATACTCTCAGAATAGTTCTGAGATACTTTCAGGATTCTGGAATGTGTCCAGAATTAATCTGATATGATTCCAAACTAATTTTAGGATGATTCTAAAATTGTTTTGAGATGCTTCTGCACGTTCTGTGATTCCAGAATTGTTCTAGGATACTTCCAGAATAGTTCTGGAATTTGTCTAGAATGGATTTGTAATCTCTTGAGAAGAATTTTATGATAATTCTAGAATAGTTCTCAGATGTAACTAGAGTAGCTTTAGGATACTTCCAGAGATGTGGTAAAATCCATACAATATTATTTTGAGATGCATGAATGTATTATTTTTAGTTCTGCGGTGCTTCCAGAATTACTCTCAAATACTTCCAGTTTAATAGAGAAGTGCTTCTAGCTTAGTTTTAAGATAATTCTAGAATAGGTCAGGGATGCTTTTTTAACTACTCTGTTATATCTGAAGAGCAAAAATTATTGAATATTTTGTGGAAAAATGTAATACCTGCATTAAAAATGCACATTTTTCAACTGTGATCTGGAATAGTTTTGATATGGTTGCAGAATTATTCTAGGAACTTTTCAGAGTAATGTTGTGCAATTTGCTTCCAGAGTAGTTGTAAATTGCTGCTACTATTTTGGTTTAATGCTTCAAAATTGTTTAGGAGTGCTTCAAAATAGTATTGGGATACTTTCAGAATTGTTCTAAAATGCGTTCAGAGTAATTCTGAGATTTTTGAACATTGGAATGATTCTAGAATAGTTTAGATACAGTTCTAGAAAAGTTCTATGATATGTTATGGGTAGTTTTTGGAGCTTCCACAATAATTATGGAACAAATCAAGTATGTTCTTGAGATGCTACCAGAGACGTTAAGGGATATAGCCCAAGTTGATGTATGCGTCTCGAATTATTCTGTGATGTTTTCAGAGTAATTAAGTTCTAGTTCTGTGATGTTTCTTTAATTGTCCTGGGCTGCTCCCATAGTAGCCTTGAAATGTTTCCACTATTTTTTTTGAAACCATCAGCATAGTTCTGGAATGTTTTCAGAATGTTTCTGAAGGGCTTCAAGTGTAATTTTTGGATGGTTCTAAAATTTTTCGGCCACCAGAGTAGTTCAAGTTTGCTTCCAAAGTAGCAATAGTATACTTCTAGAGCAGATCTGGAATACTCCAAAAGTAGTTATGAGTAATGCGTTTAAGCATAATGAAAAACGATTGTCCTGGAATGGTTTTGGAATAGTTCTGGCATTGTTCTGGGATGCCTTCCGAGTAATTTTGTAGTGCTTTCAGAATTATTCTGGAATTCGTCAAGGGCAATTTTGTTCTGGTTATTATAGCTATGAGATGTTTTCGCAGTTGTCCTGGAATTCTCCAATGTATTTTTTACGCATAAAAAATTGGTCTGGGATACTACCAAGTATCCATTGCTTCCAGGATTTTTATTGAATGCTTCTAGAACAGTACTGAAATACGTCCAAGATTGTTCTGTAATGATACAAGAATAGTAATGAGATAAGTCTTGCATAGATCGGGGATGCTTCAAGATTAGATCAAATTTTCTTCCATCGTAGTGTGAGGACACTTTCAGAATAGTTTTGGAGTTTTTTCAGAACTATAATGAGATATTTTTGTAGTTGTAAAATGCTTCCAGAATGTTTATTAATATCTTCAAAATAGATTTCAGCTGCTTTTGGAGTTATTTTAGAATGATTCAAAAAAGGTTTTGAGATGCTTCTAGCAATGTTATGATATGCTTCCAAGAACGTTCTGGAATGCTTTCAGAACAGTTCTGAAATTGTTCTAAACTAGTTTTGAAATCTTTTCAGAATAATTAAATGATGATTCTAGAATAGTTTGTAGATGCTACATAAGTAGTTCTAGAATGATTCCAAAGTTGTGCCGGGATGTTTACAAAATTATTTTGGGAATTCCTTTAGAGTATTTTTTCTAGTTCTGCGATGCATTCTGGATTACTCTTAAATGTTTTCAGAATAATTATGTAGTGTTTCTATTGTCATTTAGCATGATTCTGGAAATGATCCGATATGTTTCATGAATAATTCTAGTATAACTTCAGCACAGAGCTCATAAATGTAGTATGGGAAAAGATTATGCGATCCAGCGATAACTTTAAAACCTCCAGAGTAGTTTTGATATGCTTCTGGAATTATTTTGAGATGCTTCCAAAAGATTTTTTTTCTAGTTGCTTCAAGAGTAGCTTTGAGGTGTTGCCCCTTTTCGTTTTGAATGCTTTGAAATAGTTCTGGAATGCTTCCAAAATTGATTGTGATTCTTCCAGGATTGTTCTGAAATGCTACCAGAATTATTCTGAGATTCCTTCAGAGTAACTTTGGCATAATTCTGGATTTCTAGAATAGTTTTGGTAGAGTTCTTGAATAGTACTATGAGTACCTCAAGAATAGTTCTGGGAGCTTTCAGAATAATTATGGAACAACTAAAGTATGATTTTAAGATGCTACCAGAGTAGTTGAGGGATATTTACAAAGTGCTTGATATTTGCGTCCAGAATAGTTCTGTGATGTCTCAAGTGTAATTTAATTCTAGTTCCGGGATGTTTCTTTAATGGTCCTGTCATGCTTCCAGAGTAGCCTTGATATGTTTCCCTTTATTTTATTGAAAGCTTCAGAATAGTTCTGGAATGCTTCCTGATCAGTGCTGAGGTGCAGTGCTCAACAATAATTACGGGATGACTATGTAATTCTTTTGCTTGCTTCCAAAGTAGCTCTAGTGTACTTCTAGAGCAGATCTGTGGTGCTTCTAATTTATTTTGAATTTTGCTTTCTCGTATCATCATAAATGATTCGCTATATAATCAAAATATTATTTTGAATGCCAGATATAGTTTCATAACATGTTTTTTTTTGTTATTTTGAAATAGTTTATATCTGGCTTCACCATATTTACTCTCCAGAAACAAATATTTGAGTATGTTATAAGTTATCTATTTTCAGGATTATATTCCATCCTTGTGGCGTAAAGTAGAGCGAGAATTTGTTTGCAAAAATTACCATTTTTCACGGAAACCTAACTTTACCACCTATTTAGCATGTTGTTATTACCCACCTGACATATTGTCAAAACTATACAAGCAATTGTTGGTTTACACTTGTCTCCTATGAAGGTAATTGTGCCATCAATAATGGAAATCCCACCAACGAAAAGGAGAAATATTGATTCAAAGAATGCTTTGGGGTTACATGGATTGCAGTGGGATATTTTTGATTTTGAATGTCACAATTACTTAGAGAGGTTCAGGATTGTTTTGAAAACCTTCCAGAATAGTGCTAGTAGCTTCCAGAGTAGTTTTGGGGATGACACAAAAATCTTCTAAGATATAATCAAAAACTATGCCTTCAGAATAGTTGCAGAAGGATTGTAGATTTATTCTGAAATGGTTTCAAGCTGCGAAATGGTTTCTCATGGGATGATTTCGGAATGTTTCCGAAATGGTACTAAGGTTGGATACACAATAAGAAACATTCAAAAAAATTGTCTGGCTATCATATACGAGCGTCAATATAGACATAAATTTGAGTCAAAACACCCAAATTGATTTGAGGCAAATTCACTTTTCTATGAATGATAAGCTTCGAAACACTCAATTTTAAATGTTTAGTTAGAATACGTGTCCTCCGTTGTGTCGAAGTTAAATTCGGTCACGTGTAAATTAAAAGATTTCTAAGAGATTTGAAATTCACTATCTATTCATTTTAGATAGCTCTTCCAGTTTTAGAATCATTCACTTACTTACCTTACCAATCAGACCAAGGCCAGTGTGGCCTCTGCTTTACACAGATTTTGTCTTCATTGTAATCAGTTCATGGCTGTACCTCGCCAGCCTCGTTGTCTGCGGAGTGTCCACAGGTTGCCTTTTTCTTGATCGATCCACATTATTGCTCGTTGCGCACCTCTTCTTATTGTAGCAGTCGGTTCGTTTTCGAGAACTTTTTTAACAGGGCTGTCGTCCGGCATTCTTACGACATGCCCAGCCCATCGTAGTCGACTGATTTTTGCGATGTGTACGATGGGAGGTTTTCCCAGCAACTGATGCAATTCATCGTTTATTCGCCTCCTCCACGTTCCGTCTTCCATCTGCACTCCACCGTAGATCGTACGCAGCCCCTTCCATTCAAAGACACCAAGGACACCAGAATCATACACACGCCAGACTAAATTGTGTGGAAAGGTATTACCAATACCGTTACAATCAAAAATTGGTCGACTAAAACCTAATGTATTTATTAAAGTCGTGTATTTAATAACCTTCACGCCCCTCATTTTGCAAGTGTGTGCGTGCAGAATGCCACCTCTATTTTGATTTGTACATTTTCTTCTCAGTTACCTTATTGACGTCCAAGCAAGTGGAGCAATGAACGCCGAGTTAACAATACGTTTAGAATACGTTTGTTATCAGCTACGGCTAGAAGCTGGATTGAGAGAGAAATCGCAAGCTGGAAGCCGCAATAACGACAAACAATGTGGCCAGAAGTTTAAAGCGGAACCCTAACCACTCCGTACGAAATGTCTCATACAAGCAGTGAATCGGATTAAACAATCAACCAGACTGTCGATTCATAAGAAGGCAGTGACTCCAAATCGCGACGATAAACAAAACAATACAGGCAAATTACACGAACCCGGAAGCTGTACACAACGATGTTGATGAAGTTCTATTGCGTGGAATTAGACGATGAATCTTATGCACAGGCAGCTTTAAAACAGCTTCCAAGGCAAGAATGTCGTACGGCAACTGAAAAAAAAAGAGATGGCAGATATTTTCTGGTCTATGAAACTGTTGAAATTCGGTAGAATCTGGGAACGTCGACTAGGGAATTAATGTGAACGAGTCTCTGAAAAAACACCTACTGCCTTCCCTGAAGCAACCCGACTGTTTGGTACTGTTTCGGCAGTATTGGGCATCCTGTCATTGCTTAGAAAAAAAAAATCCATCAATGTCCCAATGGACTGATGGCAAAAAATCTCTTAAAACGCCATAGCTGCTCCCAATATTGTGCCCAATATCGTTATGGGAAAAATGATGAAGCGCCAACTGTTGTTAGAAGTGACAACCAGATAAGTGCTAATCTAATGGAAATAGAAAAGAAGAATCAATATAAAAGCAAGCTATAAATATAAATATTTTCTCGTCACAGTTCGTTGTTTATTGGTATCACTTTTTAAGTAGTAAATCCAGCCATATTTTAGGCTTGGAATACATGTCTTATTTCAATATAAATTTAAAATTTTCAACTTGAATGCAAATTTTCGACTATTGATTTGACATCTCTTCAATCCCAGCAAGATTAACTAAGACCATTGAGCAAGTTGCATTTGACTCGATTTTAACTTGAGACAATCAATTTCACCTACACCAACCCTCTGTGGTCCGTTACATTCAAATCAGACTAGCACCATTTCAACATTCTCATCCATTGCTTCTTTCAGCATCGACGACTCGCAAGAGAAAAATGTGGTCCTGTCCGAGGAACAAGTCCAAGGATCCTACGACGTTTCCCTACAGCACGTTCTCAGCGACGACTCCAAGGATGCATCCATAAGCTGCCAACTGTCGATACCGGGGACCAACTATACCAAAAAGCGAGAGAAGATGTATCACGGTAAATTGTTCTAGCTGCTGTAACTCGAGTTTTTTCTAATCGAAAATTCCTACCTTTCAGGAGCGGCCTTCCGAGTAAACGTATCGACCCTGCAAGCCCTTCTCTACGCATTGACCGCAGCAGTATTGTCCAGCACGTTTAGATTGTAACACCCAGCGGGCGTCATCCGATGTAATCGGAAAGCCTTCACGAACGTCGTCGACAGTGTCTTATTAGATTTTCGTACTACAAGTGTCGGATATCAGTAGATTTCATCAACACACGTTAGATTTTAAGTCAGAATCGAGAATAACCACAATGTGACACGCTTTAAAGCTTCTAGCCAAAATGTTAAGTTATCTTACCTATAGTTTAATGTCTTCCACAATACTGAAACTGTTGATTCGAATAGATTGTAGTATCAGGCGTTGTTTTGAGTTTTTTTTTTTTGGGAAACCAATCGCACAAGTTAATTTGTACTCACAAGTCACAGGAAAGTCTTGTTTTTGAATAATACTTCGTTTATGTTTAAGTAAATTGATGTAAATAGTCGTTTGTAAATGTTTCTTCTTAGCTCTAAACTTTCTTAACCAATGCTTTTACTTTGAATCTCAGCGCAGCAGAACTTCTGTCTATTTATTACAAAGCTTGTTAACCAAAAATGTACGTTCAAACGAAAATGAAAACGATTAAGAATGATTAAGAAATAAATCTTTTATGCGATTTAGTTTATTTTTCAAATTTCTCAATTTCTTCCTCAATAATAACCGGGACCTTTAAATTGTTATCACTAGTCATTTAGCTTTATTACTGTTTCAAAGTATTGCCGCATACAGTCTTAACTCTAGAAAGTACTCATATCACAATATGACTTACCCAGTATTATACAGCTAAATGAGAACGGTTCACGGAACCATCCAATCATTAACACACTCTCGAAAATGAGCGCATTGCTGTAATTTTTCGAGTACGCCAGAAAAAAACCCAAGCGCTGTTTTCCCGTATCATCCACACCCACTAGCGTCGGCCATCGTCGATCGTAAGCTTCTCAGTGCTTCTTCGGTTTCTTTACGTACGACTTGATGTAAAAGTCGAGGAACATACCCAGAATGAAGAGAGCTTGACCGAATCCAATCCAGTGCCACAGCTGCGGGAATCCGCAGTCCATCCGGCTCAGCGCTGGTCGGCCGAAGTGGATGCCCAGGTGGATGAACTGCAACAGTTGCATGCGGGTCATATACTTCTTGCACCGGGCGGCCAGTGGGGATCCGTAGGAGGCGAGATAGTAGTACGTATACATTACGGCATGGACCAGGGTGTTCCACAAACCCAGCAAATAGATGTGGCCTCCTTCGATGTAGAGATAGAAAAAAGAAAAAAAAAATCAAAAACCGTCAAACTTTCAAAGCAGCCATTGAACGAACCTGGTACGAACAGCACTCCTAAGTAGGTCATGGCAACCATAATGGCATGATGATACACGTGCAGGAACGAAACGTGGGATTGCTTTTTACGTAGGATAAAGAACATTGTGTCCGCCAGGTCCATCACCTTGAGCAGGAAATATGCGTAGGATATGTAGAGCTCCTCGTAGCCACTGGAAGTTCTGGAGTAATCAACTGGCTGGCAAACGTAGGAGAAGTTTGGGCGTTTCCAAAGGAGGTATATCTGGAATAGTTTCGGAGAAGGTTGAATCAGTCGCTGTATTTCCTAGACATGCACGTTGATATACAATAATAAACTTGCGTTACTGGGGTAGGTCAGCAATTGCTCATCAATGGGGTGCTAATTTTACTGTTTATCGGAAATTGCTTACCTATGCGTTCATTTTTAGAAAGCGACGTGTGTTACCTTTTATTGAATTGAATTCATGATTGTGGGTTAATGCGAGAGGTCATATTAGCAGTAATGGGCATGTTTGAGAAAAGTAGGAAAACGTGCCATAAATTTATTGTGTGACAACGCATTCTGTAGGAGTTTTGATTCGGTGAATTTCACAGTCACATGTCGATTGCTGACAAAAAATCATTGCACAGAAAACCTACTCAATGAGGATTCACCTCAATTCAAACTAAGGAATGATGATCTAACATACTAGAAAGCATAATAAAACTGACAGTGGTTTTCGGAATTATTAAAAATTTATTGTTTTCACTTTGTGGCTCTCAGTATCTTTTAAATAAAAAAAAACGCATATTTAGAGTGCTGAGGTACACAGATAAAAAGAGACATTTAATTTTCTGCGTTATTTAATGCACATAAGGGGAATGCTAGATTTTGCAGAAAATAATGGGATATTTTATGTAAATTTAAGCCAGATAACGCCTACATCTAGCCTGTTGTATGAAAGATTGCAAACATTGTTGTATGGCCCATGAAAGATTGCAAAAAAAAAATTCGTTGTTTACGCCTCCTTTGGCTGATATTTCGATTTAGAGCCACACAGAAGAAAATAATGAATTTTAACAAGTGGAAATTTGCCATCGTTCAATTGCACTCAAAACAATTGTTTGCAACTTTTCAAACATCAGACTTGAATTGACTTGAAATAGCCCATATAACTAGAAATAAGAAGAAAAATAAAATGAGTATCTTCCATAATTCCAACTCCTTGCTTCTTTGACAGATACGCTATTCGTCAATGTGCATTCAGTGTCCGTACTAATAACTCGAGTTATTAGTACGAGACACTGAAGAAGTCTGCACATTGTAGACGAAATACGCGTATCTGTCGAGATAGCAAAGGTAGTTGGATTAAATGGAAGATATCATTTTCTCTAATTTCAGTACAGGTATTCCACTAAACAGCTCAAACCCTCTAGGCTTTAGCCCATATAGTCATCGGCAAAATAATGTGCCCACCCTTCATGATTTCAACAAACACTTCCTTAAAACTTCATCTCAAATGAAACACTTTATTTTTAAAATGATGAAATTTAAAACAAGCAAACCTCGATTTTACAAACATACACGTTTAGCATAGCTAGGTGTGACATAAATAGTGCCCATTTATAAAAACCTTTTTCATTCTTTCGCATGCTAATCATTAGACTCCTCAATTTGTTGAGTTTTGACATTTGGATTCAAAACATTTTATTCGCTGTGCTTTTGCGAGACGATCACGTTGTTTTGATATAATTCTTGTTGAAATGATGAAAAACGCACTGGTTTTGTAAGTACACGTAAACCCTTTTCTTAAGTACCTGTAAACTGATGGTTCGAGATGTGGAAAATGGAGAATCGCAGTGGGTTATCGCAAGAACGCAGGGTTGAAGCAAAGCAGCTGTCGGAAATTTTGTGGTTAAAGTACAGAACGGATAAGTGGTGGATTGCCCCGTTAGAGGCAAGAAACGCAAAACGGATACAGGAATGGACACCTAAATTATGCGGGAAGTTAAGAAAAACCTTAAAAACTATTGCCAGGGAGATACAGAAAACCCTTCAGCCACCAATAATTACTGGTCGAACAATCCGCCAGAGAATCGCAGAGCATGGTTTGAAAAACATGCTTGCCCGGAAGTGGCTATTCATCACTTCTTTCTTTTTAGCATTTCAAGCTAAAGCAACTTCAAGCAACTTAATGTTCTAAATGCACTTTCAAAGTTACTTATTCAGAGCTTCCGATGCCAGGTACCATTGTTGCATTAGTATGACTGTGTGCCAAGTACATTGATACCTTATTGCCCAGGGAATCGAGAAATTTTCCTTAACGTAAAATTCGTAGACCAGACCGGGAATCGAACCCAACCTGCTCTAACACGGTATTGCTTTGTAGCTGCGCCTTTGCCGACTGAGCTTAGAATGGATCCTTCATCAGCAAAGCTAATAAAGCTAAAAAGCTATAGTTTAGGCCCATAGAGTACTGGAAAAAGGTTCTATGGACTGATGCGTCCAAAATTTGAAGAATAGACTTGTCCGTGTATGGTGCAGAGCTTCAGGAACAACATAATCAAGGCACGGTGAAGCATGGGGGAGGTAAGGTTATGGTTTGGGATGTTTTTCTTGAGCTGGAGCGGGAGCTCTTGCGAAAATCGATGAGATTATGACTGCAGACTCCAACATCAACATTCTGCGAGAAGATCTCGAGGTTTTGTTGGTTGAAACAGGGCTGGAAAATCAGTTCGTATTCCAGCAAGACAACGACCCGAAGCATACAGCAAGGAAAACTAAGTCTCTCTTTTGTTCATGTCGAATCAAACCCATGGAGTTGCCTCCACAAAGCCCGGATTTGAACCCCATTGAGAATTTGTGTGCCGTTCTCGATGCCTGGGTTACAAACAAAAACAATGATTTCGAAGCCCTTGAGAGAGCCTGGCTAGACCTTGCGGAAAAGTCTGCAAATGATACTAAAGGCGAATGGAGGACACATACAATACTGAACGCCTTGATAACGCGTTTGATTGATCTTCGATAGGAATGTTCAAGGAGTTGGCACTTTTTTTGCCAATTCTTTCATTTTTTAAGTTGACAAATTTATACGATTAGTAATTTGATCATCTATTTTCTCAGTGTTTTTATGGATGAAACTTCAAGTGAACATAATTAATAAGACTGTTGACAATATTTAGATGTTTTTATTCATTTAACCATCAAGTTTTATTTAAAGAAACTGAAAGAGTTATTCGGATGGCACTTCATTTTGCCGATAACTGTATGCCAAATCTAGCATTCCACATTTGTGCAACAACTTATTTTATAAAGTCAGAAACTTTCGAAGGATATTTCCCCTCGATTAATAACAAGTCAAAGGAAGCGAAAACAACGAAACTGTTTGCAATCTCTAATGCGCCTTACAACAATGTTGGCAAAATATCATACAACAGACTAGACTCAGGCGTTATCTGGCTTAAATTTAAATGAAATATCCCATTATTTTCATAGCATTCCCTCTATGTGCATTAGACAACGTAGAAAATTAAATGTTTCTTTCTATTTGTGTAATAATTCACTCTGCACAGAAAAAAATAATGAATTTTAAGAAGCGCGTAAATTTTTTCCTCGTTTAATTCCAAGCCAAAGGAGCCGTAAACAATGCAATTGGTTGTAGTCTTTGATGAGCCATACAACAATGTTTGCAATCTTTCATACAACAGGGTTGATTCAGGCGTTATCTGGCTTAAATTTATATAGAATATCCCATTATTTTCTGCCAAATCTCGCATTCCCTTTATGTGCATTAGATAACGCAGGAAATTCAATGTTTCTTTTTATCTGTGTGGTTTGTGTTTAGATGAACCATTTAAAATATATATTACCGAAATTTTGTTGGGCCTGTCTAATGCGGAAGTAGTAATCATTATGACGAAATAAAATAAAATAAAGGTCTAAATTATGAGAAATTGTTTTTTTTCTGTGGTATTCCTGTATATTCGATATATCTACTCATAAATAATAATTAAATGACGTTTTCTGTTTGTTTACAAGAATCCAAAAACTGAATGTTGGAAGAAGTTGGCGAGAATGAGAGACTATGGTTGTTCACAGATTTCTAAATAACAGTTTTTTTGAAAAGCGATCGCCCAATTTGCTTGTGAATCATGCTATACTGGAAATTAATCATCAATTCAATGATTTTTGCTTCTGACCAAGAAAGCATAAATTTAATCTCGTTTAAATTTCACCAAATGTTTTCAATCCAGGTAAAAATTAAGCAGCATGTAGTTTTCATATCGTGTAAAATCAATTTAAATTGACATAATTTTATTAACTGCACAGTTAATATTATTTTGTAATTTAAAGTTTATTTCCATGAACATGAGCATGAGCATGGTTGACCGCCGGAGGTTTTTACTCTGTTATTGCCAGATTTGCTGTTAATCGCGCGCAGGAATGACAGCGCACGCAGGAATATACCGCAGACATCTGTTGATGAACATCTACAGCCGTTGAGTGTTCTCCACTGATACAGACGTTTCACTATTGTATAGCAGCACAGATTTTACGTTGGAGTTAAATATTCGGATTTTAGTATGTTCACTGATCTGCCTGTTTTTCCATAAGTTCCTTCAACTCACAAAAGCAGCCCTTGCCGTCTTGACCCTTTCGCCTCTGTCGATATTGGTACCACTAGAGAGTCAAATCGATCTTCTTTTGAATCCGTGTTAGGATCGCTCTGCATAGAACTTTCAACACGGTAATATAATGCCACGCCTTGTATCGCACACAGTAAGGTCGCCCTTTTTAGGAACCTTTATCCAGTCGGCCACATAACAGTTATCACATCACATCACATCTTGATGGCAGTTCATTGGTGTTTTACGATAGCAGTTTCGGACTATCCGCAGCACAAGTCTC
This sequence comes from Aedes japonicus, assembly GCA_034211315.2. Lineage (NCBI taxonomy): Eukaryota > Metazoa > Arthropoda > Insecta > Diptera > Culicidae > Aedes > Aedes japonicus. Next base: position 207,261 of record JASCZW010000839.1, on the reverse strand, counting down.
GATCGTCCATCTTTCTCCTCTAGTCGTTGAAGGCGTATTTCGCCGATATGATGATCAGATGCGAATTCGGAAGTTTATTATGTTACATCATGAAGGCTCCGTTTCCATTTTGATTTTCACTATAGCCATCACGGAAGACCCACGTGACGTTTTGTGCTCGTCGATAGAGGAAGAGCGAACCCCCGATCACCATGTCGCTGTTACCACAGAACTCTGGGAGCAGCTCCTCGTTTTCACTCATTTATGCGGACCATGGCGTCTCATGATTCGCCCATAGTTCGAGTTGTCGAATCAGATCTTCGCATTGAAGGTCTTGATATTCCCCATCGGAATTTTATCTACGACGGGATAGGGTTGGCTGTAGAAGTTCTCTTTGTCTTGCAGAGCGGCAGCATCAGTTGGCGCGTAACATTGGATAACACACTTCACAAGCGCTCGATTCGCGCCCCTCTCTTAGCTGATGTCAGAAGGACATCATTGCCCAGCCTGCGCTACCAGCTGAGCTATGCATTTCTTAGCTGGCGGTCGTTTGTCATCGGTGTCATCGGAAGCATGAGGAAGGAACTTGTAAGGACCGTGAGCTTTGTTTGTCGCTCCTTCCAGGTTGTCGACACACCATTTGCAGTCCCCTGGATGATTTTAGCTTATTGTGCCAGCAACAATCAAATCGGCAGAGTAAGCAGAGTAATGTGGCAAAACTTATGGACAGCCAATTACAAGGATAAAAGTATTACTTGACGGCGGCTCAGGGCGAGGTTCCTTCTTCTCGTTTTATTGCTGATAAATTTGCCCGTATATACATTATAGGGCATGGACGTATTCGTTTTTCCGTAAGTTAGAGGAGGACTTTTTGCCGAGTAGTGCACTATTTGCAGTGGCGGATCGATAAGAAAAACTCGGAACTTTTTTCCAGAACCGAATTTTTCCTTTCATTGCCAGATCTTGGAAGCTGTAACAGCAAGTACAGTACACTAACAGTACAGTGACCGGCGATAAAAAAGGTGCAACTAGCCGTATACTAATTAGCCTTTACAAATACGTATAAATAACAACTTTTTTATACGTTCTGGACATATTTGGGTGATTTCGTGCAACATTTTATCACCGTTGACATTTAACGCATTCATTTTAGCCAACTTCGTGTGAAAAGTAAAATATGCTTGTGTTAATGGTATGCCAATAAACAAGATCCTCAGGGAAACATTTCTTTGTTAACATCCATCACAAAAATATGCTACAGTAGTGAGAAGTGAACGAGCTTTGCCCCAGTGATGAAAAAACTCAAGTTTGCTGAAAGGTATGGCGTAAGCACTCCAAACTGAAACTCCAAAAGTTTGAAAATGTCACAGATCGAACTGGGCGAGGACGTTATCGTAAATTCAATCAGCGAGAAGACATTTTAATCAGCCGAGAAATAAGGAAGGAACCGTTTGAGCTACTTCGGATCCGTTTGTTACCATCCGTGCACTCAGAGAAAAGCTAAGCCTTTCGATATCCGTAACGCTGGTAGATCACCTCTTCGTGGTGCGTTACGGGGTATCAGATCTACCACCGAACCCTAGTCCGAATTAATTCAAACTAGGGAACATATTTGTTTTTTTTGTAATCAAAGGAACATATCTTAGTCCTTATTACATTTTATGTCTTATGAAAAGTGACAATACTCGTTTTGCGCTCGTGCGAGGACGAGCTTAGAATAAGTAAAACATGGTTAGTCTTCATTTATGTGAATTCTTATTGTCTATTTGATGTTCTATAGTTTGAATTGGTTATGACTAGGGCTCTGATGCATGATCAGTATCGGAGTCATAGTTTGTTTTTTTTTTCAATGAATCTGAATTTGACTGATAAAGGGGCGCGCCTTTGAAGAGTGCCCTCACTCCTCAAAGGGTTTAAATAGCGGAAACTTTCAATAAAATTTGATTCATTGCCAACAAAACAAACAATGACAACTGTAACAACACCGAATACTTTATCATTTTTCAATAGTGACGAGGTAAATCGACATGCACTAAACAAAGGTTACGGAAAATACTACAATAGATCAAATTACTGGTCGCAGTGGTTTATGTCCCGAACAGAGGAAAAAAAATCCGATCGTACAGTTCGAAGACGCATTGCTGAGCACGGTTTGAACAGCCATTTTGCTCGGAAACGGCCGTTCATAACCATATAAATAAGCCGCTGGAGTTCTCGAAACGGGTTGTTTGGTCAGACGAACCAAAGCTTGAGATGTTCAACATTAAACTGAGAGTTTGGCGGAAAAGCGATGCAGGTCTGAAGGAAAAACATCTCCAAGCAAAGCACAGCGGAGGAAATCTCTTGGTCTGGGATTGTGTTTCATGAACTGGAGTAAGGAATTTGGCACTAACTTATGGTATTATAACGGCAGATGGGTATTCTGAATATTCTGAATGAGAAAATGAAAGAATTTTTACTGAAAACGAGTCTGGAAGATATAACATTTCCAGCAAGACAACGACTCAAAGAAAACGCAAGCTTTCTCCCGTGTCTGTGGGATTAAACCCATACAGTGGCCTTCCCAGAGTTCTGATTTAGCACTGAAAACCTCTGGGCAAATTTCGACAATAGAGCCCAAAAAATCCACGTAATTAAAAAGTAAGCACCAGAGCACCTCAGAAACCTGGTCAAATCTATCCCAAAACGATTGCAGTCCATCATTAAAGCTAATATAGGTTTTATTTATTATTGAAAACTTGACCCAACTGTTTGCGAATGATCTTTTTTATTAAAACATAAATTGGATCACTTTTTATGCCCTACCTACTTTGCCAAACTGAATTATCATTGTTGTTTATTTTTTGTAAGGACCAAAAGGTTTTGATTTTTTTTACCAGAGATTGTTCGTTTATATTTATTTTTTGGAAATATGTGTTTTCCTCATTAATAATAATTCAAATAATAATATAAAAGGTGGACCTATATTTTTGCCGATCACTGTAAGACAATGATATGAATTGAACGAGGCTCAGTTAGGCTAATTGGGAATTATCGGGCTATCATGAAGAGGAAACTAAAGGAAAGAAAAAAAGAAAACAGATTGACAAAAAACATAACTGAAATATTTTTTTGGAATAATATTTCCAAAACTATGGACGTAAATCGATGGTTTAGAATTCAGTGAAATTTTGAGGATATCTAAAATTCCTGCATGTAAGTTTGCTTCTAACTCGAAATATACGCAATTTTTGTTCCCTTACTCAATGGGCCATCCTTTTGTACAAATATTGACCAAATCGAACAAAGCAACTTAATTACCCCCAGCATGTTATTGTGTTGACGTAGACTACGTCTTACGGCAAGGACAGGGGGTCAAATGAAATTCTGAAAATTGCGACCGTCTCGGAATATCGTTACAAATTAAACGCTTATAACTTAATTAATTCTAGATAGATGATATTTACATTATTCGTTTGGAAATTTTCCATCATATCAATTCGACTATCAAAAATCATCTTTTATCAATTGTTTTGCAGACTAAATTTACTGCATTTACTTGTACTAAATTTACTTACAGTACTTTCCTATCACAGATTTCAAATGTGAACAAAGGGGGGCTCATATGCAGCAGTGAACGATGTACAAGAGGTACACCTTCGCAAATTATCTCAATCGTTCGACATAGCTAGTATTGTATTGGCAGCTGGTGGTGGCTATTACTCTGGAGGGTGTACTGGCGAGCAGCTGTTGTCGTATGTCGGATAGGAGCAAGTATGAGGAGCGAAATGAGTGTGTGATCTAGTTGGTAGCTATCTTTAGGTGAGGAGTGGAATATACGGCATAAGCCTGCCGGCTGCTAATGCCGGGTTCACATCATCGCTAATGTGTGTTGTAAATTTATTAAACAGCAACATTAGCATAAATGGTACCAGCCATTATCAAATAATTGATTTCAATCATCTGTTTATAACTGCAGCTATTGGGACGCTAGTATTGCTGGTTGATGCATTCTTGCATAATATTAGCGAATATGTGAATGGGCCATAAGACGGCATAGCAACCGTTGCTAGATGAGAATTTTCATACAGTCAGTAGGCGTGACGATTAGATCAAAATCCTTCCATTTCTAGACAAAATCGTCAAAAGGTCCCAAGTAACAATTGTAAACAATGACTTAAAACGTAAATTTCGTGGAAATGCCAGGTTGCTAACATTTATATCCACTAAATATCGACGGGAAGGTTATAATTCCCTGTATCTGTTTCTTGTTTTATTTCGTTTGTGGGAGCAAGCAGATCCTAGAAAAATACGCTAGAAGTAATTGTTTATAAATGTTACTTTACTTGTAATTGCGTTTTGCACAGTAGTTCGACTTAATGTACAGTATTTTCCTAATCCACACGCTGTAGTTCACTCCTTAAGTAGTAGTGACCACCAGCTCCATTAATTCGATACTCTGGAGGACGGTGGCTGAACAGTAAGTGATCAGGACGATGGCTTTCAGAGCCTGTGCATTTGTTGTCAGCCGGAGTGGCGCATCGTGATAAGGAGCAAAATAAATAGCTATCCAGTGTAAACCAGAGCTTGCTTAGCGTGACATTGGCATTATCTGCCAAAATAATGGATTTCAATCATCTGCTGATAACCATATTCTCCATCTAAAATCCGTCCATTTCAGGACAACCAATTCGAATTTTCAAGGAAAAGAGTTTGTTTGATTGACAGCCAACTGGGAAGACACTACGACGAGATTCTGGCTAAACTGCGGTGGCTATCTAGCCTAGAAACTAAAGCCAATTATTAAGATGCACCGACGCATAGGGAAGGTCCATTAATTATGTCACGCAGTAAGGGGGTAGGGGGGCTTGGGAAAACGTGACAATCCATACACAATAACCCGATGGTCCATACAAAAAATGTGACAAGGGGGGGTTATATAAAGTCACTTTTTGCGTGAGGGTCGATATCTTTTACAATATTTCCAAGATGTAATATTCTGCCCAACTGCATGTTAGGCGGTGGGAATTTCTTTCGTGATTTGGAATCGGTGGGTTGTGAAGTTCTAGTTGGGTTATTACAGGATGCGGAGCGACTGCTTAGGGAAGCATACCTTGAAAGTAGCTGAGCGGAAGAGATAAAGATAAATGAGCTTTCAGATGATTTGTTTATAGATCAAACCAATTACTCACCTTCAAACAACCCACTAACAATGAAAGCTGACAGTAAAAGTATAAACCAGTAACATTTTAAGATTAAGGGGCTATCCAGTAGAATAACCGACTGAGTTCATCAGATATAGCTCGAATAGGCTTCAGCTTAATAAACAACTGAGTATTATAGTCATTTATTCAATGAAATGTTCTCACTATTCGCATTCAATGTTCATTTCAGCCATTAGTTTCTAACATTTACTTATAACCAACCTTCTAATAATTCTCTTTAAACATCCGGGGGACTACAAGGATTCTGCTTATATCTTTGTCTCTAATTTTGTTTTTTTTTTCAGGCAACAAATAATTCATATTAATCAAATTTTGAAGTCAATATCTAATACCCTGTGTTATTTTATTTTGTTTATTTTGTTTTGTTATGTTCGTTATTCTTGTCACATTTCAGTAACAACGTAACCAAAACGTCCCCTGCTGCTAACCTTCTCCCAATTTTCCAACATCCCAGTGATTTCTCGTGGAAGTGCAGAAGATTTATCGGCTTCCTTCAAAGTGAGTATCACGTCAACACGTTCCTTTCCATACCCTACTTGACCAGCATTCGGGCACGGTCGGCGCCGGTATTGCTTTATAATGGGTTACCAGTTTTTACACATTGAGGATGTATGGTAGTCTCAAACATCATCTGTTGGTTCTTTGCGTAAATACAGCTGATCTGGCAGTAACGAATTAGCAACCGTGGGCGGTCAATCATACTCATGCTCAATATTCACGTCAGTTGGTGGCCAAAACATAGATTCATACCTAATTTTTGAATTAGAATGCTCAAACAGTCCCTCAAAAATCTGTAACGAAAAAATGATTATTGTGTCCAGCTGTTTATTGACAATTGTTGCTTTTTCATCATATTAACATTTTAAACCAATCGTCCCTTTTCAACGCCACGAAATGATTTTTAAAGAGCGAATAAAATCATTTTCTAACCTAATGCATCAAACAGTTTAGCGTAGTCTACGTCAACCGGCCGTGTGCTATACACAACCCTATTGATTTTTAAATGCATCGTCACATCGGCTGAGCTTAAGGAAGACCAGATGTTGATAACTTATAAAGTTTAATATATTTCCGATCCTCTCCGATATTTCGGAATTAACACTTTTGACTATTTCCAAACTATCTAGTCAAGTTAAATTGGAGACCTTTTATTGCCATACTAAAAAAAAATAAGTATGTCTAGATATGTTTGCCTTGGATTGTGAACTCGAATCAAATAAGGATATCAAATAAAAATGGAACCAATGCCACAAATCGGTGTTGGCTTTCTGGCAGACTATTAACTTTTGCCTAGAATAGAAGCATAAAAACTCCAAAATACCAATCATTTTTATTAATAAGCTTGAACATCGAAAAGATCCACTCACAGTATGACCTACATAATGTTGACACCAAATTGATCTTCCGAGTTCCGGTTTAAGTCGAGCCCCCAGACAGTTTGTTTCAAGCCATCTTCACTGAATATTCATAGGGAAAAAAAACGAAGCCGCAGAATGATCGTTCAAATCAACGTCTTGATAACTCAAAAGCAATTCTTCGGGGCGTTATGATAGGAGCGTTTTGCTTTTGTTCTTTGCTTTTGAATTCGTAATAAACTGCCTGACTTTTCGATTGCTGTCTGTTTTCCTAGCTTTTGAATGATTCCACATGTCTATGTGGCTAAATATAAAATGCACCTCTATCGGTATTGGTAGTGACTGCCGACGATGAGTATCAACAACAACAATCCAAAATGACTACGTTAGGCAAAAAAAACAAAACTGCTTTAAAGTAATTATTCGCATGTATGTTGAACCCGCTAGGTGAAAGTCAAATCTTCTGTGCCGGAATTTGCCTAAATAATGAGATTCAGAGGTAGTCCAGTTGTCATCCGCAACGTATTCCGTGGACATTAGAGGGGAGGGGAAAACCTAAGCTTTTTCAGTGACTTTGCACTTTTTAACGAATCGATGCCATCGCTTTGCGGCACCGTGAAGAGGCAATGACTTGACCTGTGCAGGTAAAATTTATTCATGAACTACAAAGTTGTGTGCCTAAGAATACGGCATTCGGCCGGTTTGTTTGAGTTCGAGATACAGGTTTTGGTGGTTTTTCTGCGAAACCTTTCTTCCGTCGCCGTGTGCGCGCGGTCAATTGAATGTTTCGGCTGGTTATTGGAATATACAGATTTAATTTTGCGAATTTGCGTTCGTGACTTTGACATGGGAGACGAGTGATCTTGAACTGTATTCAAGATCTCTTAACCATGATGTAAGCTTTATTTTCGCGGGGCAGGGTCGAGGAATTTGTTGATTGCTCATACCTTATGGATGATTCAAATCGTTCTAGCTCTATTTTGAGACATAATAAGTAGATACGTTGAATTGCAATATTCTTATAATAGAACACTAATGAATACATAATGATTTAGCGTTATTCAATGTTCATGTTTGCCCCAAACCCGGATTTTTTTTGGGTTGCCTTCGGTTTAAATCCCAACCACGCAAAACATCGAATCTAATGAGCACGCTTCAAGATACTAGCGAATTCTCGAGTACTTTTTCAAACAGACGTATCTGATTTTTTCTCAACAAAGAGGAAAAGTAAGATTCAAACGTTAAATTCTTGAAACCCTTTGCATTTTCATGCAAATTAGGGCCACCAACACAATAACATTTCCCTAACATGATGGTGATGCTACTTTCCGTGAGGGTGCTGAGAGTTTTGAGATTTACGATTGAATCTTATTTCCCCTTTTTGTTTACAAAATCAGATACGTCTGTTTGAAAAAGTACTCGAGAATTGTACGCTTGTATCTATTCGTTTGTTTGCTTTGAAATCATCCTAAAATCGCACAGGAGTAGCGAACATATTTTTGTTTTGTTTGCTGCCGGTTATAAATGGCCCATTGAGGAGCATTCGAGGAAACTTGAAACGGCTTTCAACTCGACATCTAAATATGATCATCTATGATGAGCCGATCAATGAGTTCCGATGACTGACAAGACTCTTCAGCGGTGATTGGGATGTTTTGTTGCGAAAGTAGAACCAAAGAAGATAAGGAAACGTGACGTGAGCCTGATTGTCGGCGGTGCGGTTCCCCGGGGTCTAATTGCTGTGGGCTGTCAGTGCGGGAATCAATCACGCGTTTGAAGTACTGTTTTTCGTGTTATGAGGTCAGAAGTGAGGCGTTGAATGTTGTAATCATCGATTTTATGTTTTCGAGGATAATGAAATTAAAATAGCCGAGATTTTTAGTTGCGTTACGAAGATAAAAAAAAGTCATCGAAGTTAATTCAGCATTAGTCGAAATAGGAAATTGCGGTTTAGTGCCCTAATAGTATATTGCTGGATCTCATAGGAATTGAAAATTTTGAATTGAGATTTAATATCCAAATGTATTCACTGTGTTTGTTGGAATTCGACATTACCACAAGAAATCTGTAATTTTGGTGAGTATCTGTACATACATGGTATGCTACATTTAACCTCAATTCGTGGCATATTTCATGTAAATTTAGACCAAATATCATGTAAATTCAAGCCTTAATAAAGTTTGTAGTACACAGATGAAAAGAAACATTGAATTTTCTGCGTTATCTAATGCACATAAAGGGAATGATAGATTTAGCAAAAAATAATGGGATTTTTTTTAGTAAATTCAAGCCTGATAGCGCCTGAATCTAGCTTGTTGTATAAAAGATTGCAAACATTGTTGTGTGGCGCATGAAAGTTTGCCTACAATTTCGTTGTTTACGCATTTTTTTGCCTCTGTAATCGAGGGATAATTTAACACGCACTTGAGACTCACTAATTTGATCTATTGTAAGTATATGGCCTGTGTCCTTTGTTTAGTGCATACCTGGTTAACCTCACTCGAACTATTGAAGAAACGTTACGAGTCTGCTAATATCGGTGTTTTTGCAGGCCGTTATTGTTTGCTTTGCTTGGCAATGAATCGAATTTTATTCGAAAGTTCGCTAATTTAAACCCTTTGTAGGAAGTCGAGAGCACTCTTCGAAGGCAGCACTTTCGTCAGTCAAAATTCTGTTTCATTGAAACAACAACCTATTGACTTCGATACTGACCACGCAATCAGGGCACTAGTATAGCCAATTCGGACTATATAACATCAGATTGATAATGAGAATATACATAAATGATGACCAGCATTTAATTTATCTTATTTAAGCTCTCCTCGCACAAGCGTAAACTAGTATTGTCACTATAAAAAACATAACAATGTCAACAAGGACTAAAATATGTTCTTTTGGCTGCAAGAACAAACACTGTTCCTAGTTTGAATCAATGAAACTACGCTCAATGAAAACAGACTACCTAAACGCAACGCACCAACGAACAGGTGATTTACTAGCATACATGAGATTAACGCATTTACGTTATAAAGGCTTCCGTTACTGAACGATTAAGAAACGGTTGCCGACGTTACTAAAGCCATAATGTCACTTTGCTGACACATGCTTGTACTTGTATTGTGAAAATAAGAATTGTCACTTAGATTTATGCTTGTTTAAAGTCGACAAACGTAAATAATTAGATTTCGTATAAAATAACTATTATCCTAGAAATTGACACCCATACATGTATGTCAATAGAAGAGCATTTATCCTATATCTAATACTCGCCAATTCGCAATTTTCATGTTATTCAGTTGAAAAGTAAGTTGTTTCTATGATTGTTTTATATGATTTATTCAATTTTGAGAGCTTTACATTTTGCCATCAAATTCACATGATATTTTTCCTCCTCTGATGGTCCTCGTATGGTATGAACAATAAACGATGAAAAAATACACAATGTATGCCTATAACTAATAATACGCTACCTCGATAGTCGTACATCAACTCCTTCAATCGCAATGCACAAAACTACTGATTCATCTGAATCTCATATGACTAAGCAAACAGCGTCTGTCTCTTTTGTTGCATTAATTTCAGATACAATCAAGTTTCATCGATTTGGAGTGAGTAATCGTATACCAATACATATTCATTTCACCTTTTAAAAACACTATTTAAAAAACTTTTTTGAGCGTATTAGTAGACAATTGCGATTGGAAAGTTGGGAGAAATTAAAATTAATACTTCGTTTGATCACTTAAAAAAAAAGATTAAACCCCTTTTTCCAATTTTCACTAGTAAACGCGAGCAAGTTCCTATAAATTCCAATAGAGGAAGCTTATCTTTTGACAGATAGGCCTATTTCGACGTCGAGGAAGTCGAGCACTCGACACTGAAGAAGTCTGTAAATCGCAGACGAAATATGCCTATCTGTCATAAGATAAGCTTTGTCTAGTGGAATTTAAAAGAATTTGCTCGCGTTTACTAATGATAATTTGTAAAAAAGTGTGTCAATGCGTTATTGTTTATTTATTAAGTGATCAAATGTAGTATTCATTTTAATTTGTCCTAGTATCTCAGTACACTATTTTTCAATATTTTAGTTTGGCATAACGTTTGCTTAAAAAATTGACTTTTTTTGGATGGTGATTAAAGAAAAGCTACGACAGATTATTGCTTTTGATAAATTTCCCATGGAAGGTAATAATTTAAGGTCTGGATCCACATTAATCTGGACACCTTCAAATCATTGTAACTTTTGAAACATTGCACTTAGGAATGAAAAATTTCAATGTGGTATAGCTGAGAGTCTAGGATGAAAAATAATTTGATTGATGTTTACATATCATGTTTAGTATTTAAGATGGCGAAAAAGAAAAACAAGTGCGCGAGCGAATTTTGTACTGCGTACGGAAAATCCTAACTTGTCAATACGGGACCTTGCAAAAACATTGGATTTGCCTAAATCCACTTCACGATGTGCTTAAATCATTTTCGGAACGTTTGAAGGTGGAGAGGAAACCGAGAAGTGGCAAAAACATTGGACGCGCTGATCCTGTCATGGACCGAAAGGTGAAAAGCATATTAACGAAAAAACCAAATCTCTCGCCTGGTTTTGTCCAAAAATCAAAACAAAGCTTGGGACATAAGTCGTATAAAGGAAAAAACAGTTCTAAATCGCAACGACAAACAGAACTTGACAGCAAAATCACGGGCTCGACGTTTGTACTGCGACTATTTGACGAAGTTTTCATGCGTTGTTATGAACGATGAAATTTATGTCCTGGAAGATTTCAAGCAGCTTCCAGGGCTGGCTTTTTATTCTGCTATGGCCAGAAATGCTACAGCTGAGCATTTCAGAACGAAAAAGGCATCGAAATTTCCCAGAAAATACCTTGTGTGGCAAGCAATTTGCACGTGTGGCAAAAAGAGTAAATCTTCCGTCACTACAGGCACAACCAACAAGGAGATCTATCAGGAAGAGTGTTTGCAGAAGCGATTGCTACCCTTTATCAAAAGTCACAAAAGTCCTTTGTTCTGACCAGATTTGGCATCATGCCACTAAGCTAAGACTGTGATGGAGTGGTACCAAGCAAATCAAGTGAACATTGTACCAAAAACCTCAAACCCGCCAAATTGCCCAGAGCTACGACCAATCGAGAGATATTGGGCTCTGATGAAGCGGAAGATTTTTGGAAAGAAGCATGGAATCAAAGACATCAAACACTTCCAGCAAATTTGGACAAAGACGGCTTCTACGATTTCTGAAGTGTCTGTACAAACCCTAATGGACGGATATAAGCCCAAAGTTCGAAAATTTTAAGGAAATACCGAATAACTATGTTTTTTCTTCACGAATTGTTAAAACACATCCCATGAATCTGAAATGGACAACTACGGATTATTGCGGATACAGACCTTAAGCTAACTTGTAAAAAATTTTTACGCCCTTGAGAGCGGCCTTCCGGCAGATAACCGGAACATTCGCCATGGCGAACGAAAACATCCGGCTAGTATAGTATTTCTTGATGAACGACGCAACTTCCGGCAGACATTTCGTATTATAAATTTCACCGTTCACGGCCAGTCCGGAGCGAAAGAAGAGCGGCTTTGACATCCTCTTCTCGCTGATTGTCAACCACAAAAGCACCGTCTTTGGGAACTTAGTGTGTTTAATGAACTTCACCTCGGAGCTCACTTCCTTCGTGTGCCCTACCAGTCGTTGCCATCCAGGGTGAGATAGGTTTCGTCATTCATCACCACCGCGTTGACGCGTTGAGTTGACCATCTTATTCAGCCGCTGCCGCTGCGTCATTGCCTGCACTGAAAGTTAATTTTAGTTTATACTACAAAATCGAAAGTAATAGTCACAAATCCATTCGTTGTTTTCTGCAACGAGACTGATTTGTTCTTTTCGTACATTGTACGAAAACAATACAAGGAGCTACGAATATTTGGTCACAAATTAAAAAAAAAAAAACGTCTCTCTGGTGGTTGCATGAAGGACTGACAGATCTACTTTATCGACTCAAAATGTAATTGACAAAAAAAACGCAACCACGTGAAGTTGTCCAGCGTTTTTTTAATGTTTCTGGCATGGGGATCGAACCTAAATATTTGAAAAGTGCTGATTCTGAGTCCGTGGTTGATCTCACTAGGCCACGCTGACTTGTGAGAACAAGCTTGATTAATGAGCATGAATTTATAGCTCTCGACAGCGCTTTAATTTTTATATTGGGTTAGATAAATTATTCCCGCCCATACCAGCAGAAACACCATCAAGCATAAGTACGGTAGAAAAGAGAAACAGCGATTGGCTGGTCATCACGAAGTACATTTTGTGCATTTTACAAAAAGGTGTAATGATAGCATTCCACCAGATAAAAAGCATTATGAATGTTTTTTAAAATATACGAGACATTTGTTCTATGAAAAAATCCATGTTTACGAAACGCGTGAAAGCTACTTTACGAAAATAAATTTTCAGTGTGCAGCTCCGAAACCAGTGGACGCAACTTCCGCTTCCTGACATGTATGTTCATGTTTGCCAGGTACTTTTTCATTGTTTGGCCGGTTGAACTTTTCCCTCGGTCTTCCTCTTCAGCATCCTTTGGAGCTTCTTGTCGCTCAGGGTCGTCGGCCGTCCGGAACCGGGCTTTCTTTCGATGCTCTGATTGTTGTCTAATAGTGCCAAGATGTTGTAGATGCCGGAACGGGCGTATCGGGCGCCCACAAAGTAGCCCACGATGCCCTTTTTTGATGCGGTGGTGTGCAGCTCTTTGAACGCGAACACTTCCGAACGGAGTTGCTTCACTGTTTTTGCCATCATGGTTACCCAGGTAACCAATAAGCATTAGCATATGCAGTAAATCAACCCTAAATCAGCATTCCAGATGCTACAAGCTTTATATTAGCATTATATCAGCATCTTTATCGCTACCTGTTGTAAAGTTGGATTTCAAATGCTATTTAAATGCCTGTAGTCTGTAATAAGCATTTCAAATGCAAAATAGCATTAATGAAGCATTATCATGGCATTGCAGTAAAGCAGCCGTATATTGGGCTAAAATCAGCATTTATGTTGCATTTAAGGTAACTTAATTGCTTGATAGGCTGCCGTAAAGACGCTTTGGAACTGCTTATTGGTTACCTGGGTAGAGTTCGACTGATAGAGCTGTCAAATTTTGTCTGCTCATGGGTTACTATGATTGATGCTGCATGGGTAGTATCGTCAGTGCGGGTGAAGGTAAACCAATGAAAAACCTTAATTTTTGTATATTTTTTTAATCCAAATATTATTCACGGCATTGAATCAACAAGCTTAGCAGACGCTTCTGGTGTGATTTGGTTGCACTCAGTTGCAATTACTTGTTGGATGTTGTTCTTGAACCTTAATTTTCAAAATAGACCACAGTTGTTTTATTGGGTTAAGGTACTGTGCTAGCTACTCTAAAACTTCGATTTTTATCGTTTTATCGTTCGTTGATCCATTGCGATACAAGTCCTCGTCTTGCTGGAATGTGTTTTCGTATGGTTGCTGAAAGTTTTCCACTCTAATATGTCCAACTAATCTTCCTTCACCATTATTCCGTCAATAAATATAAGCTCTTTAACACCAGACGACGCCATCGCGCACCAAATTATGACCCTACCTGCATAGACAATGAAAAATCTTGCTACGTTATTTGACAATTAATGATGTTGCAAGAAATTTACCACCACCATGTTTAACCATCAGCCTTAAACACTCCTTTTTCAAGCTTTCACCGGTCGGCCGCCATGTTCTTGTGACACCATCAGACCCAAATAGCATTATTTTAGTCTAATCTGTGCATATGATCTTCTTCCGGTCATCAATTGTCCATGAAAGGTGAACTTGTGCCCACTTAAGCCGTTTTATAATGTTTTTCGCAGATAACCACTCTGCCCTAAAGACCATGTCCATGAAACCGATTTTGCACTGTTTGAGGTGTCACGTGAATTGAAAACTCATTTTCGAATTGTTTTGCAACTTTGGGAGCTGATAAGCCTTGGTTTTGCTTAACTTTGTTTACCATAGCTCTGTCAATCCGAGGTCTTGTCTTCGATGGACGTCCTGACCCGTGCCGCGACGTGCCGCTGGTAAGACGAAATCGCATTTTTTGAACCTTTGAACTATGTTAGCAACCGTATCTTTACGAATTTATACAATATGAGCAATTGTACTATAGCTTTTACCTTATGATATTCTATTATCAATTTTCGGACACTTAACGAAATTTGTGGGTTTTTAAACATTTTTAAGCGAAATAACTTTAACTTTTATTTAAAAATGTAGGTACATTGAGACGGAATGTGCACTGTTTGCAATGTTTTTTCTCTCGATAAAGTGTCAGCTACCACGTTATACACTCCAAACTATCATTAACTATTTTCAGGTGGATAAACTTTTTTTCCGTATTTTGTTCTATAGTTTCATTGATCGCACCATAGTTTTACAGAGGAAAAAAAATGTCATGTATTAATCATAGAACAAAATTGATATAAACAGCTCACTTTTCAATCGCAAAACAGGAAAATTGCGATTTGTCAGTAGGGGTGGATAATTTTTTTTACATACTGTGTATGTGATAAATATTTTTTCCTGCGAATTAAATATTTTGTCCCTGCCTACAATACCTTCGTATTCCTCGATAAACGTTGTCTCCTCTGACATATCGCATACAACTTTTCAAATGAATATGATTATTTGTTGTAGTATGGTACATCGTAACCAGTCGGACATTGTTCTGTAGATGGGCAACATCTAACCCGTAACCGGTCGACTAAAAAGGTAAATTTAAGCCCCTTTTTTACGTTTTGTAAGAACAATAAGTGTTGAGCCCTGTCTCGCGTCGCGTCTCTCGAGTGTATTAAGTTCTTACTTTAGCACAAGCCACACAAAAATTATAGTGAATCTATGTGTCTCAAGCACGTAAGAAAATAAAAATATTTCTCAGCTTTGTCCAGGCGCTGATCAAGTCTCTAACTGGTGCATCACATTTGATTCAGATCACTGATCTTCAAGTATAGTAAAGTGTGAACTCCAAGAGTGTCGCTTGATAATGGCAAGATCAATTAGCACTTCATTTAGCGCTTTGGCTGACCTTAAAAAACGAAACGAAGTTCAATGCGATAACCCTTGAAAACATGTTTTAGATACAGCTCGACAGATGACTCAAGTATGCGGCAGGTTTATCATGTACATTGCCAAAGTGAAGATCGTGTCAATAAATAGTCAAGATTGCGAATTTCGGCGGTGATCAATTTGACCCCATGAAGGAAAATGTTATGTATCAGGTGTTTTTGTATTCGCACCCAACATTTTAACGATTTGGGTTCAATAAAGGTTGATAACGTTAAAATAGCAACAAGTAAAAATAACTATAAACTTAAGGGAAAAATATTCTAAAATTTGAGTTATTTTAGTTCTGTTTGTATAGTTTATATCATGTAAATTTCATTGAAAAGTGCGGAAAGTTTTGAAACGGAGTTGGAATAACATAAGCATAGCAAAAAGGTTGGAAAACGTGAACTTTTCTGTTTGCAGTGTCATCAAATGTCACAGAAAACGTCTAACTACCGATTGAAAAAAAAAGGGAATGAACAAAAACATCCTCGAAGGAACGCTTTAGATGAAAGGAGACCAAATGTTTTGTTCAAAAGGTCGAACATCGGGCTGAACTAGGTACATTCATAGTTCAGAAGACACTAAATCGTAACGACCAAACGGAATTTGGCAGGAAAATCCCGGGCACCCATTGGCATTATACGCCAATGCCTACGAAAAGACTATGTCGCGTTTTGCCTTTCATCAGATTCCAGATCATCAGTTCTACACTGTAAGAAACAAGTTCGAAGTTTCAGAGTAACCAACGGAAGTAAAAAAATATCGAAATTTACTAAGAAATTCATAATTTGGCAAGCGATTAGTACGTACGGGATGCAAAGTGCTCCATTCGTGACGACGTCAACCATGAGTGGTTCAAGTTTACGCATAGGAATGTCTTCAAAAACGTCTCCTTTTGTAATCTATCCAAATTCATCAATCATAACTTTAAATGGATTAGCATAGATTACTTTGTTGCGCACTATTCTCGGGTATTGCGTTATTGTTTCGGTTATCTATTGTCCGGAGGCGTGAATGATCTAGTGAGTGATAAATTGCGATCTATTTTATTCTTTCACCATACTCGCCGGGTCACCATATCTTAGCACAATTAAACCACTATGTGCCTCCAATAGAATTCATACAGTTGGTATAAATCAGTACTCATATTTCAATATCGCAATAAACAGCTTGTTGTTTACCAAAATAAATCCCGTCTGCCACCCAATACTGTTATCCAACATCTCAGTGATTTCTCGTGGAAGTGCATAGGTGTTCTTGGCTTCCAATAAGGCGAGTATCACGTTAACATATTTCTAACCTTTCCTTATTTGACCTGCATTCGGACGCACCGGTATTGCCTTACTTTGGGATCACCAGTTTTTACAAATTGAGGATATATGTTAGTCCCAACCATGGTTCTCTGTGTAATGACAGCTGATCTGGCAATTACGAAGTAGCAACTTCAGGCGGTCAATCATGTTCATGGTCATGCTTACATAAAAGATTTTCAAGTACATTTTACAACTCTGGTTCATAGAAAGGAATATGTTTAGCCAAGAAGATGTTTATCGAGTGAATAACGCAAAATAAATGGTTTGATTAAAAACTAGAGTAAAAGGGAGTTCTAGCTGTATTCTTAAATAATTCGAAGTTAGTAGCAGCATGCTAAACAGGTTAAAAAGTTAGTGATTGTGTTTTCTTCAAAGTCTCGAATAAATCTTTATCTTTTGCATACAATTATGCAAATTCAATCGATTTTATACTTTTATAAAATTTATGAACCATGCGAAAGAAGCATCGTTGAGCTTGGCAATCTGGAAATAAGATTAAAATCGCATTTATGAGTAAGTGTCACGATAGGGTCTCATTATTTAACCATATTGTTGGCCACTTTATTTAATAGGTGCACGGCTGATGTTTACATTTTTTATCATTTCTATTTCAGTATAAAACATACCAAGGGTAAAACTCTTGTTGATGCACTTGTTCGAACGTTTTCAAGAACAGTAAAATTTAACGAAATCGTTGAGAACTGTACCAAAAATTCCATAAAGCATTTTTCACGCAGCCAATAACGGAATGCTATCCATATAATAATGCAATGTGAATAATGGGTTCAGTAACTCAGTAACATAAGAAAATTCAACTTGAAATTAACGAATATGCAATTCAAAAGATGTTATTGAAAGCTAAATAATCAAATTATCATATGAATATATTCAGGAATAAGAGGTTTGGAAATCGGTAGCCGAGAATTATCAGCATTGACAAAGCCAGCATTTCCCTTAGAAGCAATAGCAAAATGTCAATTTTAAATAGTCAAATAAAGCATATGATTTTATTGAACGAGAGTTGGTTCAGATGACACAAAAGTTTGGTTCAAACATGACAGAGTCGACTGTTGTGTGCATACATTGGGTGGAACGACCCATGCAAAATATTCAACTGAATACGGGCTTGAAGGTGTGAAACTGTAAATGTGTGAAATATCTTACTTATAAACCCACCACGGCAAGTCGCGATTGACATTGAATTTAACAAATTTAACGGCAAACAAATAAACAATGAGCAGTGGTTCAATGATTGCTAGTTAGTTTGCTGCTCACCGCAAATAGAACACCTTTAATTTTTTAGGATTTCAAGAACTTTCGAGTGGGTTGAGTTATTTCGTTTCATTTCCTTAATAATTGTTTATCTGCTTGTTTGACAGCTATGCGTATTTTATCTACTAGCTTGTAGACTTCATCAGTACCCTGTACTCAGACACCACACTTGAGAAATCTGCAAGTATTGGACGAAATACGAGTATATATCAAACTTTAAGCAATTGTAACGAGATTAAAAGAGCTCTTCATATGAGATTCCGTGGAAATGTTCACCAAAAGTAAAAAGTAATTTGCTTTGATTTAAACAATAATATCTGTATGCTTTCAGGAAGCTGAATTTGATTCTAAATTATTGTTTTTTACTATGGCAACAACTTACTTAAGTGATGATGTTGTTTTGAGAAGGAAATAATTTCTCATCACCATGAGGCTCTAGGAGTAGACAGCAATTTTTTGCTAGAACAAAGTTGTTAAGAGAAAGTATTGATAGTTCCGTTAGCTCACGGCAGGCGGTGAAAATTGAATAGAAGTAGTTTGAAATTGAGCGGAGGGCATTGTGAGGTAGCATTTCGAAACAGGTACACAAGGCATCAAGGAATGTCAGTTCAATAAAACTGATTCACTTGGTTGCATTTGACTTACACCAGATTTTTGCGTCGCATTTACAAGTAATTGCCCTCTGTTGTCTTCTGCCTATGAGCCTGTGCACGCTGCTATAATTGTGTTGTCTTTTTGACTTTTACTGTGAGCCATGTTTACAAGCGTCCTGTCAGTGTGA
Source organism: Aedes japonicus (assembly GCA_034211315.2). Lineage (NCBI taxonomy): Eukaryota > Metazoa > Arthropoda > Insecta > Diptera > Culicidae > Aedes > Aedes japonicus. The sequence continues at coordinate 188,224 of JASCZW010000839.1, read as the reverse complement.
GTGAAACAACACTTAAACACGGCTTTTAAGTGTCATCATTTCATATCAATTTAATATCAATTTAAATCATTTCATATCTACCCATGTTTTGCATTTTTGGATTATCAAGTTATTGATATGTCAACAAGTTCTCTCTCATCATCGTTATCTTCCTCTCCATAATGAAAAATACGCTTGCATGTAATGATCAACGATGCGGTAATCAGAAGTAGATCAAGTTAAATTCATTTGAGTTAATATTAGAAGGATTTTAAAGTCGTGTAAATTTAAAAACTCATGTGATTTTGAAGTTATTTGTTAGTTTTTTTTTTCTGTGCATGAAAATAGATTGAAAACTACAAAATAACTGTGTAACACAATTTTATGCTCTATTTGATGTGTTGTTAAACTATGATTTGAATCCCAAACTAGCAAATAGTGTCACACCCAAAAACATGCTCCGAATGCTACATTTACAACAGCTTCTTGAATATATTTGGTAACCTTAAACCTAAATTCGTAAAGCTTTCATGATCATTGCCTGTGATAACATTCGACATCTTTATGACGCAGATGGTTCTGTGCGTCACGACAGTACACAAGTTCAAATTCGCTCTCCTTCATGGTAGATTATAAAACGATTACTTCATGATAAATAAAATGGATAACAGTGCAAATTTCGTAACGTAAAAAGTAATACTCGAAAATCAAAGCTATAGTTTTTCAGGGCTTACGCTAAATCATTATCGACGGCAGCCATTACCTCCACATTTAGAATTGATATTACTCAGAATCTGTACCAGATATTGAAAATTTAATCACATCAGTTTGCATACTTACTTGCTGTGAGCAATTTGATGATTTATCAATTTGAAATGGCAAGGTAAGTTTGCGAGAGAGAGAGAGAAAGAGAGAGAGAGAGAGAGAGAGAGAGAGAGAGAGAGAGAGAGAGAGAGAGAGAGAGAGAGAGAGGGAGAGAGAGAGAGAGAGAGAGAGAGAGAGAGAGAGGGGTAAAAAATACATGGAGCAGCGATTCACCTTAAAGGAAAATTTGGGGTATAAGGAAAAGAAAAAAATGTTTTCCAATTCATTTTTTAAGTGATACACAATTATGCATCGTAACACACATAGTTCAATTAATTATGATGTTCACCATGACAACATGAAACTCAAAACCTTTTTTTATTAATTAAATTTTATTACCACCTTTTAATTTTTTCTGACGGTTATTTGAACCTAATCCTTGTGATTAAAACTGGCATTAAGAAGTATTAGCAATTATGTATAGCAATTTATGTAGGTGCGGAACCGGTTATGATGACATCGTTCACGCAGTTTGGCATTGCCCGGATAATGATGCCTCCAGAGCATGGCTAATGGGTACCCTAGTGGCCCGAGGTAGACAACCCTTCCGGGAGGTAAGAGATGTTTTTCACTTCGATTTTCAATTCATACCATATGTGCAGCTTATAGAAGTAAGAAACCAGCAACCTTGCCAATATGCATTTCCTGGTTGCCAGACACAGCAGAAAATACCCAGACAACCACAAGTCGTATAACAACGTTCGAATAGTATTGTAAATTCCTATATTTTTAGTAAAAATCGCAAATTAATTTTGGCCTTTATCATATAATGTTTAAGGGGGGATATACAGTTAGAATGAGAAAAAAAAATCATTTTTGGATATAAAAATTCAAAGGGGAAGTTTTTACTCATATCAATCGAAACTTTTTTGCAATTATAAGTGTATCCATGCAGCATGCAAAAATATTTTTTTCTAATTTTTGTCAACAAAATGCAATAAAAAAAATGAATTTTTGGTCATTCTAACTGTATATCAGCCCTTAAAAAGCGAAGAGATTTCGCAATGACAGCTTTTATAAACGACGTTATTGCACAAAGAGTGAATACTACAGAAACATTAGAAACCTAAAGTTTTATACTCCCAGTCATATTCTAAGAAATAAAAATTTGTTTTATATTAACAATCAACGAACTAATTATGCCAAAAATGGGCAGTTATAACACGAAAAAGTTTTCTTAACAAGTTTAATCAGGTAACCTGGTATGTAGAAATAGACATCAAGAATATCATGTAATGGCATTGGTCTACTTTGATTGAAAACAAAAAAATAAACAATTACATAAATTTACGTTTTGATATGTAATTTTAATAACAATTCTTGAAAATTTTCTGATAATGTCCTAATAGCTAATTGTAAACAATGACTTTGAACGTTGATTTTCCTGGAATCACAAGACTTCTGCAATATCCGACTACACCAAATGGTAGAGCAAACATTCATTTACAAGATGTTGCTTTCAATTCGCAAGAGTGCTTTGAGATTGTTTACAAACGGTTTTGAGGTCCGAATCATGACTTCTCGAGTACTTTTTCAAAAGGACGTAAGTAAACGCATTGTTCATGGCATGTTATTAAAAAATCATGTATATATTCCCATATTTGTAAAACTTTCTGATGGATTATTTCGGAAAGTTTCAATGAACTTTTTACGAAACGGTGTAAAATCCCTTTTGCACTTTTTGGGAATAATGTAGGTACACCGGTTGTAATGAAAAGTAACTTGCGAATCATTGTTATATCATTTGAATGTCCCTGAATGACGCGTTAGTAAAAGTCTTTGTACCAAAAGGTTAAAAACTTAGATTTTTTTTAGTAAACATTGTTTTTTTTTAGCAGAGATATTTTTACAACGTTTTGTTGCAAAAAAAAAACATCATACGTCATTTTGATAAGTTCGACTTATCTGTGTGAAATATGACAATTTGACGTAACATTTTGAAGTATCATTTTGACGCAAGTAACATGCCAGCTATCAAAATGACTTATCAAAATGACGTATTATCTTTTTTATTGCAGACCGTTGTAAGAAACATTTTTCTAAATGAAACTTGAATCCTAGTGTAATTTTTAAGCACAGTGATGTTATATCTCTTACTAATGTGTCATTCAGTGGAATTTAATTGGGATAAACATGTCCGGTTTTCAAACAGGAATAAAAATAAACTCAAAAAAGTTCAATGCTGATTTTCTCATTTGCTTCCAAATGTTACTTACGTCCATTTGAAAAAGTACTCGAGACTTGTACATTTATATCCAACGGGTCGTTTTTATATGTGTATCAATAAAGACTTAAATTTTCATGATATTTTCTAACTGTGTGGCTGAAAGAGACAAACGGCGATACAAAATCGTATGAGTTGAACTATTAGGAAAGTTTGGAGCATTTCCAGCCAGAAACGCTAATTTTGCCTCGACAATTCCCGGTTGTAATGAAATTTTGTCCATATGTAAATTTTTACCCAAGATAACATTTTTCATTGAAAAAATTATTAATTTTATTTTTTCAAAAAATCATAACATGTAAATTATTAATCTGATCAAAATGTTGTTTGAGAAAAAGTTGTAGGTCATTAAGTGTTCTTTAAGGAAAAAAATACACTGAAACTAAAGAAATGTTATTTTATGCTGAAAAAATAAAAAACATTGATTTTCTCAGAGGACCTTCCCTTCGAATTTTCTAAATTTATTTTTGAAAAAACTGGTAGTTGTATCCTAAAATCTGGTAAATAGATTAACACGGTCATTTTTTTAATTTTTAAAATTTTTGTTTTTTAAATTTTAATGGATTTTTTGAAGTTTGTGGAATCGTGTATTTTCTAATAATACTGTACCAAAAATAGACTTTAAGTCTCTATTTTTAATGAAAAAGCATACATTTTTTTTGCGTTACCCAGCCGTTCTGAAGTTGTAACAATATATTCAACCAATATTAAATGTTAGTCGCGATGTCCAAAAAAAAGTATGTCTAGAGTTTTTTTTTCATTAGGGCGAATCTGCAATTGAGAGACTCTCTTTGATTACTTTCTCTTTCATTCATATTCCATTCAGCGTTACGTTTTTCATTCAACTATTTGTAGAGTATGGTAGCCAGCACTGTTGTGTTTCTATCTGTACTTAAGAATCCCTCAAGAGATTTATAATGGCGCTGTAATAAGTAAAAGAAAGCGGGAAAAAAGAGAGCCTCTCATTGTTAGATTCGCCCTTTTGAAAAAAAAAATCCTAGATGTTACATGATAGATTATTGAATAGCGAAACATGATAGATTATTGAGTAAGAAACAAATCTTTCTCAGACACAGAGGCTGTCAGCCTTTCCCCTTTCTATTTAGACGCAACGGAAGTGATACAAACTGATGCTATCTGAAGTAAGTGATCAAACTCAAAACGTTTTTTTTTTTTTTGCAAAAACGGTTAATAGGGTAACGGGATGTAACGTTAGCCTAGCTCCTCCATTCGGTATTTGTACAAAATATTTCATTTGTTCAGCGATAATTAACAATATTATATTGCTATCAGGATCATCGATTTTCTAGACAGTTTATACTTGTTTACTTTCACGTAATTTTCGATTTCCTTAACTTTTTAGACATCATGATTTCACTGGTTAAGCTGAACAAATGATCCCCACGAGCTTTTAACTCAGCCTAGATGTACAGATAATAGCCACCCGTCTTTTGTAGAGCAAATACAGATGATTGGAATTGGAAAACTAGGAGAATTTAAAATTAACACTTCATTTGATCACTTTAAAAAAAAAAAAAAAACATTGAAACACTTTTTTCAAATTTTCGCAAAAAAAAGTGTTTCAATGTTTTATTTTTTATTTTTAAAAAGTGATCAAACGGAGTGTTTATTTATATTCTCCTAGTTTCCCAATCACAAACGTTCTACTAATACGCACAAAAAAGTTTTTTTTAAAATAGTGTTTTTTTTTAAAAAAAAGTGAGAGTGAAAAACAGATGGCAAAGCCTTAAATCATAATATCAGATAGAAGAAACCGAACGAAGATTACGTTTAATGATAAATCCAAGGGGTGAGTCGCTCAGCACACTTTTCTTCTGTGCTATTTTTTTAGTGTGCCTACAAGCGTGCGTGTTCCTTTAAGGTGCCGAAGGTGCCGATGTGTTGACACTTCAGATTTTAATTTTTGCTGTTCCTGGCAACCAGGCATTTGTTTTGGTTTCTACAAGCAATCAACAATACAGAAAACAAGCAGCGTGGTACTAAAGCGGGTCACTTCTACGATTTTGAAGACATAAATTATAAATTTGTAAATGGGAAAGCTGGCTATCCATGTTAAGAAAGTGGTTAATAGTGGATATGACATTGTTCAAGTGGTTGAAGAAGTGTTTGATTCTTGCGTACTTCTTCCATGCACCAAACGACAGTAGAAGCACAGAGAACAGACGTTCATCTTCGGTTCGCTACTTGTGTAAAACTTTAAACCGACATTTCAAATGTATGTCGTTATGCTCCTGGTAGGCGGCGCCACAGTTGTGCGTTAACTGTCTTGTCAATGTTTATCAATAAAAAGCCTAGTACATAATGTTAATAGTTTTGATTGTTTTTCTCTGCACTTGCTTTTTATACCGGCTGTCCATATTAACTTTTACATGTATATGGACATCAATGTCTGTTCTCTGTGGTAGAAGGATGAAAGAATGTAACTGAGTTGTTCACTATTTGATTTTTCTGCAGTTGATTAGAGATGAAGGTGCAATTTTGAGGTCTGATCGATACACAATCCCAATCCTACGTAAAAATAACAAAATCAGTTCATGTGGTTCAATTCTGTTCGTTAAAAGTCCTACGCAACTCCCAGTGCAATCTGATCTTGAGTCAAGAATCGGCCTTCCAGTATGAGCGCGCTGCAATTTGATAATGCTCCGCATTACTTTTCATTTTTTGAGGTTCTCGGCCATCTTTTTAATCAGAAAATGTTGATGAATGTGATCTACTAACTGGATCTGCAATCCGATCTGCCGATTTCCCATGAAATATGTGAAGAATCGTACCAGCTTCACGATTTACGTGGATTAGTTTTCTCTAAGATTTGCAGTGCGAATTAAACATACAAAACTCTCGCTAGATTGACGTGACGAAATAACCAAAGCGAAAACAAATGTCGCCAACAACAACGGATATTGGCAAGGTTGCTGTTTTTTTCTGAAAGGCCAATTGTCAAAAGTGTTCCTCAGTGTGCCACAAATGTGGTATGGATTGAAAACTGAAGTAAAACATTGTGGCTGGCACACTGTTCTAAGCGACTTACCATTGGATAAATCTATCGTATGAGACAAAGTTGCATAGACCGACATTACATCCATATCCATCGAAAGTTCCTGACGTTATAAAATAAGTTGCGTAAATTTTTGTGATACATTCTACCAAATGTTTTATTAAACTTATCTAAGCAAGTGTATAGCAATTTGAATATCGTTTACAGCTCAAATAATGTATGTGTTATTTTAAGTCTGCCATTTGAATCATTTGAAATGAAGATAGGTACAAAGTCAACAAAGTGCTGTACATTGGAAAGTTCTTCACCTTTTCAATTTAGTTTATCTCTCATAGCCTTTCAAGCTTTTAAAATACTGCTTCTTCTCTCCCTAAACAAAACTATCCAAAACACACACACACACACACACACACACACACACACACACACACACATCCCAAAGCATCAACTTGATTCTTTTCCATCGCGCCCAAACAGTAATGGGTAAGTCTGACTGCCACCGTATGTAAGAAAAAATTGCCTGTTTTTTAATAATCTGTTATGAAAAACACATTTTGTTGTGGACATCACGACGAACAATCAAAGAGGGCCAAAAAAATTACAAAAACATAAATCTCGAGTACTTTTTCAAATGGACTTAAGTAACATTTGGACGAAAATGAGAAAATCAGGATTGAAATTTTTTGAATTTATTTTTATTCCTATTTGAAAACCAGACATGTTTATCACAATTAAATTCCACTGAATGACAAATTGGTAAAAGATATTACATCACTGAGCTTAAAAATTACACTAGGAGTGAAAATTCAAGTTTCCTTTAGAAAAATGTTTCTTACAACGGTCTGCAATAGCAAAAGATAATACGTCATTTTGATAAGTCAGTATGATAGATGGCATGTTACTTGCGTCAAAATGATACGTCATTCTGAAAATGACAATGTTAATACGTCGAAATGTTACGTCAAGTTGTCATATTTCACAAAGATACGTCGAAATTTTCAAAATGACGTATTAGTTTTTTTTGCTAAAGATATCAATTTTTACTAAACAAAATTTTTAACCTCGTGGTATAAAGACTTTTACTAGCGCGTCGTAAAGGGGCTTTCAAATGATATACCAATGATTCGCAAGTTACTTTTCAACACAAGCGGCGTATGTACATTATTCCCAAAAAGTGCAAAAGTGATTTTACACCGTTTTGTAAAAAGTTAGTAAAAACTTTCAGAAATAATCCATCAGAACACTCATCAAATGTAGGCATATATACATGATTTTTTAATAACATGCCATGAACAACGCGTTTGTTTACATTTTGTTACTTACGTCCTTTCGAAAAAAGTACTCGAGAAATTTCGGTTATAAAAATTCGCAATAACCTGTGAACAACTAGGCTTACGAAAATAGTTTTGATATGCTTTTAAATTTAAAATAATGCATAAAATGCAGTTTCGGTATATCTTAAAAAAAAAGTTATAATTTTCAACATTTTCAAAAAAATTCATATATATAAAAAAAAAATTAAAGAAATGACCGTCTTAAACTCTTCACCAGCTTTAAGGGCATATTTTCAGCTTTTGAAAAGAAATATAACGTTTTATGTTTCGTAAGTATGAATTTATGATTATTTTTAGTTTCAGTGTATTTTTTTCTTGAAGAACACTTTATTACCAACAACCAACAAAAAACTGAAAAAGTAAAATTCATATTTTAAATACACCCTTATAGGAAATTAGTCCATGATAATTTTGGATTTTTTTTTTTGTGTAAAACGTGATTTTGTGTAGAAACCAACATATGGACAAAATTTCATTCAGATCGGAGAGAGTAGGATCCAACCGGTTTGCTATTCTGGCTGGAAATGCTCTTTGGGCATTTGTATTTGGAACAGAAGTAGAAAGAAATAAAGAAGAATGATCGCAGCAAGCCGTGTTTTGAAGTCGACGTGTTTTGTCTTGTTTTTCGTCATTGAAAGTAAACAAGTAGTGGAATCATAAAATCCTCGTTTTCTCTCCCAAAATATTTAACGGTCGGTAATATTTTCCCGTTTTTTGTTTGTTAGTGTTCCATCCCCCACCAGGAGAAAAGAGTTATATCAGCTTAGTTTTGTTTGTTAGTGCTAGTGTTGTGCCTCCGGACAGAAAATTTGTTAAGGAACAGTGTGTTTCCTATTTTGCGGGGATTTTTACATTTCTTTGAGAGATCTTAGCAAACATGATTCTTCTCCAACTAGAAATTAGAAGAAGAATTAGTATCTTCCATTTAATTCCAACTGCCTTTGCTTATCTTCGACAGATACGCGTATTTCGTCTACAATGTGCAGACTTCTTCTGCACAGAAGTCTGCACATTGTAGACGAAATACGCGTACATAAGCTCTAAAGGTAGTTGGAGTAAATGGAAGATACTAATTCTTCTTCTAATTTCTGGTTACAGGTATTCCACTAAACAGCTCAAACCCTCTAGGATTCATGATTCTTCTCTCTGATTCAGTTTGTGGATCCAGTGCTAATATCTATTAAGCACAGCGTTGAGAAAATTACCAGATTTGTATCAGTCTATCGGTACCAACTAATAATCAATAACTCGTCACATAGTAGTTTCCAACGTTCAAAAAAAAATCATAGCATAGTAAACTACTTTAAAAACACAAATTTTGAATTCTTTTGACAACACACGCACTTCACTAACAATTGTTCCTTTTCGGCAACCAATTTGCCAACCTTCACCAGTATTCGCCACCCGATCAACCCCCGCGCCGACTCACCTCATACAGGAAGAAGCAACTGTTGGCCGCAACCTGCACCAGATTGTACAGCCGAATCCAGTTCTTCAGATCGTACGGCTTACGGTTCTCCATGAAGCGGGGCCCAAACTTGAGCACCGCCAGCAGGTAGACCGCTATTATCGCTGGCACTTTCCAGTTGGCATCCATCAGCGGTAAGTCGACGCTCCGACTATCTGCAAGCACAGAATCCCAGAACACAGAACAAGCAATAGCGTATCAATATGGGGAGGGAACGACAAGGTCCAGGAAGTAAGGTAGCATAATCATATCGGCAGAGTCACATTCACTTTCCATCTCTTCTCGAATTGATTCGAACTTGAACTTGAGAGGGCATCGCATTACAGCGGAACATTCTTGAGCCTAGACACTGAAATTGCAACACCACCGTTTTGCCGTACCTCGATGATCCAATATGAACTGGTTGTAGCCATTGAACAGCTTCTCCATTATGAAAGACATATTTCCGCACGACTATCACCAACTGCTCGTCTTCGATAAATAAGAATGCACGTCGGTCGATTGGCTGGGCGATATTTGCACTGAGACACTTGGTTTCGGATGAATACTGTCTATTTGCAAGGTTCTTCACTTTCGTTACGGTGGGATGTTGATTTCCAGTGTATCCTGGAGATTCCAGCTGGTTCTTCTCCGAACGAACAGAACTGAACAGAACAGAACGGTTAGCCTTTCGATGTGGTACTAAGCCGGGTCCGCTGCCCGACCATTGCTTATATCGATCGGCAGAATAGCCTGCGAACACGATTTTCCAGTTCCTTTCGTGCTGCGATTCGCGGGCAGTTGCGCGCCTTTTGCCCGCTCGGCGATGTGTGCGCGTGCCAGCGTCGGGGTGGTGATAAAAGTTTGGCCTTCTGGCGGCTTGAGGGGGGCTGCTGTAAAATTATCGACGATGCTCTTATGATCCTCACCTCGGTAGAGGAAATTGATCTAATTGCCGGCTGTTAGAAATGGAAGCGCAGGATGGGAGTTGCAAAAAATGATGGAGGCATTTGTTTGAGGAAATTGCGAAATGCTAAAGTTGATGTTTGTAAATATTGTTTGCGTAAAGTTGTACTTTACACCCATTCCTACACATTTGCGGCTCACGGATCTATCTTCACTGTAGCGAAACTGGGAGTGTACGGTAAACAAAACGCACTACTAGGATCAGTAACCGGCAAACTAAACTAAACGTAAGATACATGCATTTATCACAGAGAGGAAAAAGTAGAAAACAAGCTCATAAAGGTTGCCAAGTAGGAGGTGTAACTGCTTGGATCGGGACTTGTGTTGGCTAGATGGCAGAGCTATAAGAAAAGATGATCAAGCGGAATTAGTTTTGTCGTCAAGGTCATTTTAGGAGAGGCGGTTTTTGTTCCGCAAGGGAGTTGTTTTACAGCGATTGAAATGTGGAGTCATTTTTTTATGTTGTTGTTGTTCAGATTGAATGTCCTCGCGCATGCATTAGAGTTCACGAAGTGTTTCTTCGAAAAAGATATGTTTATATCATTATGTAGTAAGATTCAACTCTTGAGCACTGATTTACTCAATTGTCAGAAACGAGGGTGATAACAATCTTTGAGAATTCACTCGATAGACAGTTTTGACAGACAGCATATCAGAAATTGCACGACTAAGTGAGCTTGTTGACAGTCTTCTTGTTTAGGATTTCAAGCTTATTGCTTTCACAATTTGCTTATTGCTTGCTCTCAACTAACTTTTCTGTTCTGAGTGCACTTCCACCGTTATTAATTGAGAGCCCTCGATGTCAGGTACCATTTTTGTATTAGTATGATTGTGTGGCAAGTACAGTCATACCCTATACCAAGGGAGTCGAGAAATTTTCCCCAACGAAACGAAAAATTCCTAGACCCAACCGGGAAACGAACCAAACCACCTTCAGCATGGTGTTGCTCTGTAGCTGCGCCTTTACCTACTCTGCTAAGGGAGGACCTTTGTTGACAGTATCGACACGCATGTTTGTACAGCCCTGCCCTTCGGTTTAGGAAGGGGTATGGGCGCGGCAGATTTCATGTGTGAATCGGCTGCCCTACCAACGTTCAAAAGTGCCTGAACCAAATGGACAGCTTGTAATGATCACTTGAAGATGCGATGGGGGATCATTGCTCTGATATTCCTAAATGTAGCACGTTGTAAAATGTTTCTTGTCTTCTATAACCAAATTGAGTAAACGAGTTCTCATCGGGAATGGTCTCTCATATGCATTCGTTGAATCATTCTGAATGGTCGTTGTGAGAATATCACCATGAAAATCTCACATGTGCATAGGGTGTTACCAATCACTAATGATTTTTTTCTGTTCTTTTTCTTATCCTATGACTGCGAGCAATACCAAACATCCTAAAATCAACTCTTGAAAAGGTAAGGGTAGACCCACGGAAACACGGACCCACAGAAACACAGAGACAGCACAGAGCAATAAGTGAAGTACGGTATAAACCCTAAACAATTTTACTTTCAGCCAAATTGTCTAACACAAGGTAAGCAATCAAATAACCGCTATAAAATATACTAAATATCCACGACCTAATATATAACGGCAGCATAATTAATCATCAATTAAAAGAGAGATTTGAGCAATAAAAAATGAAAAAGTGCCATTAAATTATTAAGGCCTGTGCCAACAAATAATGTGATCAGCATTAAAAAATTAGGAATGAGCAATAAAAGATGAGAAAAGATCTTCGGATAATCTAATTGTGACCGGTAAATCTGTCAAATAAAGCAACAGCTATTAGTATATGTGCAATTAAATATGGCAGTATTTCCGCCAAATTATGTAATTTGAGCACTAAACTATTTGCATATGTCTTTTAATTTTGTTAGATTTTCCCATAAAAACAGTAAAATGAGCAATGGATATTTATTTATCCATTGCTCATTTTACCTGTTTTTATGGAAAATCCAAAATTAAAAGACATATGCGAATAGTTTAGTGCTCAAATGCATAATTTGGTGAATACTGCCATACTTAATTGCACATACTAATAGCTGTTGCTGTTGACAGTTACCGGTCCAATGATTATCCGAAGATCTTTCTCATCTTTATTGCTCATTCCTAATTTTTTAATGCTGATCACACATTATTTGTTGGCACAGCGCTAATAATTTAGTGGCACTTTTCATTTTTGGTGCTTTTCTGAATTACTAAGTGCAGGTAAATATTTTAGCCATATATAACGGGGAAAGGAAGGGACCATCAGGGCACCCAAGTGAAACGATTTGGATAGGGAGCATGGGACTGCCTCCTCCCTATTGTTAACATTTCACGAAACGAGGGCGCAAGAGCCCATCTATTGGGTTTGTTCTGTCAATCAAGGTCTCGATTCTAATGCTGAGGGTGTGAACTTGCTTTGGGGAGGAGATTCTCTTCCCTATATTCGCGGGTTTCGCGTAAGTGGATCTACTATGGAAAGTTACCTTGCTGCAATAAATGGTAGTATCTCATCATCATCATCATCTGACAGCCATATTTGTACAGTTATATTTTAAAAACATTAAATTTTTAAGACTGAAGTCTCAAGTTTGCACAGCGTTCATTATGAAGATTCACGTTCCCAGCCAGATCGGGACGAATCTTTCACGAAAGGGGTCTCAACAAACTTTACGATTACATTTTTGGTTCACTTCCACCCGTTTTGCAATTGGTTGTACGTGACACCTTGTCACGATAGGCATCGTTTGACATACACCTCGGCGTACAATATGCATTAGAAGAGTCAATAGTATTTACCTTACCAATCAGGCCAAAGCCGGAACGTCCATTAATTATGTCACGCAAATAGTTACTTTTTATAACCCCCCTCCCTTCTTTATCATGGTTTTTGTATGGACCTTCAATTTTTTTTCGTATAGATTGTCACGTTTTCCCAAACTCCCCCCTCCCCCCTTACTGCGTGACATAATTAATGGGCCTTCCTTATGCAGAAGTTGCCTCCATTCTATGCGGTTGTTGAACCTTGTTGGTTGCGCATCTCTTCTTCGTTTGCCTTCTTCTTCGTCTTCTTCTTCTTCTTTCTTAGCGTTTCAAGCTTATTGCTTTCGCAATACTGTAAACTTTTAAATGGTTGTAAATGCTTGCTCTCAACTTAGTGTTTTCAATGCACTTCCGCAGTTATTAATTGAGAGCCTTGGATGTCAGGTATCATTTTTGCATTAGTATGATTGTGTGGCAAGTACACCCAAAATAAAAGAGCAAGATTGTAATGCAATTTCGCATGATTTGGTTTAATTTCTCGGAATGGATAGTTTTTTTTTATTTATTTATTTTCCGACAATCACCGACGCCAGGGAGACGACTAAACCACTTGGACCCTACTTTTAACGACTCATGACTATGAGCCGGGACCAATGTTTTTCGCCTCTGAAAAACCACCGGCGTCGACTGGGATTGAACTGGGGTGCCAAGTAGCAGTCACGTTCGCCACTACACCAGCGACACCGGCGTCGTAATGGATCGTAACTTGAAGAAAAAATGCAACATTGGTCGTGGGCAAAAAAGCAACACATCAATCCGCGTAGAAAAATTCGAGAACGTAGTCACCCTTTGGTTCGAGAACGTGCGAAACTGCATGAGATCCATCGTCGGTGACGACGTAAACGTGGACAACATTGTTCAAAACATGTGTGCTGAGTCGTCCGCAGGACCGACCTAGACATCTGCCCGGATTGCATCGGTTTCGGAAGAATTTCCACCGCCGGGGAACTCTTCGTCGGAGTAGGATGGATCCACCGTCAGGGACTATTCTGAGTAGTCCGTAACGAGTCACCGGCATGAGTCGTCGGGGCACCAGGGAGCCGGAAACAATCCTCCAACCGGAATCGCTGGACCAACCTCGACACTACCGGACAACATTCAAGCAAGCATATCGCGTTCGTTAACGGTTTCGGGAGATATTCTTTCGTTGCGGAACCCTCCGCCGTAGTAGGCTATCTCCACCGTCAGGGAGTATGCCGAGTAGCACCGATTGTAACAAATCGCCAGTTCAGGGTCGTTGGGGCGCCAGTGAACCGGAAGTCACCCTCCAACCGGAATCGCTGGACCGACCTCGGCATCCAACTGGTCAACAAGAAGAGTAGTACATCTACAACCGGAGTGCGCAGCAGCAGAAGTTTTATGGTGATGGGATCAACGAACTAGCGGGGCTAGTTAGGTCTGGCAACAAGAGAAGTGCATGAAAACAGCTCCTCCCGAAGAAATCACTTCCAGGGGAATCCGGGGGATACAGGCAACGTCAGACTCTTGGTTGGGTTTAAAGGAGTAGGGTTCAGAGTCATTTTCTCTGTTGATAGTCCCTCACTCTGGCACACGATTGACGAATTCGGTAGCTGGAGTCGGGCTACCGAACGTGTGCTGGGTCGGCGTAAAAGCTTAACCACCAAGTAAAAAAACGCACTCACACACGCGCAAACACACCCACACATAGTTATGGAGCTAACCCACATTAACCACAATCATTGCGACATTGCATAGCAACTGTTGTCGCAGTCAAAAGAAACAAAATATGACTTCGCAATCATTGCTGAGCCGTATCAGCGGTTGGATTTGGCTCAGGAAGTACTAGCACACCGGTCCCAAGCTCGGTCTCAAGCTTAATGATTCGCCCCTAACAACGTAGCTCACACCAACACACCTTGAAATATTGTGTCAAAATAACATAGTGAATCAAAACAACATCCAAGATACTAGTACCGAAAGGTACCGAGAAGCGCAAGATTTATTGCAAGATGCAGACTGTGAGGTATACTTCGGGCCTAGGGGTTCTACAACAGTGAACCAATTTCAAATCGCTGGCCGATTGTTGACCGTTTCGTGTTCCTCCCGATAACGGAAACTGGGATGCAGATAAAGCGGCGATGGCTGCGATACAGGTGATGGGCAGATTCCCTGTCCAGGAAGTAGTGTCCAGTTCAAACGAAGGTTTCGTGATCGTCAAAATCAACGGGATTTTTGTATGCAGCTGCTATGCACCCCCAAGGTGGACCATGAAGCAGTTTCACCAGATGCTGGATAAACTCACCGAAAAGCTCATCGGAAGAAGACCGGTCGTCATCGGAGGAGACTTCAATGCTTGGGCTGTGGAGTGGGACAGCAGATGTACCAACGCTAGAGGGTGCAGCCTGCTCTGGCAAAGCTGGAGGTTACACTATCGAACGTAGGTTCCGCCAGCACTTTTGGCAGAGACGGTCGTCTTCCACTTCCGCCAGCACTTTTGGCGAGCGGAAGTGGAAGACGAAGGTCTTCGACAAGGAACTCTTTGTTGAGCCAACAAATACGTTAGTAAGGGCATGAGACGCAACCATGCTGAGCGAACTGGAGCCGAGGAACAAGCGGCGCCCAGCTTACTGGTGGAATGAGCAACTCACCATTCTCCGCGGTGGTTGTCTCAGAGCCAGAAAACGTGTTCAGAGAGCTAAAACCGCAGCAGACAGAGAGGTACATAGGGTGGTGTTCCGAGCGGCAGGACCGAATTAAAACGGGAGATAAGACTAAACAAGACGAACTGCTGCAAGAAACTGTGCCGAGCCGCTGATGTTAACCCCTGGGGCTACGCGTACCGTATTATCATGGCGAAGATCAAAGGCCAGGAAAACCTCCGGGGGATCCAACGTATAGGTAAATATGCCTGTTGGATACGCTCGGGAAACTCCTGGAGAGGATCATCCTCAACAGGCTGCCGAAAGTTACCGAGAGCGAGCACGGGTTATCGAGGATACAGTTCGGTTTTCGAAAACAGAAGTCTACGGTGGATGCTATTTGGACAGTGTTCGAGACAGCCAAAAAGGCCTCCAAAAAGAAGCGGAGAGGCGATCGATATTGCGCAGCTGTAACAATCAACGTTAAGAACACCTTCAATAGTTCCAGCTGGGAGGCTATTGCCGAATCGCTGCACATAATGAGGGTCCCTGATTACCTGTGCAGAATTCTGAAGAGTTACTTTCAGAACCGGGTGCTGATCTACGAGACCTCCGGGGGGCGGAAATCGGTGAAATTCACGGCGGGAGTTCCGCAAGGATCGATCCTTGGCTCAACACTTTGGAACACATGTACAACGGTGTGCTGACGTTCAAGCTTCCCAAAGGCGTAGTGATCGCTGGCTTTGCAGATGACATCGTATTGTCAGTGACAGGCGAAACACTCGGCATAATTGAAAACTGGATGCAGGATACAACGCTGCAGATAACCCACCACAAAACGGAGGTACTGATTGTCAGCAACTGCAAAGCGATACAGCGAGCAAAAATCATCATCGGAGGGCTTGCCTCGAAACACGTGCTGAAGTATTTGGGTGTGATAATCGACGACCGGCTAAATTTCAGTACGTTCAGGCTCATGGCCATGCGAGTCGTGAGTGCAGCATGCGTCATTGCTGGAATGATCCCGATTGGTATCACTCTCGTGTGGAGGACACTAAATGTTATCAGCGGAGAAATATCAGAGGAGTTCGAAAGCTGGCGAGAGCGGAGTCGAGTAAACAAGCAAAAAATCCTAGTGATGTGATGTGAAGAAGAAGTAAGAACCTACCATCAGTGGAAGGTTTACCTATGTCTGCAGGACTGTTCTCAGCAAGTTTCTCCGAGAGAATAGCCTACGTGATGGCTAGTTGTAGCAGGGCCAGTCTATCTCAATGAGGACTTTCGGAAGATCACGGCCAGAACCGCGTGTCTTCAACTGACAAGGAACCGACGACTCCACGAACCCTTGTCCAGTCAACAAATCTTTCGACTGCCTTAGACTGCCCAGTGGTTCCTTGTAGAAGTATAGAGATGTTCCGAAAAAAACGAGTATCACGTCAACACATCCCTACCCTTTTCTAAGTTGACCGGCGCAGGTATTGTCTTAATCTTGAATCAGGAACAGGTTTTACACATTGAGGATGTATGTTGGTCCCTAGCCGCTCCTCTTGGTTCTTTGTGTAGTTACAGTTGAACTGACAATAACGAAGTAGCAACCTCGGGCGGTCAGTCATGCTCAAGCCCATGCTCATCGCTGATCGCACCAGAACTCAATTTTGAGACCTCAATTATTGGATAAACTGTTTTAACTCAACAAATAGAACTTTTGACCGGAGACACCTTTGCGTAGAAGAATTTTGTGTAATTTTCCACTTTAATTTGTGCAGCGATCTTACCTAATATTATTCCTATAAAATGTATTCCAAGATCATTTATATTGCAGCCTAATTAAAACATCTTTCCAGAACGATAAACCAAAAAAAACACGATACGTATTTTTGGTGTTGTGAAATAGGAATAATTGAAACTTGTTTACACTGTATGTATGTCCGTTAATCGATATAATCACGATCGATTTCGATGAAAATAGAACTGAAAAAAAAAACAAACAATGTAAAACAATTTCCTACCTAGCATGTCTCGTTGTTTTTATTGTGATTTCTGCGCATCAACTGCATACTCGGCAAATACATCAATCGTTCCGTTCTATAGGGTCAATGTGACTAAGCAGAAAAAAAAACCCGTGAATGCTTCTAGCAGTACTCAATCCGCATTGTTGTGATTTTTTCTCCCGACCTTAATTGCCATAAATTGCAACAACATACACAAGCTTTGGGCAGCACCACCCCGTCGGTAGGAGTTTTGTAAAAGTAAACCACTTGGCCGACCGAAACCGATGGACTGTGGTTTATGGCCAGTAATGCACTAGATCACCACCACCGGGCTGACACTGAGGGCACTCTTCCAGTGCTAATCGAAGGCACGGTGGAATCAACGATCGGACCTGGCGGCGGCGCTCGATTGCCCGCAGCTCGCCCACAAAACCAAACATTCTAAGGGCAGTGTTTCGCGAGCTGCGGTTAATCGAATGTTGAGCATGTCGGATCATAATTACAAAACTAATGCGAACTCCATTGACGCTTTAAGGGAGAGGTCGTTCTGACCGACCTTAACATTGGATTTCCTGCGCTGCATAATTTCAACGCACCCACAAATGAGCAGTTCGAATGTCTCGTGACTCTAGCCAATACCAGTTACCAACGGAATAACATCGTTGCATGAATGTACATGCAGTTGGACGAGATCAGGTAGTATTTTCTAGATGGAGTTAAAAATAAAACGCCAAAAATCGACGACTGGAGGCAGCGGTGGCAATGTAAAGAGCATTGCACCTTACAGGTTGTCTTCTTTCTCTTTTATTTCTGATCATGTCATCGTCAGATGACCTTGGCGATGTAAAGTGAAGAGAATTCGAATAATTAACCTGTTTTGCAGATTCAACGGTTGACAGCCGGAATCTGGACCCCCAAAGCCCGAATCCACGACAACTGTCTGGAAGCTCGAGACGAAACCGATGATCACTGGTGGGATGGTGGAGTCAATAATAGATTTTATGCTAATTTGGTCACAAATGGCCAGTGTCAAACTGGTTTGGATCTCGAAAGTGAGTTTTGCTGGTTGATTTTCGCTTTCTTCAGCGACCAATTCCTGCTTTTATTCCGTTGCTTACTGTTATATTTTTGTTTTGATCAGTATAACCCTCCGCCGATCAGACTGATAGTATTTCAATCAGCAGTTCAGCGTTTGATTCGATAATAACCCTGATGTGTCGCACAAGCGACCAGTTGATATGCTGTTTTGGTTGTCGTTCTTTTGTTTATAAATCAAACCAGTTGGATTGATTCGGAATGGATTCGCGAAATCGGCTTTCCGAGAAGCGTTGTTCATAGTGGAGACCACCGACTCGTTCCAATGTGTGGGTAATGCTGGTTCACCTTACCATTGGCTTTAAAGCGCTTCCTGTAATGAACTTTACCTCTTCTTGTTGCCATAAACAAAGCCACAACAAAGAGGGGAAAGGGATGTGAATTTTGTGGCAGGCTTAAAATGCGGATCTGTTCTTGAGTATTACAGAGTCCGCTTGAAATAGGATATGATGCTGTTGTTGAGCTTCATTGGTCCGGCATTGATACATTTGAAAACCCGAACATTTTGTATTTTAGTTTCAACTACCTTTTGGATTCAGGTTGCATAAATTTTCCACATGATAAATCACCCAAGTAAATTATATTCTTCCTCGCTCATGTATCCCAGTGTCTTTTATATCCTTCGTAAGGTTCTGCTGCGATGACGACGTTCTGTTTCAGGTTCAAATCAAGCACATTCCAGTTGATTTTGTTTTCGTCCCAAGGTGGTGTGCCTGCGAATTCCCGACTAAAACGACTTCTGATGACATCGACGAAGGAGCTTAATATTAATCCAGCTGTGACGTCAATCGGTGCAACTTTTTCTGCTGCAGACATCTGTGAATGAAGCTTTGCAAGTTTTTCGTATGCTCCACTGATGTAGCGGGACGCTGGCGCTCAGCAAAACAGATTGGATCGAAATGTTTTCAAGCATTGGCTTAGCAGGTTTGATCTTGCAAATGAGCAAAAACGGACATACCATTCTTAATTTTTGCTCATGTTTTCCTGTTCGGCGGTTTCTGGCTGACTAGATGTCCTAAATTCAGAGAGAAATAAGCGTTTGTTGTTGCACTCAGTGGCACGCCGTCGACAGCCAGTCAGATGTATGGACTTCGAATCAAGCAGCAAGAGTTGGGAAGTCTGCATTTGCAGGGAACTTCATCAAAGGATGCCTTTTTGCGAGATTTGACGTACTCTTGATCTCTTAGGACGCGTCCTTTGATATCGTAGTTAAGTTGTATTCATTGACATTACCACAACGGCCGGTGAGCCGAAAGGGCCGCGCGTTATGATGCCCGATTGCTTGTACGATATTTCGAAGAAGAAAAACAAAGACGTAGGCATAGGCACATTCATTAAACTAATTCGAACTAAGCCAACGGCCCTTTTCAGTGCCACTGTATCAATTACCAGAAAAAGTTGCTGAATCTTCTCTGAATAATATACATCAAGCAAAAGACCCTCTTCAGAGTCATTGTATGATACATGATGAAATAAACATTAACTAACTGAACCCGTTTAGTTTTGTTTTTGTTCTTGTTTTTAATTTCGTTTACGAAGCTGCGTTGCATCAATTATCGAACTTCACGTTTTCTTTCTTATAATGAAAATTATTTTAATAATACCTACACAGAAAGAAAAAGTGTGGTAGTTCCTTCTATTTAGGCTGACTACGTCTATTTTTAAAACTACTATGATAATTTATAATAACGATCGCAGCAAGCCGTGCATGGAAACTGACGTGTTTTGTTTTTGCTGCGTCCTTTTTGCGGAAAATAAAATCAAAAATATATTCGAAGTTCAAACTAAACGAATAGTGAAAATAATAAATATCCACGTGTTTTGTGTAAAATGTAGTGAATTTAATCGATTCCTTCCAAAAATTTGTGATGGTCGGTATTTTTTCCCCGTTTTTTCTTGTTTTTTGTGCTTCGCCCCCGCACCCGGAGAAAGAGTTAATAGCAGCTTAGTTGTGTTTGTTAGTGCTGTTAGTATTGTGCCACGCGGACATAAATGATGAAATTAGAGTATTTTTCCGCTTTATCGAGAGTGACTTGATGATTATAAGCACTTTAGAAGTCGATATAGAGTCGCCTCAAAGCGAGGGATTTTAATTGTTGGCAGTGTGTGGAGAAAGAAAAAAAGAAAACCAGTGCAATGTAGAACACGGCCATTTGCTGGTCAGAAGCAAAAATGAAGCTAACGCGCATGTGCGCGTGAGTGACTGCCATACGATTCCAGATGCACTCACTCACCACATGGTGTACAGATCTGTGAAAGCTGTGAATATTTTTTTTCATTGAGCGATGATTTTGATTTTTTAAGTTAAATTTTTTCTCGAAGGCTTTTTTTACCTGTGATTTTCTTTGTGCGAAATACTAATTGTATTCAGGCTGTTCCTTTCGAAAAGGATGATGTGAAAATATTGCCGAATAGTGGAGTTCTACTACTGTAGAGGCATAAATGCATCCTTTAGCATCACAGGGAAGCCGTCCAAATGAAGACTGAACATCAGCAGCAGTATCCGGTGAGATCAATCTGAATTTGAACTATTCTGCTAAATACGTGCCATTCTCAAAACAGTAAGATTTAATGATGGAAGTGTATGCACAGTACCTATATCCATTTGATGTTTGTACTGTGTTTATGCGGGGCTTGTTGTCAGTGAAAGTGACCTCGGAATGGACGTGAGTAACCAGGCATTCTGAAATGGGTCACTGGATTCCAACAGAGCTATCCCCTTCCAATTCCCGGGCTAAAAATGTTTGTCGAATCGACAACAGTTCGTTTAACTGCAAACATTTTTCTTCCATAAAATCACTGCCGGACGGTGGGCGTTGGATTGTATACACACACACACACACACACACACACACACACACACACACACACACACACACACACACACACACACACACTATGATAATTTATAATAACTTCCGTTTAACTACTAAATATTCGTGAAAACTGTTATAAATGTTGACAGGTCATAGTATTTTCATCTGAAATGTTTACATACCAGTTGAAAAGTCTGTCAAAGTCAAAACCCGTCAAATGACGAGGGTGAAAGCGAGCAGACTCAAAAACCGAAATACCGCAGGGTATAAATAAGTAGACTGTTTTCATTAAGGTGTCATATACGAATGATTATCATGTTTATTTCTTCTTTCGATCAGACCTTCGTCTTATTATCTCGTATTGAATCGAATTCCGTTTATGGGAAACGCTTGTTGTCTTACAACCTGAATAGAAGTAACTCATTAAACTACACGCTAACTGTAAACCTCAGATCTTCCCCCTTCGAATGTACAGAATTCAAGCTACATATAGACTTATCATTTCATGTTTCTAATCAAACAAATAAAGAATTATAATTCAATTAAAAATCAAATTCAGAAAAGATAAGAACTTATGTTTCGATCTCACAAACTATAAGCTATTTATATAAACAAAGTCCTTGTCAAGTCTGGCTCTTCTTTGCCTTTTTGATCGCCTTGGAGCGAAATCCGTCGATTTACCAATATCATGGGTAGAATTTTCAATCGTGACTATTCTTTTTCTATCACGTCTGATCCCTTCTTCCGAAAACCCGGGAAAATCCTCCTGTTTATCTTTCGATCTGTTGCCGAACCAAACGGATGGTTGGTTTAGCATGGAAATCGCCACCCTACCATATGCGGAACTGTTTTCGATGTGCCATGGTTGACACCAATTTGAATCTTAAAAATATTGCGAGAACACTTTTTAATGTAATTTTCTCAAGCCTTTTAGCTGTGTGATGGGGATTATGGTTTGTATATCATGCTCTGGATTATAGTTTTTTTTTATTAATTATATCATCATGCACAGGTACTTTTCGCAATAACCTTTTGAAGTGAAATATGTGTGTTATTTGAAATAAAAAAAAAATTAATGTGTATTCTGCTGAATGGTCTCGTCGTTGGTATCCATTTGGATTGGGTGATTTTTTTTCGAACTGTCATCATACTATTACAAGTGTCGCAAGCTGTCAAGTAATCTTCAATATCAGAGTTAATACCGAACCAATACACACATTGTCTTGCTAATTGATTCATTTTAACAATACCTGCATGTTTGGCGTGCTAAAGTTTTAAAATTCGGTTTTTCATGGCAACAGGTATGACGACACTGTTGAGTGTCGAACTCGTGAGATTCGAACTCGTGACTTAGGCGTGAGAGGTATGGATGTTAACCAATACGCCGGGGTCACCCCCTGTTTTGAATCCTTTGAAGTACTTTTTTCCTATTAGCACAACAACTAGACCATATTAGCACAGCATAAAGCATGGCCGGTCTAAAAATTTATTTGAATATCAGAAGCTTGTTCCTCAAACAAAGTTTGGATTTTTTGATTATAAGAGGATATAAACATTTTATATATTTACTACATTTGGCTTGAATGCCCTCAATGTGATTTTTAAAAGTTAATTTTTGATCAAGTTTCAGTCCAAGATATTTTGCTTGACTTGACCAAGAAATTTGAACTCCGTTCATAGCTACCAGAGGACTATTACTTGGTTTCAAAAATGCAGCTGTAGGCTTGTGTGGAAATATTATAAGTGGAGTTATGGAAGCATTAGAAGAAATCTTCCATTTTTGAAAATAATCTGTAAAAAGGTCCAAGCTTTTGTGTAGCCTCCTGGATATACAGTCACTGCCAGAAAAAAAAGTGCCCACCTACCCCAGTTTCTCCTTTTTGTGCAGCAAACTGTAAAATAAGTGAAAAATTCTAAGTTTTGTTGTTTTGGTGGTATATTTATTTTATGTTATTTTCTTGTCGGTACACAAAAAAACACTTGTTCTGCAAATTCTTTTTTTTTTCTTCAAGAAAGATCAAACTATAGTAGTGCTTCAGTGCACGCTTTGACGAAATTGCATGCCCTCCTACGCTGATTTGTACTTGCTGAACCACCTTTCAGTTGCTGACCAGAACTACCTCCGTTTTATGATGGGCAGTTTTGCTCCAGGCATCTTTGTTTCGATTATACCGAACATTTCCACCACTAGCATCTTAACCTCTTCCAACGTCTCACCGGTTATCGCGAGGATGACTTCATCCGCAAATCCGACAATCTCAACACCTTTATGGCAGCTTCAGCGTTAGTACTCCATCGTACATCACGTTCCAAAGCGTGGAGCCGAAGATGGAACCTTGTGGCACTCCTGCCGTGACCATGACCAACTTCGACCCTAACTCCGTTTCATATACCAGCATTCTCTTCTGGAAATGGCTCCCAGGTATCCTGCACAAATATTCAGGGACTCATATTCTGTTTAACGTTTTGACGATGGCCGTCCAGCAAGCGCTGTTGAAAGCGTTTTTCACGTCAATCGCAACGACGGTGCAGTACCGATTGCCGCGTCTCTTCTGTTTGGCTGCCTTTCTGCGCTCTGAACGACTGTTCGGATTAGTCCACCATCGAGACTCTTTTTCGGAATCAGAACTGCCTTTTAGGTAGACCGCTCTCGCTCTCCGTGCGCTTCGTCGGGGCCTGTTAAGGATGATTCTTTCCAGCAGCTTGCCGAGGCTATCCAGATCCATATGCTGCATCTCCTGGCTGTTTTCCCGGTTTCGGCAGCAGCACCAGTTTCTGGACCTTCCATCTTTCCGGAAAGCAACCTTCATCCAGACATTTCTGGAGTGCATTTCTGAACATATCTGAAAACGTCATGATCGCGGTTTCCAATGCAATCGCCCTCAGTTCTTCATTTGAGATCTGAATCGCTATGGCGTAGGTGGCCACACCGTTGCGTTGTGCTGCGAGAAAATACCATCCTAAATTACCTAAATTTCCTTCAATTTAATCGGGCTCATTTCACTCGGTGGCGCTGGATGCTGCTCTAGCTGCACGAAACACAATCTTTCGTTCTTCTCTCTCCGCTTCAGTGTTTGACCTCTGGTAGCGTCTCCTGAATCGGAGGCACACCACACGTAGTGAACTTAGTGTCTCGTTCCACCAATACACTGGACGCCGCCGATGCATGGGCTCCACTTTCCTCGGCATCGTCGCATCGCACGCCCTCGCTAGTGTTTCTGTTAGCTCCCCAACTTCCAGATACGGTGTTCCAATTTCTGCTCGAAGCGCTTCAACGAAGACGTCCTTATCGTATTCCTTCGTTTTCCACTTCCTCTCGCAAGATCTTGACCTCCCCGACACCGTGGGGGTTTGCCGACCGATACAATAGCGGATCACTTGATGTTCGCTTTGGGTTCACTCATCGCTGTTTATGCTTTCCAACAGCGACGGACTACAGAATGTAAAGTCGATGATGGATTCCCAGCCATCTTCACGGAATGTACTGACAAGGCCCTCGTTGAACAGTCTAACGCCCAACTTGGCCAGAGCCTCCAGTAGACCGTAACCCCTTGCGTTGGTCATTCTGCTGCCCCATTCCACAGCCCAGCCGTTCAAGTCTCCTCCGATGTTAACCGGTTGTCGTCCGACCAAAGTGTCGGTGCGCCCATCCAGCATCCGACTGTACTGTTCCATTGTCCACCTCGGAGGTGCGGAACAGCTACATATGAAGATACCGTTAATGTTGGCTTTCACGAAACCTTCGAATGAGCTCTCGACTACTTCTTGGATGGGGATTCTTCGCATGGACTTTGATTTCCACCATACCTGCGCTGTTCGCCACCCAGTTGGTGTTCCGCAATAATTGCGACGTCGCACTGCGTTTCCATTGTCGACTGCCACAACAGTTGCTGTGCAGTGTCGCAATGATTGAGGTTGACTTGCGTCAACTTCATCATTGTTGGACTGACTTTGCTTTTTTGATACACCGGGCATTTAAAGCCACCCGTCATGTAGTCAGTTCCATCTTCCGGTTTGCAGAGCATGCACCTCGGTTGCTTTGTACAGTCCCTAGCAACGTGGCCGCTTTCCCCGCAGTTCCTACAAAGCTTCGACTTGTCAGGGTCGTTGCAGTTCCTCGCCTGGTGACCGAAATCCATGCATCTGAAGCACCTCTATCTGCTTGATAACCCGGGGAGTAATTCTCAGCGGGCACTACCAACTTGCTAGCAGCATCCACCGATAGGCGAATCGCGATCTGAGTGCCTCCAAACGCCTTCCATGTTCGGATTGTCGTTGGCTCTACAAGGTTGCGCTGTTCTGTTAGTGCACCCCTCAGTTCTTCTTCCGTCGTGATCTCGTTCAGGCCATTGCACTCGACCAATGCTTCTTGTGACAGAGCTCTCACGTTCGCTACGTTGCCCAAGGGATTAGAAACGAGCTCACGGTAGACAGAGCTCTTAACCGAAGGTTCTATCTTCAATTCGAAGAGCATCTTTCCTTTTTGAGTGCGTCTTGTCCTCACCACATTCTCTGCCAACTGCTCCAGCTCCGTTCCATCCGTAACTCTTTTGAGGAGTGCAGCACACGTTTTTTTTTATCGCTAGCCGCTAGACGATCAGTGCATCATCTTTGAATCTCTCCCGAGGTGGCTGATGTATTTCTTCCTTCTTCTGTTCCTGCTTTTTTCGCCTTTTTCCTTTCGCTTTTTCTGCTAAGCCAGCTGACTTTCCACGGTGCGCAAACCAGGGTCTTTTCCATCCTCCTTCAGATCACTCGTGGACTCCTGCTCGTTCTTTTGTTTCTTAAGGTCTTCCTGATCTCCCGGTATGTCCCTCACTCTTTTCTCGGAGCGACTACCGCGGCTCTTCAGTGTCTTCCCATGATCGGCCATAGAGTACCCCTCGACTTCTATCCGAGCCTTTTCAGCAGATTTAGCTCTCATTAGAAGCGCCTTCTGCTCCCGCTCGGCAGCTGATACAACAGACTTGATGCTTGTAACCATCTGCTTGATCTCTATGCACATTGTGCTTGTCCTTTACAATCACATAGTTGCGAGTCGTTCTGGGAAGTGACGCCTGGGTAGTGTCTCGGGGTGAACACTCGATTCAGCCCTATCTCCCGTTGGTTACCTGGTGGTTCACTCTGTAATATGCCGCTGCTGGTACTGGCTGTGGCTACTAGTGGCGTAACCGGAGATCTCGACAACTGCAATTGCTTGCTCCTGCGCTCCGCTTACCTTTCTAATCACACTGGAATTTTCAAATGTTTCCAGTCTTCTTCTTCTCCCCTCCGGACCGCTATCCTCACCCGCCATACGTAGTCGCCTGCCTTAATCCAGTGGTTATCTATGCAAGCAGGGAGGCCACTCAAGGGTCGACACCATAGGCGTAGCCAGGATTTCAAATAGGGTGGGGCAAGATATTTTTTTAGAGAGAGAGAGAGAAAGAGAGAGAGAGAGAGAGAGATGGAGAGAGAGAGAGAGATAGAGATAGAATTACACCTTCTGAAACCAGCGGTTGCACACACTGAACACACAATATTATACAACACAACGCTCGGATGACCAGTACTAAGAGTAGGAACATGGAATCGAGCTCTCACTTTGTGACAATCCGCCTGAACGACGGGTGGATTATCATCTCTACGCTTACTCAAAGTACTACAATACCCGGCAAATTTTGGCAGTAATGCTTGTTCTGGATTAAAAAAAAAAACAAAAATGATTTAAAAAACCTTAGGTTTTCTACTTGTTTCAAAATCGAACCGCGTTAAATAGCAACCATGGTGCTGGATTTGTGTATAGGATAACCACCAAGTTTGTTCACGGTTTGTACTGAAAATGTACGTTTTCTTCACGACCCTCTCACCCACACTGAAAATTATATTTTGATTTTATTACGAAATCGAAAGTAAGACTAACAAATCTATTCGTTGTATTCGTTGTGAATAGATTTGTACTTTTCAAGAAGCTGCCTTCGTACTCAATGCCACACGCGTAACTGTCTAAACACGAATCATTTATTGGCACAGAAAGAACATTCGTGCATTTTAGGAAAACATTTTAAACTACTACGAATATTTTGTTATCAATAAAAAAGAAACTCTGATGTTTGCATAATTGACTAACAGATCTTCTATATCGACTCAGTGTGTATCCGAAAAAATAAAAAAAATAAAATCAATGATTCCAGCACACCCGAGGAGCAATACCAACATGTATGAGTATGATTGAATAAAAGCAGCAATTGGTTGATCTTCATGAAATTCATTTCGTGCACTCTACAAGAGGTGTAATGATAGCATTTCACCAAATGACAAGCATTAAGAATACTACAATTTACGAGACATTTGTTCTATGTACAAACTCCATGTTCACGAAAAGAGTGAAAGCTAATTTACGAAAATAAATTTTCAGTGTATATATTGACAAAGCGACACCGCAAAACACCGTTTTTCTCCCATAGAAACAGAATAAAAATCTTTGAGGTAGCTCATCGAATCTTCCGGTCCACCTCTAAACATCTTATTATAAGGTACTAGGTGGGTCTTCACAGATTGCCAGTCAATATGCAAAATTTAGATGACGTCTATATTGAGTTTTCTCAAATAATATTAATCCATCCAATGTATCACACAACAAACCGTTTGATTGAGCAGAGTGGAGATAATAATATCATTGAGTATTGGATCAAGTCTTTCCCGGTTGATGCTAAACCAATGAGCCTGGACATCATTCTTAAGAAGCTTCTATAGCATTGGTACAGTTGTAAAAATTGAAAGTTTACAAAAAAGCATCGGCAAAAAAGCATTTCGAGCATCGGCCGTGAAAAGTTTTGTCGATGCTTTATTACCCACTATTTTGTTATATGGCGCGTTTCGTATTGCTTCGATTATCTATAATTCAGTGATGTGAGTAGTCGAGTGAGCACAGAAAAATAAACAACAAAAATGCTTCCAGGTGAGATGTGGGGATCACAATTAATTGTGATCCATAATATTGATTTGTCATGCTCGCTGTACCACCATATCCTGGAACAAGTAAACCACTATCCCATTTGTGATTGGCTCCAATACTCTATAAATTGGCTCCAATAGGCTATAAATAGGTCTAAATCAGAAATAGGCTTTAATACTAAAAAAAATAGAGATGGGTTATATCTAGGATATAACCGCAAGTTTAACGTATGATCGCGTTGGTGTTTCCCTTCTTATGAAATTTCCTTCCCTTATTTGACCTGCATTCGGACGAGGCAGGTGCTGGTAATTGCATAAGTTTGAGATCACCAGTTTTTTTTTTTCACATTGATAACGGTTGCTAGTCCTAAGCATCATCTGGTGGTTCTTTGTGTAATGACAGCTTATCTGGCAACAACGGAGTAGCAGCCTCGGGTGGTCAATCATGTTTATTATCTTAAGCATGTTCATAGGACGGATAAAAGCTTCCGATAGGATAAAACAACTGCTGTCTTGTCTCTGAAACTGCTATATGAGTCGTTTCGTCTCGCCCGTAGAATATCATATGTTAGAAAAAATTTAGTCTTTGCTTTTTAAAAAAAATTATCATGTATATCCACTTTTTGCACTTTTTTACTACATCTTGTCTCAAAATCCAGGCAACTTCGCGCATTTTTATTGAGGCAAACGGGCAATCTATCAAACATTAATACTAAATAATAAAAATTGAAGCAAACACTAAAATTATAAAAATTGATTCAAAAGTTAGGGGGGGGCAACGGCCCCCTCTGCCCCCCTTTGGCTACGCCTATGGTCGACACGATCTCTTATGAGAATCGTATTCAGAGCCGGATCGGCGTAAGTCGGGAATTGGTCATCCGAGCCACCCTTCTTTACTTAGGGAGGAGAATAGCCCGACCGTCAGCCCAATATCGCCAATAGCCCACTGTTGAATTTCCACCACATCCTAGGCAGCCTCCGGTTGAGCTTTCCAGGAGTTCGATAACCTCCCGAAGGAAGTACCAAAGGTGGTAGGGTGTATGGATGAATATCCTAAGCTCCCACCCGTTGGTTGGGTGGTTGTGTGTGTGTGTGTGTGTGTGTGTGTGTGTGTGTGTGTGTGTGTGTGTGTGTGTGTGTGTGTGTGTGTGTGTGTGTGTGTGTTTGTTTGTGTGTGTATGTGTTTTTTTTTTAAATAATGTCACATCTGTTTACGGCCTATTATAGTAGTAATCAAACAGTTTAGTATCATACTAGTTTAGATTACATACTGAACTATTTATGTACCCATTTTAGTTTTTAGCGCCACATTAAAGCTGTAATATCCTCAAATAGCTGGTGAAAATATCATTATAATTGGATTTTTCTTCATGGAGATATGACCATAACAATACCTGAGAACACAAAGTTGTGAAATGAAAATATACTTTTTGTAGTTCAATACCAGTCAAGATCACTCGCACTAATCGATGCCGCTTGCATTCTATTGTGTCGCATCTGGTGCGTTGTATGGCACATCAGATGCGCCATACAGCTGACTAGATGCCAGACTATGCGAGTCTACCGAATTAGAGCAGGATCCACTGACGTTAGTGGTAAGTGTCCGGTTTTGAACTGCAACGAGTATATTAAAAAATTACATAAAGTCTCCATTAACTATAACTGCAAAATTTTAAAGGAACATGTATTTAGCGTCTTAAACCCATATCGATAATTCAAATTGACGGTTAGGATTGTTAATAGTTCATTTCATGTACTAAAATTATGAACTATCTTGTTAGGTGTAAGAAGGGTTCAGTCTCACCATTAATTCAGGCTCAATTCAGGTTTGTTTTTTTTTTCAAGAGATTTCAAATCGATACCTTTCAAATGCAGGCCAGAATACAATGTTCCAAGTAGGCATACAGTGATTACAAATATCCAATCCGTGATTCGTAATTGTTTTTGAATCTAGATAAATATAGCTATCCCTTCAGGCCGTATCAGTTCAGAACTCGTTCTTCCGCTGCAAATCTAATGTTCGGGTGGAAAACCTGAAATGCCTCCCAAAATGAGAATGTCCAGCCGAACAATTCATCAGTTCTCTCATATCTAAACCTAGAAGATAAATCCTTTGTATCGAACAAACACAACAACACAAGGAAATTCCTGAAGAGAATCGATCGATGCAAACAGGAGCTTGAGAGATATTTCTCTTGTAACGTGATATAAGGGTTTGATCAATGATCATCTAGTTTCACGTTCACGTTTTTAAGGCAAAACACGTTCAATCTTCAGGGCATGAGACGACCTCATGTTCTCTTCAAATACTACATTGCCTACGCTCTGAAAATGTTCACTGCTCAATTCATCAGTAATAGCAGTATAGCGTAGTACTAGCGCGATGAGCTTTTTGTTTCACTTATATGAAGCTTTCAGGTTTTTCTTCTCACGCACCACTGGTTCGCCGTAACTACCGGCTTAAAGCAGCTTACTCCCAGTAAAGAAACGTCAGTCTAGCCTATAGTCTATACGTGGTCGGACGAAATCACGTGAGGCGGATTCTCATTCTGTTTAACTTTTGTCTAATGTTAGATGTTTGTTAGACTTCCGAAGTTCCGAAACTCGTTGTCACACATTGGTGCGCTAGAAATGGAACTGAGGTGAACGTTAAGATAATGTAATCTCGTTCACTCGGATACGCACCCCAACAGTTTTCGAATATTTAATGCACCCTGCCATCATACACAGTACGGGCAGATCAACCCTCTTGATGTTTGTTGTGCATTGTTCAATGATGTGCACCACTCGTATGATTTTATGTAAGCCAAAATTCTTTTGAATTAAAGATAAGAGAAGTTATTAAGTCAATGTCTGTGCGTTATATTATTAATCGTAGCCATAAAAAAATATATGACGACTATTAGTGATTATTGTAGCTTATTCAACACGGTCGTTTGCAAAAACCCATTAATGGGTGAAAAAACACCCATTTTCGCTAGAAGTGCCATTTATGGGTAAAAGCAGTCTTTGTCACAAAATGGGTATTTATTCACCCATTGCAAAAAAGCGAGGTTTCCCCAAAATGGGTAAAATATTACCCATTTTTGTGTGTAGATTATTTAGCAGTTTGGTAAATTGAAAATTCATGGTTTTCATGTACTTAATAATAAAATACAAAAAAAATAAGAAATAAAATACTTTTACTAGTCTTTATTCATGCCTACAGAAACGAAGAATCTATCAAAAAATCAATGTTTCTGCGTCCAACTTCTTTCTAAATTCCTCCATGTTCCGTGCCACAAAAGCGGTTGTTAACGCAAGTTTTTACAATCGACGGTCTGGAAAGCATAATTTCGAAGCATTAGATTCTTATTTACAAAAACTATCATATGTCTTACTGGCGTTATTCCGAGAGTGTGTAGTTTCAAATATTATGTTAGGTTTTATAAAATTATAAAATGAAACAAGCTGCGCTTTCCACCAAAGATGCACCCGATACGCTTGGTTTATGAACTTTTTTTTTCACCCATTAATGTTTAAAAATATACCTGTTTTTTATTGTATGAGGTTTCCTCCAATGGGTATTTTTTTACCCATTGCATGATTGAGAATTCCCTCATTTTATGACAGACGGGTATGCTATTTGAAAATGGGTGTTTTTTTTACCCATTAATGGGTTTTCGCAAACAACCGTGAAGGCAAACAGTGAGGATAGCCCGTTGTTGCCGGACTGGGTTTCCGTGCAACAATGCACAATGGTGCAGAATGCGAGCTTAGCCGGAAAGATTCATTGTCAACCTAAGTTTGAAGTTTTGGAGCAAAATTGTCTTCCACAAAGTTGTTTATAATAACAAGACGCTTCTTTTGGCGTGAATGAAAACTAGGGTGGTCCTTATTTTGAGAGAAATCGAATATCTTACTTTTTTATTTGCAGAAATAAAGGCATATATTATTCGGAAAAGTTATAGAACTAATAATTTCAAGCATCTTTGATGGTATAATTTTTTCTTTACCTTTTGATATGACCGAATTAGAGCATTTTTTCGTTACGTAAGCATAGGGTGTACCTATAAAAATCAAATATTTTACTGTAACTTTTTTATTGTAAATTTTTCAGCAAATTTGTCTCCGCATGGGTTCTAGAACAATAAAAGTCAATGTCAAACAAGAGTTATTATTTTTTTTTAAACAAAATAGGCCATTTTCAAATGTTTGTTTTTCTGTTTGAGGCAAACCAAAAAACAAAACAATATTAACAAAATTCATATCATGTATGAAAACTGGAGATAGGTTTTTTTTAATTGAGTAAAACACTTTTGAAAGGGGCTTAATTTTATAAGAAAATCGTTAATAACTCGCTAACGGTAGGAGACATCGGCGAGATTTACTTAAAATTCGCATTCTGAACCACTGTGCAGTAGGTGGTGTTACATATCATAACATTATCATCATTATGGTAGTGTCTTGACTAACTATAACCACAGAGAACAGACATCCACGCTAGAGCTACCTACGTGTTTAAATTTCTGAAACTGCCATTTCAAAATTACAGATCGTTTCCGTTAGTTTTGATGAATCGTACGTTGGTGGCGCCACTTGCACGCATCTGTCAAAAACAAAGACATTCTCTTTTATTCATTCTCTTTTATCTTTTGTTTGTTCTTTTCATTGCGTCTCTTCATGCGATAATTATCGAGGATATGGACCAGATGCAGCGCGCAATGAATCCAATTTTTGCTTTTCAAGTAAGTATCAATTGAATTAGATGACTGTCATCAATTTGAAGTTTTAGCAATAAACTTTCTTGCTATTTAGGTGGTCCATGTGAGTTGATGCATGCCGGTCAACTCAGGCCACGGAAACATATTTAGCTCGTGGCGCAGAGGGAAAAAACTATTTTCAGATCACTTTACACTTTACTTTTATTGTCTTTTCGTGATGCCAATAAAAAACACAAAGGGTATGTAGTTGATTTATCAAGCACTGAATATCCTGCATTAATATACTGCCGTTCTACGCATAACTGTCTCATGTTGCAAAAGTTGTAGTTGAGAAAAAGCGTTTTAAGTTTTGCATCACTATTGCTGTGTAGTGCTGGTAATATCCGTGACAAAACACACAAATTTATTATTGGCATTAGAAGATGTTGCTGATTTTCGATGGAATCTGTGGTATTACAAACAATAAGATTATTTTTGTATGTAAAATACGAGGTAAAATATTCAGTGGGACTGACATGCGTCGTATCTTGCCTTGCAGCAAAAAATTCCAGGCAAATCAGTCGCACTGTATGATGTATTGATGGATCGTTGGCGATAGAATTTACGTTTTCTAATAGACAGACCATGTACATTATTGTTTAAGCTCCTATCATGATTCTGATAATTTTGTAACTTACTATATCTTCGAGAGAGAGAGAGAGAGAGAGAGAGAGAGATGAGAATACAAAGTCTTCAACCAGCGTTACCAGGATAACCACCGAGCTTGTTAACAGTTTGCACTGAAAATGTACTTTTCCTCCACGACCCTTTTACCCACACTGTAAATTAAATTTTTATTTTACTACGAAATCGAAGGTAGGCCCAACAAATCAATTCGTTGTATTCGTTGTAAGTAGATTTGTACTTAAAAAAAAACTACCTCCGTACTCAATGCCACTCGCGTTACTGTCTAAAATACGAAGCATTTGCATGATTCGGATACCACCGTTCAATGCCCTCCGCTCGTTTTCAAACTGATATCTTTCAATTTCAAAGCATTCCGTTGCCCTATACGGAACTAGCAATACACTTTCTCTTCATGTCTATCCGTTCTAGCAATAAATTACCGTCCACTCCTAGCGCTTCGCATGGAGATGAGAAATTATCTGCTTCTGACAAACTTCAGCAAAGTTTTGCTGATTTTTTTTTGTGCTGTAATTTCAGCATTGTATACAGTAAAACCAAGATTGCTGATTAACTGGATTTGCTGCATAAACCAGCAGCAGATCAAGACAAATAATGATGCTGTATTTTCGGCAATTTACAGTATTCGCTAAAACTACAGCAAAGTAAATGCTTTGTTTTTTTTTTAATTAAACACGTTTTCGACTTATTTATCATTCATTGAACTAATGCCATGTTTAGACTATCGAGTTTTTAACACGTTATAAGTCTATTTTGATGACGAATTTCGTGTTGGAATTATTTGACAACCGTTATAACATGTTATAACTCTGTAGTCTAAACAAGGCATAAGCTTTTAATTTATTTTAGTTGTAAAAGAAACCCATGGGTTAGATGGCATAGAAATTTTAAACACAATCGATGTGAAAAATCAAAACCATTTTCTCAAGTAAATTCGGAATCTTTAATGTGCCCTTGTTGATGCATCATCAAGAAAAATCAAAAATAATTACTAAAAATAAAATATCTAAAAAACATATTTTTAATATTTTTTTAATTTGTTGTATGGAAATTTGAGGAAAAAAGACACGTTTTAAAAAAACTCTAGGATGGACGCTCTTATAATAAAAAGTTTTTCAAATAGCGAACTTTGGTGTATATTTCAAATTTTGGTTATTCATTCTTATAAATAAATTTTGATGTTACAATATGGTTTTGGAGATCATTACAAACAATAATGATGATAATGATAAACCACGTAAACGCAACCGTTTTCAAGATATTTCTGATTTTCTTTCAATAAAATTTCAAAACCTCAAAAAATACGCCCTTTTCATAAATTACTCGTGATATTAAAACAACAATAGCTAACGATTGTTTCTCTTGTATTTTTAGCCTTTTTAAAACACATGTATGTGCCTCTTACTTACTCTTAACAGCTCGTCGATTGAAAAAGCTTCACTTAAAGTTATAAGACAAAAATAATGAATTATGGTTGGATTTATATTTATATATACCATTTATTAGTCTCGGTCATTGATAATATTACATAAACATTATATAAACTATTGATTGCTTTTATATATATTATGAATCCTGCCTTCTTCGTCATTCGAAAACAGTTTTACAAAAACTTCGTTTTCTGAAATTGGAACGAATGAGTGGTACTTTTGTGTACCTGCAATCGTTTTAGTCTGTCGGTAAATTTCATTCCATTCTGCTACCCCTGTTCATACTCTTCATGTGATACATAACAAAACGACATTTTTGTTAAACAATCATCACTTTTTTGGTTCGCCCATTCGAATAACTCTAATGCACTTTTTATAGGGTGTTCATGTTGTACAGCAAGGCTTGCATATCTTGCCATTCGTTTTAATGTACCACCAATTGCATCGCAAGGTCCCTTACCGTGGGATGTTGCGAAAAAATGCCATTCAGCATCAATATTGTATTTCTTTTTAAACTTACAAAGGCTTGCAAAGTTCTTCCTATTTTTATATTGGGATGCTGCCCCGTCAGACATAAACGTAGCTTTCTTTACTTTAATTTTTGTTTGCAAAAAGCTTATTAGTTTGAAATAAACACCTGCACCGCAATCGTATCATGTTTCAACACTTCTGAGATAACAATGAAACTGATATTTTTAAGTATTCCAGATTCCGTGTAATAAATGACAAAAGGGTGAATAGTGGCTTGCTCATTACTCCAATAACTACTTTGAACAGCATCTTGAAAAACAAATGAATAATTTTCAGAAAAATCACAAATTATTATTACTTCGCCGTCTTTAAGACAACTTTTATAATCTCTCAAGAAACTAGACTGCTGAGATTTGACAAAATCGTGGGATACTAATTGTTCCAACTTTTCACAAAAATAAGCAATAAATTCATCAATTGGTTTAACAAGTGTCTCTAAACTACATCTATCAGTTGAAATCCATTGCTCAAAAGATATTTCAACTAAACCACGTTTTTCTAATTTGTCTGTTAAACTACTCTCAAAATCTGAAAAGCCTGGACATCGTTCGCATTCACGGAGGTAACATTTTTAGTTCTAGTTGATGAGCTACATAATATTTCTTCAAAACACAATTTATAATCATTCTCGAGATGAATATTTTCTAAGACCATGAAGCATCAAGTTAATGTTCTCATGAATGGTGCAAACACAAATGTTATGAGAACCTGTGCTGCCAAGTAATTTGCAATGCTTTGGTCTTGAGTGCTACAAAAAGCTAAACCCAACAGCATTTTGATGCATCTCTTGAAATTTAATGAAAGCTTCTCTTAATGAACAAACTAAAAGGCGCTTTTGAATATGAACCCTCTTACCTTCACTCCTCACTGAAACGTAGTCGTTCATACCAGGGGTTGCTCGTGTAATCTCATCACTGTCGTAAAATTGCAAAATTTGGTTTTTATTTCCGGGTTCAGACCGTGTCCCAGCTTTTCGTTAGGGGCAGCTAAAACACCTTCGTGCTTTGCAAGGAATTTAGCTTGTGATACGATGTACTTGTTTGTTATTCCAAATTCTGCCATTACTCTTTGATTTGTCCAAGATTGTGGTAAAACCGAAAGTATCCTTACTTGATCGTCCCTCGAAGTTTCTGGATCAGCATACCGGTCCTTTAGCTGCGCGATTATTTCGTCATATTCGGCTGCTTTCACTTTCAATTGTTCAGGTCATCCTCCTCCGCTTGATCCCCAAATATGTGTCCGAATGCCGTTTGAAACATCTTTGAACTTTTTGCGGGCATAATTTACGTTCAGGAACTTTTTAGCCGATATTGGCGAAACGTTGATTCCAGCTACGCCCTTGTTAAATAGCTCAATATTATGGCGCCTTGAATAATCTTGCACACTGCTATCAGATGGCACTGACATTAATGATATTGCCGATGGCGTTTCCTCGAGACCATACAAGTCTACTTGCCGTGATGTAGATGGTTGTGGATCCATAATGTTAGTAATTGATGGTTTCTCACTAGGCTCGAAATTGCAGCATGGGATTGTTCCGTTCTATTTAAATGCAAACGACAATTATCACAAATCATCAAAGAAGTGTCCAAATGTGTTTTGCCCATAAACTTGAGTTTTTTGACATTTTGTTCGGTTAATTTACGAAGGTTTTTGAGCACCGTTTAGTGGGAAACGGCATACAACACTTCTTCATGTTAAACTCCATTTTCAGTTCACTCAGATAGATTTTACTGATGAATGCGACTATGTATGAGCATATATATTGGCTGTGGTACCTTTGGAAATGCAGGTATAAAACATCTCTGGTAGTTTACAGGCAGCGTACATTAGCTGTTTTTTATGAGAAGATATACCTGACATACGTTATAGCTGCTATTTGTCTACCTACCTTAAACAATATGTGTTACTTTCATCGCTACATCACCGAACTGTTCAGGTGTAGTTTTCACACACTACACCCGACCTCTAACATCGTTGGAGCTTGGCAAAATAGTCAGCAGTTCGATTAATATGCTTCTTCTATATGACCCTCCGCATAATTTCATCATCTGTCCATTTCACACTTGTCGCCCCTGCGACATCTATCTCGCTGTTACTTTCATCGCTTTAGCAAATTCGCTCCCTTCATTCTCTGAGCGGCCCGACCGATACAGCCATAAAACAATTATAAATATATTGATTGCAATATTAAAACAATAGTGCTATTTATCTTGTTCTTTTCAAATGAGTCTTCTTATCATCCTGATATCAAAAGAAAAGAGGACATTAGAGTAATGTGAACGTTATAATATGAAGATCTTGGAAAATTTATCATTTCTGGTGGAAATCTCGATTAACTTAAGAAAAGAGCGAATTTTCTGAGGTTTTTCATTCTATTGAAATAAAATCCGAAAAATCTCGAAAACGGTTGCGTTCAGGTGATTTATCATTATGATCATTATTGTTTTTAATGATCTCCAAAATCATATTGTATAATTAATTTTTCATTTATAATAATGAATAACCAAAATTTGAAATATGCACCAAAGTTCGCTCTTCGGAAAACTTTTTTATTATAAGAGCGTCCATCCTAGAAGTTTTTTCAAAACGTGTCTTTTTTCTCAAATTTCCACAAAACAAATTTGAAAAATATTAAAAATATGTTTTTTATATTTGATTTTTAGTATTTATTTTTCGATTTTTCTTTATGAAAAAATTTTTTTTCAGTGTACATTTTTTACAAAGCCTTTTTAGTTCTCTACAACTCCCCCATATAAAGTTTTTCTCTAAATGTAATGGTTTTTGAACTACGATTTTTCAAGTAAAATGTTGGAAAAAAAACATACGCCCATCTCAAAAGTTACTCTTGAATCCAAATAATCTTAACACCAGTGGATTTTTTTTTTTTTCAACATACCGAAGACGTGTACCAAGTTTCATCAAAATCGAAGATAGTTGAGTTTGGTGACCGACCGATTTGGCGTGGAATCAGTCAGCATACAATTGTACTCAAAAATTGAGTAAAGTGAAGCGGAAGTGTAGTGACAGATCTAGTGATTATGTAGTAGTAACTAACGGGTTTGAAAATGTATCTGGCTCATTGGTTTTAAAAACCTCAATTTTTTGATAGTTCAGGGAGCTTGTCTACAAGGTGTTAGAATTTAAACCGAGTAGGTAAAATTTTACTCTGATTTTTTCTCCAGATATGCTTCGATTCATAACATGGTGTAAAAATTTGCACTGGTGATTGTTTTCCTTCAATGGTTAAAAAGTAAAAGCACAAAAACTCAAAGCGATCTCACCGATTTTTTTCTAAGTCCACGCAAACAAGCTCCCTAAACTGTTAGAAATGCATTGATGACGCCATCGTGGATACCCCACTAAAATAGCAAAAGGCGATTGGCGATAACAGGAAGTATGAAAGACCACATGTGGCTAGAAAATCATTTAAACATTCAAAGTTCTGTAGCAACAAACACATTATATTGTTTAAGCTTTTTATTTTCCTTTCCTAGGAAAAATGTTGCTCTATTATTCTTATCACTTTGCAATTAATGCTTCTCCAAATCAAAGAAGTTACATCTGTCATGGAAGCGAGCATGGTTTTGAAAAGGAACCAATCAAACCAAACCAACCCCCGCACCTTTATGAAACACGGTTTTTTCGGCAATCATGATCATTATAAATCTGTTGCCATTTGAGCGAACCAATATTAACGTCATGAAAAACCCTTCACTCATCTTCGTCACCGTGTCAGCTCTAACTGATTTTAGGCCTCCTAATATACGACTTGACATAGAAATCCATAAACATGCCTAAGAAGAAAATCGTTTGGCTAAACCCGATCCAGTGCCAAAGCTGCGGATATCCACAGTCCATCCCCATCAGTGCTGGTCTCCCGTAATGAACGGCCAAATGGACAAACTGTGCCAGCTGCATTCTGGTGAGGTGTTTCTTGCATCGAGCGGCCAGCGGCGACTTGTAGGTTGTTAAGTTGTAGTACAGATAGAGCAGAGAATGACCTATCGAGTTCCACAGCACAAGAACAAAGTTGTGACCGCCTGTAGAGAATGCAGAATATCGTAAGATTCAGATGATTAGTGCGTATAGTTATAAACCTTACCTGGTACGAAAAGCACTCCATAGTAGCTAATAAACACCATCATGGAGTGATGATAAACGTGCAGGAAGGACACTTGCGATTGCTTCTTGCGCAGCACGAAAAATACCGTGTCCGAAAGGTCCAAGATTTTCAACAGGAAGTAAGCATATATGAAGTACAGATCCTCGTATGCGTTGGATGTTGAGGAGAAATCGATTCCTTGACAAACGTAGGAAAAGTTCGATCGTTTCAATAGGTAAAAAACCTGAAAAAAGAGGAAAAATAAAAATGTTCTGAAAAAAAAGTCGATTCAACTTACCAGTCTCAAAAACAGCACACCATTTGTCACTATTTGCACAATGTTGTATATTCGAATATATTTGTCCAAGTTGAACGGTTTCCGTTTTGCCATGAAACGGGGTCCAATAATTAAAACTGTGACCAGGTATATTGCAACTATAGCCGGAACCTGCCATTTGGACACCAACAGTGGAAATGTTGCACTTCTAGAATCTGAAAATATCGAACAATTGTGGTAAGACACTGTCATTTTCCTATTACATTGCGAAAATACCGCGGCGGTCCCAAATGTAATATTTATAGTTAGTTAGAATCTTCCGTAACAACAAAACCATTGCTTACAAACTTATTAGGAGATTTACTGTGGTAAAAAGTGACTTGACTCGAGAACCATCGAGACGGAATTAGTCGATCCTATGAAATGTGTTTGTTTTTATAAGCTTGACCGAAGGAATCCCTGGGGAATAAAACTGACAGAAGTGAATTTTTTGATTGAGTGTAATTCACACACCGCCTAAAAGCGTGCGAAATGTGACAAATCACAATTAAAGACAATTTCGTCGCCCAACTTGAATGGAAAACCAGTTCTGTTTTTTTACTGTGTTGCTTTAAGCTATTAAAATTCACTGTTAAATGTATTTAACACGATTCTATCTACTCTATCTACTAGGGTGTGAGGCCCAATTCAGAACACTGTACGTGTTTTTGTTTAATCGAATTTATTGAAGTGCATATGTATAGCGTTCGATATGCTAGGTTAAAAAAACACACACATACACACATTTCCGTTACCAGTTGAAACCAGAACACATACCTCTAAACTTACCTCTAAATGTGTTAAAAAGCCCCTGAAAACCATTTTAAATCAATCAACTACAGTTAATAACCTTAGATGCAAAAATACCCGACACTGTCGGGGTTAACCAGGAATAGTAGTAATGTTCAAGTAGGTGGAGATTTTTCGGGAGCAACACCTTAACCATCTTCACGATACGCAATTTGTGGGCTCTTAAAGCTGTTGATATTCTAATTCAACATTATGTTTGTGCAAGTTGTCATACTGAAACACGTTTTACCTTATGAGGCACTCGAACAGCTTGTTACCATGATGAGAAAGGAATGGTGATGCAGATTTGCGCAGGGATCATGGGGGATGAAAGTTTGTTTTCAAAGCAAACTGTAAACAACCTAATGGCCTTGCAAAAACCCACCGTTGCTGAATCATGCGTTTGACATACAAAACCACCTTTTAGGATTCATTTTGCGCGTTGCTACTTCCGCGTGACAGTAGAGTCAACAAGCTTTCCCATACTGGTGTTCATAGCAAACGGCTCCTAAATTCATCGCCTGCTAATCTATATAAATAAAAATGAGTTTCCTTTGTCACGATTTAACTCACGAGCGGAAAGACCGTTTGGCAAGATTTTTGCTTTGCTGGATTTGTCTTGGACTCCGAAAGGTGCTTATGATGGTTTGAAACCCCTCCCTTCTCTGGAAAGGGGGGCTCCCATACAAGTGAAGCACAAATTTCTGCATAACTCGAGAACTGATCAAGCAAAGGAACCCAAATTTAGCATGCAGAAGTTTTTGGAGGCAAGCAATGTTTCTATGGTAGTCAGAGACCCCTCCCCTCTCTAGAAAGGGAGGCTCTCGTACAAATGAAATAGAAGTTTCTGCATATCTCAAGAACTAATCAAGCAAATGGAACCAAATTTCGCATGTGGGGTTTTCTGGAGGAGAAAAATGTTTTTATGGTGGTTTGAGACCCCTCCCCTCACTTAGAAGGGGTGCTGTCATACAAATGAAACTGTAATTTCTTCATAACTCTAGGTCTAATAAAGCAAATGGAACTAAATTTGGCATGCGGGGTTTTTTAAATGATTCTACGATAGTTCGAGACCCCTTCTCTCTCTCTCTGTTAGGTTGGGGGGTGGTGCTCCCATACAAATGAAACAAAAGCTTCTACATGACTCAAGAGCTAATCAAGTAAATGGAGCCAAATTTGGCATGTGGAGGTTTTCGAAGGCAAGAAATATTTCTAAGTTGACTCGAGCCCCTCCCTTATCTGAAAGGAGGGCTCATATACAGATGAAACAAAAATTTCTGAATAATTCGAGAACTTATTAAGTTAATGGAATCAAATTTGGCATGTGGAAGTTTTTGAAGGCAAGAAATGTTTCTATTGTGGTTTGAAACTCCAACGCTCACTGAAAGAGGGGTCTCTTATACAAATAAAATACGAATTTCAGCATAACTCGAGAGCAAATCAAGCAAATGGAATCAAATTTGGCATGTGGAGGTTTTTGGAGAGTAGATTTCTATATACATAAAAATGAATTTCTATCTGTCTGTCTGCCTGTCAGACCCTTATAGACTCGGAAATTGCTGAACCGACCAACGTGAAAATTTATATGAAGGGGTTTTTGGGGCTGGGGAAGGTTTTTATGATTGTTTGAGACCCCTACTCTCTCAGGAAGGGGGGCTCTGATACATATGAGACACAAATTTCTTCATAACTCGAGAACTAATGAAGCAAATCGAATCAAATTTGACATGTGGGGTGATTTGAAGGCAAGACTGTTTCTAAGGTAGTTCAAGACCTCTCCCCTTTCTGAAGGGGGGGGGTCAAGCAAATGAAACTCAAATTTTTGTTATAATCGAAGAGCCCCGGATGATGGTTCGAGAACTAATCAAGCAAATGGAACCAAATTTGGAATGTGGGGGGTTTTGAAGGCAATGATTGTATGGTGGTTTGAGAAATCACCCCCCTCTGGAAGGGAGAGCTCCCATACAAATGAAACACAAATTTCTACCAAAAATGAGAATTATCCAGCTTACTTAAACACAAAACGTGTGTTTCTCGGATAAGAAGCATGTTTTGATAGAAGTTTGAACCCCTGCTTATTCAAGAAAAAAAAACTCATTTAAAAAAAAACCATAAACGTGCCAGTTATATTAAATTTTCCTTCATTTAGTTGCCAGCGTAGCAGCGTACGCACCGGGTTTAGCTAGTTATTTATATAGATTTATTCGTTAACCTCAACGACAATCATATTTAATTGAAAACTGTATGATGTATGATAAGTACTACCGCCTATTGTAGCACGGAAACTATGTCCGACAGCAATGGGCTCTCCTCTCTGTTAGACGAACAAGAAAATCTGAAATTAATGGGGTAATTGGGCAAAATAAGCCACTTTTCGAGCTCGGAACTGAATGATACTTGCACCATTCGATTCCCCAGAGTTTTTAATATGAAATAGGATTCTATGCGGGCAAACCATTCAGCGGCCATTGTAGTAACATTGATGCCAACTCAAAAAGACACATTTTTAGGGGTAAATGGGGTAAAATGGACCATTTCCCGGGCTTGCCATAAGAAATGATATATTTCAAGCAGCCAATCCAGCGGCGTCTCATCTGTGGGAATTTGGGTCCGTTTTTTCCCACTGTGCATTGTCTTAGTTTAATGAAATCATATTCATGAAACAACGAAATTTACTCGTTTGAAAAAATAAGTTTTCTAGCGCATACAATAAATAATCATGGAGCGAACGAATCAAAATAAATAGTATGACGTAGCACCTTCCGAGCTTTTGTGTAGCGTGCTCAAGGAGTGCAGTGGTATTAGTGTCATGAGTGAATTTAGCTCATTTCACTAATGTTGTTGTGGCTACTGGCCAGACCTTATATAGACGTCATTGGACTTAGTCGACCTTCTTGAATTAGCTTCCTACTACATAGGGTAGGGAACGGCTTAAGCACCCCAAGACCTTATTCCTAGCACGGGGTAAACGTTAATCTACAACGCTCATTTTTAGCAGTATGGTGCTTCACAACATGGAGCACCATACTGCAAAAAATGAGCGTTGTAGCTTAACGTTTACCCGGTTCTTGGAATAGGGTCTTGGGGTGCTTAAGCCATTCCCTACCCTGCATACACCAAAACAAACAATATACAGAAAACACATTTTTGACTGTATATCATAGGCGTAGCCAGAGGGGGGAAGAGGGGGGGCCGTTGACCCCCCTTAACTTTTGAATCAATTTTTAGAATTTTAATGTTTGTTTCAAT
This sequence comes from Aedes japonicus, assembly GCA_034211315.2. Taxonomy (NCBI): domain Eukaryota; kingdom Metazoa; phylum Arthropoda; class Insecta; order Diptera; family Culicidae; genus Aedes; species Aedes japonicus. The sequence goes on along the minus strand of JASCZW010000839.1, from coordinate 144,337 downwards.
TTTTTTAAATATTTAGTGTTAACGTTTGATAGATTACCCCTTTGCCTCTAAGCAAAAGCGCCAAATTGCCTCGATTTTGTGACAAGATGTAGCAAAAAGCTGCAAAAAGTGGACATCCATGAGATTTTTTAAAAAAAAGTAAAGACTAAAATTTTATAACACTCTTTTCCCTTTGATCGAGAACCCAACCTAGCTTATTACGTATCCAAACAAATATCGCTAACCTGCAATGTAAACTATTAGACAAGCATTGATTTCTTTTTTCCCCTCTCGCTGAAAGTTGTAAAAGCTATGCGCAATTCAATTTTCAGTTCTTGGCAAAAATCTGAGTATGTAAACCAATGTTATAGCTTTCGGAAGCCTTAAGAAACATAATCCATAGATAAAAAGTGTATCAAACCCAGGGGGCTAGTCACTGTGCCACGTTGTGTTTGTGTTTCAGTGTGTCGGAAGGTGTTGCTGTATTTCAACATATCTGGCAATACTACAGTTTAAAATTTATGCTATTGGAAACCATGGATTAATTGAAGTTTATTCTTCGAACACTAACGCATCATTTGAATCACATCAGTGCAAGCGAGAGGAAAACAAAACAGTGAGAAAACAAACAATTAATTGAAGTGAAGTGTATCGGAGTGTGCTTTTTGAGGGTGGTACCACATTGTGGTCGAGTGACTTACCCCCTGGCCAAACCGGTCAATGTTTTCCCGTTTTACGGTACTGTACACTCAGTAGCAAAAAAAGCCGAGCAAAATTTTGTTAGCAAAAAACTCCATGTTCAACCTCCTGTTACTTTGTCAATTATCAATATTTTTAAATGAAAATTTGACAACATTATTAAAATTTGTAAACCTTATGTGACCAAAATTTCATGTTGATAAAATTTATAGATTTGAAGTTATCATAACATATGTGAAAAAAGTCATTTTTGGGCATAGCAATTTCAAAAATCCGTATTTCTGTGAAAAATTTAGGTAGCATAGCTCCGTATTGTTGAGAATATATTGAGATATATATTGAGAATATATATCTTATCTTACAGTTTGATTCAATATTTAAAAATATTGTTTCCGTATCCAAGAGATTCTGATGGAGCATATGCTATGATAATCTACGGGCGAGACGAAACGACTCATATCCGAATTTTAGAGACAAGAAAGCATGCTAATAATAGCGAAAAGTTACAGTTGTTTTATCTTATTCAAAGATTTTGTCCTGCTAAAAATAGGGGTGAAAAAAAGTAACGTTATATCGAGGTAAAAGTTACGTTATATCGAGGTTACGTTATATCGAGGTATGACTGTATAATGATATTATCCCACTGAAGGGTGCCCCACCTCAAATTGCATCACAGAAAAAACGCTGTAAAAAATTACCCATTGGGCATTTTCTTCTGAAAATTTGGATAGAATTAGTTTAGAGTGTTTTTTTGTTGTTGTATTTTTATCGCTGTCAATTTTTTCAAAAATTAAAATAAATTGCGTCTTCCGAAAATCGACGTCTCGAGTAGATATTGCGCCTGGGAAATCCTCAACTCTCTAATACGGAACATTCGAAAACAACTCGGACTCACTGGAGAAAAACATCTTTCCAGCGAAGCGGTACGCCTTATTTGATGTCGGACGGCATCGGCTAGCAGAGAATCGGGTTCTTTTCAAATATATTTCCCGCTCCAAGTTCCCAAAAGTAGGTTTGGACAGCCACTTGGACATTCCTTTCTCGCCGAACGTCAGCCACATAAGGAATGTCCAAGCCGCTGTCGTCTTCTTCGGACCTGGCCTCGGCTCATTCAAGAGATCGTTGGAGGAGACAGACCGGCTAAACATAAACGTTGTAACGAAGACCGTCTACCCTCCCAACGTTCTCTTGCTACGACCGATATAAATTTGTTGAGCGAACCTTCAATAATTTCGTGGTCAAAACGGAGGAACAGCTGGTCGTCAATGCCATGAAAGAACTGAAGATAATGCCGACTTCATTTTTCCATCGGCCATTGCCAAAATCCGCACTTATGCATTTTGGTAGCAGGCTAAATAAACTTAGGATTTAAGCAAAATTTGTTTCTTTGAATTAGGTTCTGTAGTTATTTTTTCACCGCCATTTGAATTTTTTTTTAAATGTATACGTTAGTAAATGACGATATGATTAGTAAGAAGTTTTATGTTGAGGGATTTATTTGGTGATTAACAATTACATTCACTATGATTTTATTTTCAGAATGAGTGCTTACACTAATAAGTGTATGGTGAATTTCTTTGGCTTCTTACAAGCAATCAGTAATCTGATGGACAAAATGTGTCTTTTTGGTTTTCAATCACACATCACTCCACCTTCTGAGGTTTCCGAACGTATGACTTGACGTAGAAATCCAGGAACATCGCCAAGAAGAACGCCGTCTGCACCAGACCGATCCAATGCCACAGTTGAGGGAAACCACAGTCCATCCCCGTCAGGGCGGGTCGACCGAAGTGAACCATCAGATAGACGAACTGAAGCAGCTGCAGTCGGGTCAGGTGCTTCTTGCAGCGAGCAGCCAACCTCGAGTTGTACGTCGTTAGATAGTAGTACAGGTAGATCCCCGAGTGACCCAGCGTATTCCACACGCCCAGAATGAAATTGTGACCTCCTGTAATAGGGGAAAATAAAGTTGCGGTTAATATCGCTAGAGTACGGAAATGGCCACCATCTTCTAATTTTCGAAAGCACAAAACCATGAAACTCAAATTGTTTGACATGTCTAACTTTAATGACTTGTATGCTTTTGAAGTTTAGTGACTCTACCTAGCTTCACTTTGGGATAAATGATATAATCAAATTATGGCTTTCTTGAAATTAATTTAACACGTGTTCAAAACTGAATTATTTCAATTTTCAAACTGTTGAGATTTCAAAGATGATGACATGTAGCCGTGTTTAAATCAAGTCGTGTGGTTAGAATACGGCTGAGTAATAGCGAACTCTATCTAGTGAACTCTATCATAAACATACCTGGAACGAACAGCACGCCAAAGTAGGAGACCGCAACCATGGTAGCGTGATGGTAAATGTGTAGGAACGAAAGTTGTGTCTCCTTCTTGCGTAGGATGAAAAACACCGTGTCTGCTAGGTCGAGAACTTTTAACACGAAGTAGGCATAGGAAACATAAAGCTCTTCATAGCCACTGGTTCCGTTGGAAAAGTCCACTGGTTGACACACGTAGGAGAAGCTAGGGCGTTTCACTAACTGGTGGATCTGCAATTCACAAGAGCAAAAAGCTAATATTTCAGGTAATTCGCCAACCTTGTTTACATATTTGGTGCTGAAATTACACTTTTCACTACCTAGTGGAATTGATTCTGAACGTGAAACCATCTTACCAGCACCAAAAGGAGCACACCATTGACAAACACTTGCAGCAGATTATACTTCCGAATCACCCCTTTCAACTCGAATGCCTTGCGATTGGCCATGAAGCGGGGTCCGACCTGAAGAACCACTACCAGATAGGCTGCAATGATCGCCGGAACCTGCCAGTTTGCAGTCAACAGCGGGAGATTGGCACTCCGGTCATCTGTAAGCACATGATCCCAATTATTGTATAACATAATTAATCGAGCAATTCCAATTATGGACACGATCACTTTCACGAATCACTTGGGCAATAGGCTTCCGAAAGTATGTTAATGTGATCCTGTCCTGACATTTGGTATTCAAACAACATCTCCGAACACGACGTACCTCGATGGTCCCACAGAAATCGGCTGTAGCCACTTATGAAGTTCTTCGTCACGTCAGCCATTATCGTCGGGCAGCACGAATTACAATGTTGTGTTATGTTTTTTGAAAACCGCCACTTGTGTTTACTTCCAATCCGTCATGACAGAGGATCCGAACAGCTAGACGACCGTTTAACTAGTGAGCTGAAATCGGCATTTGTCGATAGCTTATATCGATCAGATTGGGGAGGAAAACGCCGGTTGAATTAGAATTTCATTTGTAATGAAGTCCCGTGATCTGACGTGTCGGTGACAATGACGCCACTATCCAGCTGCATGTACGGTGTGAGGAGTGGTTAATTGGGGTATGTCCACTGATATTAATATTCATTTAACTTGCGGGATGTTGATACAGGTAATTGTTCGTTTTGTTAGGTTGCTTTTGATTGAATAGAGGACTTGCATCGTTTGTCTGGTTGGTGATTCATTTGTCTGTAGAATAGAAATATTTCCGCTGCAGTGAAATCGAAAGCAGTACCGCAAACGCCCCCTCTTCCCAGACGAGTGCGATTTATAATTGGTAAATTAACCTGTTCAAGTGCTTATTGTTGGTTGTTGTTTTCCTGGACACTATTGATCTCCATAACCGGATAACTTTTTTCACAGACCATTACGATTTCTCTGAATTTGATAAGAGACCAGCTGCTTTTCTCAAAGCCTACTCAAAATTCCAAGTCATCGCCAGCAAGTGTCTATTGCTTAAATCAGGACTATATTGATCAATTTCGCTCAGGATTTCTTTTAAAGTCAACATGCGGAACGAGAGAACAAGCTCTAAACAGAAGTGATTTCAAGATAAGCAGAATGACTGCAAAATGCATGGACCATTCCAAGTGCGGACAACTTGCTCAAGCTTGGCCTACATGTGGCTTTGGTATGGCAATGATCATATCAATTTAAGGAAAAAATAACAATGGAGAAGCTTCGAAAAAAAAAAAAGATCGCGCACACAGCGATGTATAATAATTCCTTAGTATGTATATATGAAATCATAACTAAATAAGTCACAAATTTAATTAAAAAACATATCTTCCTAGCATAGCATAGCATTTTCCGACCATACATAATCCTGGGTTGGCTGTTGTAGAGACGATGGAAGCGCCAAAAGAGCTGCCTTGGGTATGACCGATTCTTCATCCATCGATCTCTCTGCACAACACCTGCCCAGGTCCTTATGATCAGCAAGGGATGGGAGGGAAGTGTTGATTAGATGTCTACTTAAGAAGATGCTGAAAACTCACTCTACCTTATTGGAAGTTGGATGGGATTGTGCGGGAGGCTTTCCTGGGCGAGAACACAGGCTGGAACACAGGTGTTTCCTACTTGTATCCAGGCACTAACTCTTATCTTAGCTGTCTATGGTTTATGTTTACAACGCGGTCAGAGACTCCTTGATCTCCGTCACAAATTTCATTACAAAACATATCTTCCTAAAGTGAAAGTAAGTAATATAAGATTAATTACAAGTTTCAATTACAATGACAACAATCCCTGCCCATAGATTATCATGACTCAGACTTTGAGGATCCTGAGGAGTACTCTGTGGTTCAGACGGGAGTGAAAAGAAAGCGCGCTACATCAAGACGTCAACGGCACCGTCAGCAAGCATCTCAAAACGCGCTGACTATAGAACAGGTTTCCCACCCTTTTCTGAACAATTCAAGAAGTGGTGGCAATACAAAAAAAAGTTTCTCCTCTAGGTTTTAAACCACTGCACAGTGGGCAAGAACTGATGAAAGCTAAGGAAAAAATCTGTAACTTTTGTCGCTTTTAAGCGCGGCTTCTAAACAAGGCCATTTCCGCTTGAAAATTGTCTGGGAAATCGAATAGAACTAGTTTCAATCACTGCACGGATACGGTTGTGGAGTTATAGAGCTTATTTTACCCCACTTCCCCTTATACTGTTGAATAATTTATAGATATCTTTTCAAGGAGAGGCTCAAGATCAACAAAACAAAGCTTGTGCCATGTGAAATTTCCTGAACAATCGAATAAAAACAGATTCAACCAACGCACGGCTATGTGAACGACGATATGGCTGGTTTTACACCACTTCCTTTTGTATTCTTGAATTGTTTATAGATATCTTTACTCGGAGTGGCTCAAGATCAACAAAATAAAGCTAATTCTATGTAAAATTTCTTGAAAAATCGAGTAAAAGTTATTTCATCTACTGAACGGCTGTTTGAACAAAGATATGGCTGATTTTACCCCCTTTTTTATTGTGTGCGTGCAGCACAGCTGCATATACTCCGCTGGGAATGTATGACAAACCAGCGTCGTGGATAGTTTGGATTCGAATGCAACCTCGTCTCAACAATTTGGCGCAGCCTATTAGAATCATGGTGAGTACTGATTGCTAAAATAGAAGTGGAAACAATTTTTTTTCTTGCTTCTGAATGAACAAAGCTTTTGCGAATGCCTCCAAGTGTTTAATTTTTCGAATTACATGGTCGTTTTTGGTAGATGAAATCATGTTGTAAAGCGATTGGAAAAATAAAATGGAGTTCGGTGAAAACCGCAGTGCTTTACAAAAGCGAGACCGATGAGAATCGAAGCGCTGTGGAAAAAGCGAGAACGGTAAAAAAACCACACGGCTGTGCAGAAGCGAGTCCAATGAAAATCGAAGCGCTGTGGAAAATAAGCAAGTTCAGCGAAAGCCGAAACGCTGATGAAAAGCGAGTCTAAGTTAATAATAGCGCTGTGAGAAAATCAAGCGAAACCGATCTGAATCAAAGCGTTAAGAAAATTGGTCTGACAATTTTAAAATTAAATTTAAAAATTTAGGAATTTAAAAAAAAATTATGTGGGAAAGTGAGGTTAGTAACGAACGGTTTTTAAACCTGACTTTTGACAATTTGGCCTTATTTCTCAATAGCCTGGAATTATTCTGTATGGCGCATTTTTTTAATGAAATTTTTTTTCTCTGTGCTTTTATTTTAGATGAGTAGAGACGAAATACACAGTCGCATACCTCAGAATCCCTGTTGCTATGGAAAAAAAGATAAAATAGATTAATGATTAACGCATGCTTTTGATCAATGTTTAATGTGAATGTAATATTTACAATTAAGTAGACGACAAAATTCAAGAAATGCTGGTCACCGACGTTATCGAGAGGGTTGAAGGTTCCCCAGATTGGATATACCCTATCGTGGTGTCCCACAGGGGAAGGATGATATCAGAATATGCATCAATATGTGTGGTAGATATAGTAGTTGCATAACAATTTTGATAATAAGAGTAGTAGTTATAGTGTTTGAATATTTATAAATATATTAGAATCATTATGTATACTTTATTTTAAGTAATTTTTCATAAACGTGCATATAACTCGTAAGAAGGGTATTAACATAGAAGCCTGGACAAAGAAAAATCGTAGTAGGGGAATGCGCATAAACGATTCAGTTATCTGACGAATTTTGTAGAGCACACTTGTGAGTGCCTAATGTTGAGACGATTGATCGTGTGTGTGTGTGTGTGTGTGTGTGTGTGTGTGTGTGTGTGTGTGTGTGTGTGTGTGTGTGTGTGTGTGTGTGTGTGTGTGTGTGTGTGTGTGAGTGTGTGTGTGTCATCCTCTATCCCTCACCCACCCGGGGGCGTTGGGCGAGTAGAACTGCGAATAATTTGATCAATTATACAGTCACCCCAGTATTATGGGCCAGTTAAGCAAGAAACCTTTCTTTAAATATTGATTAGTAGGCAGACGAAGAGGTTCTGTTCATTGTATTTTGCCTGATCAATAGTTAATATTTCGTGTGTTGATATCCTTCATGTATTTTCGCAATAAAATAGCGCATTTTATTGTAAATTAACGAATCTTACCGACATATCCAATTCCCAGTATTATGGGCTACCTTGAGTAAGACCAATATTATGGGTCAATGTTCCCAGTATTATGGGTCAGTAAAATAAAAAATATTATTTGTCATTTTAGACTTATTTTATTCTGTTTTACTCTGCATGATGATACATTTATTGTTACATGTTCATCGGGTTTATATACATATAAAAGTTGATATAAAGAAAACTATAATTAATCGGATGTGTAATGTTTCTGTTTCTCTTATTATCAGTTTTGATTGATTTTCTTGTTTTCCTGCTCAGATTCTACTGTTTGTTTAGCTGCTTTGTCATTTGCCTGTATGTAACTTTCTTGCCTTCTTTTCTTGTCTTCTCTTGCCATTTTTTTTCAGTAGATTTTCTTCTTCCTTCTTCTGTTTCTGCAATTTTTTGTTCGATCCCCTTGCTAGCTTGGCTTCTTCCTGCTCTCTTTTCGACTGATCCTTCTTTACCATTCTAACCATTTTGTACTAGTTGCCACAGATGGAACATGTTCTTGAATTCTCCGCTTACGACCAACCTTTCTTATCATCTACTCGAGGCCAAATGAGCACATCATCGAAAGGATCGTTGGATTGAAGTTAGATCCTACGTTGGCCTTCCTGAATAGACTCATTTATGGACTCAGCATTTCGGACAGGCTCTTCAATATTCGATTCATTAGCTTTAAAATGCAAACCAATTATGTAGTTCAGCTGTATATAAATTTAATAAAAACAACTTACCAAGCCCTGAATCATCTGTTATCTCAGCTGGAATACAATTGCCGGGCGTCATCGATACTGAAGTTTATAGAAACACTACTGAACTGATTTAGGGGCTCCGTAAACATCAATCCTTCTGACTTGTCCTTAATAATTTTCCAAAAATTGAAAAACGCCAGTTCCTCCAGAGGTCCATACCAATAGTCTTTGAGGTAATTATCCGTGAATCTTGATAGAGCTCTCTGCTTCCAATCCTGTTTCAATGTACCAAAGTTGTCGTTTATAGAAATCTGACGATTGCTCTTGTAACGCAGCATTAGAATTTGTGTTTGGTACAGATTGATTTTCACTGTTGTTTTCAGTTTTGGCCTCTGATACATTTGATGGTATGAACTGAAATCAATCTGCTCACATTCCATGGATATATCCCGCATAATTTGAATCCTTTTTCAGGCATTCCTTTGAGTTCGAAAACTCTCGATGGCTGTTTTCATTAATTTTCAAAGTTGGCCTTATTCACCCTGGCATCAGCCTTACTTGAAACAAAATCCCCAACACTTTAAAACCAAATTTTTCGTGCGCCCGAAAACTTTGTCCAGCGCGGCTGTAGGAACCCGGTAGAGTTTGGAAAAAGGGAAACCAATGATTTTCTTGTCCGTACAGAACTGTGTCAACTCAATGCTGACGTGGCTTTTTGTGTCCATCAAATGAAGACAATAGCCGGAAACTCGATCTCTTTGATTAAAAGCCAGTTGTAGAAATCGCTGCTGACTATGTACTCAAAAAATGTTTTCGAAGTTTGCCATCCCTCATCCGAAATTCCTATGACCAGCCAATCCAGAACATTTTCTCACGCCATTTCCCACGTGTTACTTCCGCTTGCCGGGATAGATGATCATTGGTGAGTTAGCACTCCAGGTCAGCACTGCTGCCAAAAAGTACTGTGAAATTCCTTTGTCACAATTGTTGTTCACAAAGTAAACATTGCTATTCGAGCGTTTCCGCCAGCGCTTTGGGATTTCAGAGAAAGTAGGGAATCCCGATTCATCGATATTAAAGATGCGTCGCGGATCATTGAAGATCGATAGATCAACGTCAACATCTTTGAGGTTGTCTTCCACTTCCACAAACCATCCGATAATTTGATCCTTAGTTACTTTTGCACCAGCTACAGCCTCGTAACAAACTTTGTTGATAGGTGGGATGTCGTTTTAAAAAAGAATCAACTTTAATTTTGCCTGAAATAGAGTAAAGTGAACATAATTTACCTAAAAATCCTACAATGACTTACTCGGAAATGACTTATGTAACTCCCTGCGTTTTCCGGATTCGTTTAGCATACTCAGCAACTGTGCGAGTAAGAACCGACTCACCGACCGGAAAACCCTGCTCTGGCCATGTAAAGAATCCATTCTTTCGATTTTGGCTTCTTCTTCGGGAAGAAGAACAGTATTAGGTCCTGACTTGTTACTTTTTGGCGGTTTTTGAAGGTACCGTTGAAGCAATGAAGTGACATTGTAATTTTTGCAGCTTCGCGAACTTTTCCTGTTTGTCTGCCTGATTTATAGCCAGATTCAAAACACCGTGTTCGTAGGATTTCCGGTTCTGTTTTCCGGTTTTTCTGGAAGGTACCTTATTTTTCTAAACAAATTAAAAAGGATGTATGTAAATGAATCAGCAAACCCTGTTCCTCAGTTCACCCGACCCATAATACTGGGAAAACTGAATTTCGTTGTCAAGATTAGGCCAATTTAAGCTTCATATAACATTACTGAACACTTCTAGAATATTAAGGTGTATAGAATATAACGTAATTAAAAATGAATAAATACCTTTTCTTTGGAGATTCACCATTCCACCATGAACCATTTTACACACGAATTTTTACTTATTTTCCACGACCGAATTTTGATGGTGGATGTTAAGAAACATGTCAAATAAACAGCTGATCATAACCTTCAACTTCTATCGGAAAAATAAGAAACTACACACGTCTGAGCCTAGTGATTCACTGTGAAGCATACAAGTGATACGTTATTCATATCTGTTAAAAATATACTTGATTGTTTGAAGGTTATTATGTTATGTTTATATTGGTAATAAAAGCAATGACTGACCCATAATACTGGGGTGGCCCATAATACTGGGGTGACTGTATGCTCTGCAATGGTGCCCTTTTTGTTATGGAGGCCAATACAATAAAAAGGAGAGCTTTAGAGGCAACACAAGTTATTCTCAAAGCTTTTGGGGAAATGGGAGGTACTGAGAGTCCACAGCAAAACATTACATAGACGCCCTTATTCACACTTACAACTCAGGAATAGAAGGTCAAGAAGAGCCACCGTCACCAACTAAAGCTTGAACCGGATACCTGGGAAACCCACATACCTGCGGCAATAGCCAGCGGACGATGCCCTGGTCGTATTTAGTAAAAATGGCATTTTGCTTATGGAATGATCTCACCTTCTAGTTTTACTTTTTTTTAATAGAAACAAAAATGTTCATCCAGAACCACCGTTGCCAACTAAAGTTTGAACCAGGTATTTAATAAATCAATTATACCTGCCACCTTAGCCAGCAAACAATGTTCTGTACGTATTTAGTGTATTACGGGAGCTAAACTGATTTCACAAAATACAAAAAGTAAGTAGTACTTAGCTGAATTCCATTTCATTACGTGTCCTATCCAAAAATCCGATCAGGCAACTAGCATCGAGCAATGCCCATAACCTCCAGCTGAAGTTTGAAGACACGGGTATAGTTAAATCGTACAATTTCTTCATAATCCAACTAGAATCACAGTTGATAACGTCGAAACATTGTCGAAAATCTTCACATGCTAGATTTCATTGAAACGAATGATCCACATCACATCACAGAGCATTGGGTAAAGCACACACTCAATCGAAGCAAGGACAACGTAGGGGCACCGCACAAAGTATGATGTTTGTCGGTTGGCACTCTCGTAACAATCAATGGAAGCATACTCTGGAGAGCACTCCACGACCGAAATTTAAAGTAAAATATAAATAAAAATAAAATCAAAACGGAGCAAAAATGACAAGACAATTTTTTTCACGTCTCGATTCGCGCCCCGCACACTACGGTTCGTCACCTAATGTTGAGACGATTGATCGAGGCTGGAAAATCTTTTACCTTTCAAAGTAAGCGAGTTTGGCGGAGTTTTTTGGGACTCGTTAATTTCGTGAGAATGTTTATTCCTAATTTGTTAACGAGAACCGAACCTTTGCGAAAATTTATTCGAAGTGATGTTGAGGCATTTGAGGTTGATCAAAAACGAGCATTCGATAATTTGAGGCTCGAGTTGACTAACAATGTCCGTGAGCTTGGATTTTTTGACCCGAATGATAGTACTGAGTTGTATGTCGATGCCTCACCGGTTGGCCTTGGTGCCGTTTTGATGCAGAGAGATGCGAATCATTAGCTTTGCTTCAAAAGGTTTAACTGGTGTGGAACGAGTGTATCCTCAAACATAACGTACATAAGCACTGACAGCAATTCACCATCTTCACAGACTACAAAACTCTGGAATACATTTACGGGGGAAAACATCAGAATGGAAGGCATGCCTGCTCACGAGCTGAGGATTTAGCACTTTGTTTGCAGCCGTATACATTTGAGATGAAGCATATCAATGGATTGACGAACATCTCTGATATAGTTTCTAGATTGGTGAATGATTCTGGAAACCCGTTCGATGACCATGCAGAGCACTTTCTATTTGCTGTTGAGGATGAACCCCTTTGCCATCACCCTGGACCAAATAACAGAGGCAACTGCTAGTGACGAAATGCTGTTATCCGTAATGAAATGTTTGGAGACTCGTGATTGGCCACCTGAACTATAATTTGGAGTTGTTGAAGGCATAGTGATAAGAGACGAGCGAATTCTTCTTCCGGTGAAGTTACGACAAAGAGCGTTATACATTGCTCACAGAGGTCATCCAGGAGTTGTAGCAATGAGAAGAAACTTGAGAGAGAAATTGTGGTGGCCGTGTATGGACCGGGATGTGGCTAATATTTACAGTAGAAGAATGTGCTGGTTGTGCTGCTGTCAGCAAACAGCATCCACCAGAACCTATAATACGCAAAGAAATGCCGGAACGAGCGTGGCAGGAGGTCGCAATCGTGGGTTTTGGGTGGCACTATTAGCTCCTCAATCTAGGTCCTCTAGGCACTATTAGCTATGTTCTTTATGTGACTATAGAACTGTATTAATGCCACTTTTGCGGCTTAGTGGTTACTTGGCAGATGATGTTTGCAAAATAATTTAGCGGTTGAAAATACCACATCCAGGGGTTAAAATTAAGGCACCGCTGACGATGTTCAGCATAATGCAATTTTGTTTAGCTAACCATGCTTGTGTTACGAGCGAAATTGAAGTTTCATAGTCCATTTCGATTGAACTCGGTGGCTAAAGCGGGTGCACGCGCGTGAAAACACTTGACAGAATGGTTTGACTCTAAAATGAACGCTTCCCATCGCGCTTACTATGACGGGTGTAAGCGTTTTTCCAAGCATTCTGTACTCACACCTACTACAACGGCTCGCACGCCCACGCTCACGCTGACGCACACTCTTTCCTTCCCTCCTTACTATGTCGTCGCCGTAAGAGCCTCGCCAAAGCCAAAAACGCGGATATTGGCGTCACTTCGTCCAAGGGCTATCGCGCACTGGAAATTTATTTTCATAAATTTGCTCTCACTCGTTTCGTAAACATGGATTATGTACATAGAACAAATGTCTCGTAAATTGCATAAAACATTGATATTACTTGTCATCTAACAAAATGCTATCATTACACCTGTTTTGTACAATACACAAAATAAATTTCGTGAAGACCAGTCAATCGCTGCTTCTCTTCGGTTGTACTCATAAATGTTCGTGTTCCTGTTGGGATGGTGAGAAGCATTATTTTATCCCCAAATAGAAGTGAGAGCGCTGTCCCTTGCGCTGAACTGGCTGGCTTGACGTGCCGCAAGGGCTCAGTAGGGATTCTAGGACCCGAAGCTAAGAGTCAGTTCCATTGTGGTTATATCACATCAATTATTTTTTCCACTATAGCAGCAGCACATCGATATTGTAGATATACTATTCTTTGTAATTTCAGGTCATCCAAGGAACTCCTAAGTATTTTTAAATAATTTTAAATATATTTTGTTTTTTCGGTGGTTGTGATAATTTATCTAAGGTTAGTAGTGCATGAGCGGGCCCGTCTACAATTGCAGCAGGATCACAATCTGTAGATATGTGAATACAATTAAAATTGGTATTATCATTTTATACTATAACAACCCTTCGCTATTTTATCTATATTCTATGCCATTTTCACTGAAAAAAAATGTAGGAAGCATTATACACGACAAATTCTACTCAAAAAGCATTTCCTTATTCACCGAAACTATATAATTTATAATCATTGCTTTCCTGTTCCCCATTATCATTTATAGATCCAGACCAATAAGAGTTATCGGACTTTTTTTTTGTCTGGTTTTACTTAATCTACGTTTTTGGGCATTATTCATGCTTATGTAAAATTTATTTCTCATAATTGTTGGCTGTTTTCAGCTTTTCCAAGACTATTAGGATATTAAAACATATCTAATCTTTGTTTTTTCAGTTACAAACCAGTGGATAACAGATATATATTATACTTACACTTATTATGTTATTTGACTATAACTGTGAAAACAAATTCTTGATAGATATTAATTTTATCGAAGCTGCAACAGCGGAAGTCTTTCGATGACCAGCTAAGTTACGGATATATATTCTACTATAGTTTACTGGCTTGCTCGTAATTTTATTTTACACTAAAACGTCAGATTCTTATTCTATGTTGAGATATTAAATGATATGATATTATCTATGATAATGGTGATGATTTAACCTGTCTTTCAGCTTTTCCAGGACATTTGAGATATTAGGGCGTACCTGATTTTTCTTTTTCAGAGAGAAACCAATGGATGTCTGATGTATTTTGTACATACATGTTTACTATTTCAAAATGTATACTATTTAGTATTTATATTATAATATCTTACTATTTTCATCATATCATTGTATATTACTTATTATCATATTAAATTTTCAGGATGTGGAATTTCAACGTTGTATACATGTACATGTATTTTCGTTTTATATATTTAAATTTTCTTACATATCATATTTATTCATATTATTAATTTAATACATTCATGTTTCATCATATTTGATTTTATGTTTAGGTTGCTTCTGGGTGCAGTGCAAACTAATACATGTTATTGCTCCCAAGAACCAGCAGAAAGGAAATTTACAAGGTATACAGTTTTGAAAACATACAGAACAGGCTATCAATTTTTCCGTCTCAAAGTACATACTCCTTATATATACTTATTTCATTTATATATTTCATATTTGATATATATTGCATGAACCTGATTTTATTTCATTGATTTAAAACATATAAATACTGGGATGGAGGGTGCATCAGGGCATCATTGAAGTTTCAATTGGACAATGGAGTGGATGGCCAACCGGAGTCTAGGAGGGATGTGTCTATCATTCATGATTGCTACATTCCACTCCAACAGTTGTAATGAATTTGACGCGCCTTTCTCAAACAAACCATCTAGTGGAAAGCTTAATTGAATTGGTGTATTTTGTTATTCGTTTTATTGGATCATATTGCTGGAAGGAGATTCTCTTATTCCCGCAGGTTTCGCGTAAGTGTCTCTGCTTACGGACCTGCCCAACCCTTTTTGGCCCTTCATACAGCAGTATGCTGAATTCAGGAACGGCAACAAAGCATGATCTTTCTGTTAAGTGGAACCGCATGCAGGCGAGCGCGCTCACGCGCCAGGGATGGTGGCTTACTACATACATACATACGCCAAACAGAAGTGAGAGCGCCAAGTCAAGAGTTAGAACTTCATGCGCAATAATCCAAAAACTCCACACGAGTCAACATGGCCTAGTAAGATCAATCACGGACTCGGATAACAGCTCTTTCTGAAAATGCAAGATCGAATCCCATGTCACGAACGACTCCTCGTGGTTGCGCTTTTTTTTAAATTATATTTTGAGCCGATAAAGTAGATCTGTCAGTCGTTCATTTAACCACCAGAGAGACGCTTCTTTTTATTGGTAACAAATTGCTCGTAGCTCTTTGTATTGTTTTCGTAGAATGAACGAATGTTCTTTCTTTGTCAACAAATGCTTAGTGCTTGTGACAGTTGCGCGTGTGGCATTAAATTCGAAGGTAGCTTCTTAAATAGTACAAATCAGTTTCGTTGAAGAAAACAACAAATAGATTTGTTAGTTCTACCTTCGATTTCGTAATATAAACGAAAATTAATTTTCAGTGCGTGAGACGTCGATGAGAACTCTTTGGACCGTCGGGAGAAGAATGCGAAATGCGTCGTCGGTGAATGAAGACAAGGAAAGCTCTTCCCGATGAGTCTACGCGTTCGCCAAGAAAGTGTGCCCAGATTCGGTTCCGGTGCAACGAATCGCTCGCGATACTCAAACCAATCGTAACGAATTGGATGCGCCCTTTTCTATGCTCGAATTCTCACTTGCTCTTCTTTCATGCAACAACTCTGCGCCAGGAATGGATAAAATCATGTTTAACTTGTTGAGAAACCTCTCTGACGTCGTAAAACGACGCTTGCTGAACTTATTTGATGAGTTCCTGGAGAGCAATATTACTCCGGATGAATGTAGGCAGGTTAGAGTTATAGCTATACAAAAACCCGGGAAAAACACGGATTACAACTCGTATCGTCCAACTGCGATGTTGTCGTGTATAAGGAAGCTGCTAGAGAAGATGATTCTCCACCGGCTCGACAAATGGATTGAATCTAAAGGCTTTCTATCTCATACACAATTTGGTTTCCGCAGAGGCAAAGGAACGAGCGATTGTCTTGCGCTGCTTTCAACAGAAATACAGCTGGCCTATGCTCAAAATGAGCAAATGAGTTCAGTTTTCATGGACATTAAGGAGGCTTTTGATTCAGTTTGTGTAGACGTCCTTTCAGACAAATTCCACGAGTGTGGCCTTTCACCATTACTAAACAACTATTTGTACAATTTGTTGTCTGAGAAACATATGAGCTTTTCTCATGGGTCTTCGACAACTTCACGAATTAGCTACAAGGGTCTCCCCAGGGCTCTTGTTTAAGCCCCTTTTTATAATTTTTATGTCAGAGACATCGATAGCTGCCTCATGGAAAATTGCACGCTAAGACAGCTTGCGGATGAAGCCGTTGTTTCAATTGTAGAACCAGGGCCGAACAACCTGTAGGGACCGTTGCAGGATACCCTAGACAATTTATCTACCTAGGCTGTAAAGCTGGGTATCGAATTTGTTTTTCTAGGAAGCGTGATCCAGCACAAATACCGCTTCAACTCATGGGTAAAATAATAACTCAAAGTTTGTCTTATAAATACCAAGGGGTCTGGTTAGATTCTAAATGCACCTGGGGAAAGCACATTAAGTATCTTAATCAGAAATGCCAGCAGCGAATAAACTTCATGCGTACTATCACCGGAACATGGTGGGGAGCCCACCCGGAAGATCTGATAAAGCTGTATCGTACAACGATTCTGTCGGTTCTCGAGTACGGTAGTTTCTGCTTTCAATCCGCCGCGAAAACTCATATTCTGAAGCTGCAGCGAATCCAGTACCGTTGTCTTCGTATCGTTAGACTGCATGAACTCAACTCATACTATGAGCTTGGAGGTATTAGCAGGAGTTCTTCCTCATCGGCTGTGAGGTGATAAATCCATTGGTAATTGAAATTTTTGAATAGCTAATCGAACGAAATGCTCAAACTATGTTCATGGCACTGTACTATTGGTACATGACTCTGGAGGTGAGTCCTTCTTCGAATGTTCCTAATCGTGATTACTCCCAAGACTTCTCTAGTTCTACTGTAGTTTTTGATCCGACCATGAAGCAAGAAGCTCGTGGAATACCAGGTCCACTCTGTTCGATTAATTTTTACAAATAAGTTTGACCATTCCATCAATTTTTACAAGTAAGTTTGGCCATATCAGATGTGACAGGAAGTTTTACTCTGACGTTTTACTCAAAAACAAATGATTCCACTGGATTTGGTGTTTTCTCAGCTAACTTCAGGCTATTTGTTTAATGAGGCCAACAAAGCACTCATCGTATTTTGTTAGCGAAATACGATCTCTTTTGGGTGCCCTATCAAACAATTCATACACCATCACCTTGGTTTGGGTCCCATCTCATTGCTCCATTGCGGGTAACGAGAAAGCGGACTCATTTGCCAAGGTGTGCGTTATGGCAGGCGATATTTAAGATCGACAAATCGCCTTCAACGATTATTTTGCTATTTTTCGTCAAGCTGGCAACAAAAATGAGATGCAGGGGATTTGGGCAGATGGTTACATTCCATTCTCTCACAGGTATCGAAAAAAAACGTGGTTCAGAGAGTTGAGCCAGGATTTTATCAAGGTAATATGTCTTCGAATGTTCAATCACTACTCGTTAGGCTCTCATTTCTATCGCATAGGGCTCTCAGCCACTAATCAATGCGGCTGTGGTGCAGGATATCAGGACATCAACAACGTTATCTGCTATTGCCTCGATTTTGAAATTGCCAACTCTGATCTTTGCGCATCCCTACGGGCCCGAGGGAAACCAGAGAAGGAAGATATCAGAGATGTGCTGGGTAAGCTGGACTTGGTTTGCATGGGGCTAATTTACAAGTTCTTGGAACAAATAGATGTATTCGTTTGATCCCCTCTAAGCTGTTGTTTTAACATGTCCTACCTCGTCCCCTCCCCCGTAATACCGCTTTTGTTGTATCGTTACAGCTTAACGCAACGTAACATTTACGCCACACCAACAGCAACAATATCGCATTGTCAATCTGCTGTTGAAAGCCATCGTTAAGATTCCTACTTCCCCATTCCTACCCGAATCATTGTAATCCCTAATGTCGTTGTAAAAATGAAAGAACTCGGCTCCGTTATGCCTATGGCACTTGAGCCTCACAAATAAACAAGTATGGTAAAAAAGTAACAACAAATTAAACATTTCAGATCATTTTGTAGCATCGTGGATAACTCAACCCAAGAACACTACAAACTCTTTACCCTATCCTAATCCTTATCCCCTTTCACTCAGGATTTCTCTAAAAATAATTCAACAATCACGTCTTTAATTGAACTTTAAATTTTATTTAATTGTTTTCATTCGAATTTTCATATAACTTATTCATTTCTATCGACGTTAGATTCAATTGCTGTACATTATTTCCACCTTATTTACGCCCATTCTCGCGACTCTGAAATCAAATTTCACTGAATTTCACTACTTTTCGTTTCAATTTAACTCTTCCTAGCTCAACTCAACAACGTCTCTAAAACCGTGATCCAAAGCAACTATAGTTAAAAAAAATCAATAAAAATGCTCATTTGGCAAAATCCACGAGATGAACAAAACAATCAATAATCATGCTCTGAGAAAAGCAATCGTAGATTCAATCACGGAATCGGCCACTTTATATTCAAGGATTAAATAAGGATTATTAGGCTGCGGTGAGAAGAAAAAAACAATAGCTATAAAGGGAACATTCTATTTTCCTAGAACCGCACCGGAGTCCAACAGCCGGAAGACTCATCCCGTCTAAAGTAATGCGGATTGTTATTCCGGAACACCGTCACCGCTGGGAATTGATTATCTTGGATGTATCTAAGTGTGGCACGGACCTGAAATACCAAACCAAAATCAACGAAATTCATACCGAACAGCTGTATGGCGGTTCATGTCCTCACTAGAGACATAAACTTACCTGCATAGCAAAGTGGGGTGGTTCCACCTCCGGACTAGTGGATAGATGTTGTAGAATGAACTCGTCGCTCTGCGACAACCAGAGGTCCACCCCGCGCAGTGGGTCGTAGTTGAATGGACCGATCCGGAGCATTCCGACGGTGGAGTCGTAAATATCCAGCACCTGAAACGAGTGATGAGTTAGGCTTCGCTTGATGCATCGGTCAATGATGATGAGTGAGGGAGTAATTACCTGATGGCCACCGGTAAACTGTCGTGCCATTCGCAGCTGAAGATCGGGGCCCTTGTCCGGGAAGGTAGCCGGGAAGATTTCTCCCGTTTTGACGTTCACGCCAATCCCGTAGATGATGGGCCAGTTCAGGTCTCCCCGCAGGATGGTATTCAGTTCA
Organism: Aedes japonicus; assembly: GCA_034211315.2. Lineage (NCBI taxonomy): Eukaryota > Metazoa > Arthropoda > Insecta > Diptera > Culicidae > Aedes > Aedes japonicus. The sequence goes on along the minus strand of JASCZW010000839.1, from coordinate 124,818 downwards.
CCCACGCAGGCCTGCGTCAGATCGATCTCCAGTGGGTGTTTGTGGAAGGATTCTGTAATGAAATAAAGATGAGGGTGTTAGACTTTGGATTTTATTTCACATAAACTGATATGTCGATATGTCGTTTGCTTAATTCTTGTGAATTCCTTCTTAAACAATTTAGTGCGCAGCATCTTAGATGATCATTCATTAATGTTTATGCTGAACCTTGTGTTTACTGTGGTCTACAATGGTTTATGATCTAATTGATCAACAATTTCAATCGTTATAGTACGTGGTAAAGACTGTCCGCGAAGAAAATGAGATTTGTGATTGCCAAAATACTGTTGAGGTTTAATTCTGTTCAATCTTTAAGGGAGCAAATTTCAAGATTAAGTTTATCAACATTACGCATTTCAGTCCCTTATGGAAAATTATCGACTGGAGAAAACAGCAATGAAGCGTCACTTTTCTCGACTGCTCTTTTTTGCTGTTACGGATGTCGACGAAATTTGATTCTCTCTCAATCGATGCTGGGAAACTAAAAACTGGTCTGTCACATTTTTCCGAGTAGGAGTTTGTTTTGATACGCATTTTTCATCGGTGAGCGGTAATTGATTGAGCAAGTAAAGAAATTAATCTAAACAATTTTTTGCAGGTGAAATAACAGAAAGTAAATTTACTGCAATCTAAAAAAGGCTCATCCTATTAAAAACACAACAAATTACCATTAGTGCGAATGGCTCATTGCCCTGCTTAAAGTTAATGTGGACATCGTCAGTGGCTTTTGTGGCGTGGAGCAAGTAAAACTAATGTTTAGTGGTAGGAAATTGAACAAGAGCTCGATTCAATAAGATCACCAATCTTCGGTCGGAATAACAAAAAGTAAATTTGCTATTCTCGCTTGAATACTTTTACTCTTGTGATCCTCACATTGGCTCTCAAGTTTTTGAAATTAATCTAAGATTCCTGCTTTTTTTCCTAAAGTCCTTCTAACAGCAGCATTTCAGTGCATTTGCTTTTGAGATTTGAAAATTTACTCTCGAATAAAGTGATTTATAGAATTAGTCCTGGATATCTAAAGAATAGTAAGAAACTACCTAGAATTTCAAGTACATTCTAAAAAAATTAGGAGACTTCCCAGAGCTTCAGAAAGATACTTTCTAGAAGTTCAGGAAGAGACTTCTTAGAAAAGAAAAACTCCGAAGGTCAGACAAAAACTTCTCAGAAGTATAGAAAGCACTTCTTAGTAGTTCAAGAGAATATCCCAGAAAAATTCAGACTAAACATCCCGAATTTCAAGATCATACATTCTCAGATGTTCAAGAGAGAACTTCTCCGAAAATCAGAAGAGAACTTCTCAGAGCTTCAGGAAGAAGTTTGAGGATGAGGACTTCTATAAGTTTGGAACTTTCCAGAGGTTCTCGAACTCTTCCCAGAAATTCAAGATTTCATCCCAGAAGTTTGTAGAAAAAAATTCGTCCTTGTAATTTCCCAAAAACTCAGGAACAAACTTCCACAAAGCTCAAGACGATATGTCCTAGAAGTTCAGACGAAAACTTCTCGGAAGTTTGGGGGTGGACTTACCAGAATCTCCGGAAGAAATTTCCCAAAAGTTTAGTTGCAACTTCCCAGAAGTGCTAGAGAGCTTTCCCAAAGTACAGAAGAGAACATTTCAGAATTTCAGAAGAGGCTTTCTCGAAGTTCAGGAAAAACCTCTCCAAAGAACAGAAAGAAGCTTTCCAGAAGCATAGATAGTATTTCCTAGTAGTTTGAGCAAGAATTTCTCAGAAATTCAGGAATAAACTTCCTCGAAGTTCAGAAGAAAATTTCCCAAAAGTTCAGGACTTCTCAGAAACTTCCAACAAATTTGAGGGAACTTTCCTAGAAATTCTGGAAAGGACTTTCTCAAAGTTTCGGTAAAATTTTCCTCGGAGTTCAGGATGGGAATTATTAGCGGTTTAGAAAGAATAAGCTCAGGAAATAACTTCCCCGAAAAACAGGAAGAAACATACTAGAGAGGCACTACCTATAAGTTCAAGAAGGAATTTCTCTATAAGTTCAGAAAGGAACTTCTCAGAGTTCGAAACTTCAGTGAAAGAACTTAGGTCAGAAGTACTCAGAAGTGCTGTAAAGAAAATTCAGAATCGAACATTCCAAGAATTCCAGAATGAGGCTTTCTTGAAGTTCAGGAATTCCCAGAAGTTCAGGTAGATACTTCTCAGAAGAACAGGAAGAAACTTTTCAAAAGTATAGGGGTACTTCCAAGTAGTTCACGTACGAATTTCAACAAGCTTCCTCGAATTTCAGGAGAAAACTTCATTGAAGTTCAGAAGAGGACTTCTCAGGAGTTCTGGAAGAAATTTCAAAGAAATTTAGAGAGAAATTTCAAAACATTCTGAAGAATACTTTCCCAATGTTTTAGATAGATCCGCCGTTCAGGATGGGACTTATAAGAAGTTTATAAAGAAACTAAGTTCAGAAAAAAAAAATTACCAAATGTTTCTGGAAGGGAAGGTTGGCTTGTTAGATGGGAATTTTCAAGAAAATCAGGAGTGACTGCTAAGAAGTTCACCTGCCTAAAGGTCAGGAGGAAACTTCCCAAAATTTTAGCAAAAAACTCTTCAAAAGATCAGGTGAGTACATCCCTGAAATTCAAGATATAATCACTGGCGCAATGTCTGAGAGTCGAAGTGACGTTTGTCATTTGGTGAAGTGAGAAAAGTCACCTGCAGTGGCGTGACTCTCCATTTGATTTATCCAGAAGAGTAAAAATGTACAAAAATCATTTATACGACCATAATGATATTGATGGCCTATGACACCATATTGAATAAAATATGGTAAACACCATCTTTCCTACCGTTTGCATCGTACTATAAGCAAGGACATCATCTTATGTAGAAATTACAATTCCTTGCCCAAGCAACACAGCTTGTATTAAACAAGTTGAAAGTACTGTTAAATAACAAAAACAGGTTAAAAATTTAGGTGTATAGTACTTCAATATGACACAAAAAGCGCGAAAAGTGAAGCCTTATAAAACATAAAATGGAAAAAAATCCCATACAAAAATATAAACATCCTCAAGCGTGGGATTGGTACACTAGTCCTTGGCGTGATAGGTTCGTTTCTTCTTCGCTAAGCCAAATCAGATTGTTGAAAAGTAAACTCTGAGTATCTATGATATTCTTCCCGTTGGCAGTGAAACCACAATCTTGTACAACAAATTCATCGTAATGAGAAAGATGAACACGTTTTGCAAAACATGGTTGGTGTAACGTAATTTCAACAGGATATAGAACTACCCATAACATTTTGTCCTGTTTATGTATTATAAATGTATGGAACCATGTTTTTAAGAACAATAATAAAGTATTAATCACTTGCAGCAGTGAAAAAAGCATTTTTAGCTCGACGGTTTGTCAGAGTGATATAGAATACGAGAGTTATAAACCGCTCCAAACTTGACATGTTTTTCTATACATTTATAATACATTTATAATACAAACAATCATAAATCATTCTAAAAAATGTTTTGTGTGTTACTTGGGTGGTTTCCATCTTACCTCGTTTGAGAGATTTGATTTGTCAGAAAACATCCCTAAAGTTTAGCAGAAAAGTTTTGAAAAATTCGAAGAAGTTAATCAATATATCAAAGAAGTTTTCAAGAATTCTTCGAAAGTTCAGAGAATCCTCTAAAAATTAAAATATAAAATTCCCGATTTTGAATTTTTGTTTCACTTAGGGTATTAGCAGCTTTGGAACAAGTTTGAATGCTTTACCAGAAAGACAGAGAACTTCGAGATAATATCGTTGAAGCCAACTTTGAATAACTTCCTCGAAAAATCCTTAAAATCGCAACTTTGGAACAGCGGCCCAATTTTCTGAATAACTAAAAAAAACATTAGAGTAATTCACAAAACAAGAGTGAAAAACGTAAATACTTATAACTAGATATTAGAAGAAAAATTAGTATTCTCCATTTAATTCCAACTACCTTTGCATATCTTGACAGATACGCGTATTTCGTCTACAATGTGCAGACTTCTTCAGTGTCTCGTACTTATAACTCGACTTTAGTACGAGACACTGGAGAAGTGTGCACATTGTAGACGAAATACGCGTATCTGTCCAAGATAAGCAAATATAGTTGGAATTAAATGGAAAATACGAATTTCTCTTTTAATTTGTGTTGGCTAGCATTTTTGGTGTATTTTTATGATCCAAAGGCATTTCCAAACAAATCGTAAAGTGAAACATTTTTTTATGTTTTGCCTTTATGGCGTCATGTTTGTAAGATGGAACACTGTTGAGCTTGAACGATTGAACACATTTTTTTCGTTTTAAAACATATGAATGACATTTTTTATGTTTTAAAATGCCATGGAATCAATAATAAATTGAAAAATAAAAATATTTTTTTTGAAATTGCAATTTTAGATGAATTTTGAAAATCGGCCATGATTTTTTTTTATTACCATAAATAATCAGTTCCGTGGGCAAACTTGGAGCCTTTTAGTTTCGCTTTCGAAAAACCCTCGAAAAAATAAAAATCCTACATGTTACGAGCAAAAAACGAATTGTGTTCCATCTTGCAAGCCATTTTTTGAAATTGCAATTTTGGATGGATTTCGAAAATAGGCCATAACTTTTTTTTTGATGACTATAAGTAATCAGTTTCTTGAGCAAAGTTGGAGCCTATTAGTTCTTCTTTCAAAAGATGTCTTTGGATCTGCGAAAAAATTAAAATTATACATGTTACGAGCAAAAAACGTATCGTGATCCATCTTACAAGCCTTTCGTTTTTGTACCAAAAGACGTCAACCCTCCAAACACTCCGGAACTTCGCCCAATTGAAAATTTTTGGGCAATCATGAAGGCAAAGCTCCTTAAAACTCCAAAACTGATAGAAAATGAACTTGAACTAAAGAAAGTATGGTTAAAAGTAAGTAAGCAAGTCGGTCCTATCATTGCCCAAAATTTGATGAAAGGGGTCAAGGCAAAGGTGCGGGCATTTGGGTTGGGAGAAGAGGTTCAATAAACCAATGATGTCAATACTTAACCATTTAGTAGTACTTTATTTCCAGAAAGTTTGAAAAGAATCGGGTTCAAGTAAAATATTTGGTGACCTATTTTGTGTGTCCAAATTTCATCGAATACAGTCTTTAAAGTAATTTTTCTTAAATTTGTTTCATGACATTTGGTGCTGAGTATAGCAAATAGAGCTTTAAATGAAAAGTCTAAAGAAATAATAAAAATAAACTTTACGACAATTATTTTGATTAAGAATCCTTAACGATGAGACGAAGTTGCATCCTCGAATATAATAGTTTTCGACTTAATAAAGTAGGTTGAAATTGGAAATATCTTCCCAACATCATGAGATCTTAGTAGTGACCAACAATTTCTGCTAGAACCGAAGATGTGTAGAGACAGTATCGATAGAGCTCGGCAGGTTATGAAATTGAATAGAAGTAGTTTGAAATTGAGAGTAGGGCATTTGTTAGGCAGTATTTCAAAGCAAACGCACACAGAAGCCAGTATCTTGGATTGCAAAATGGCGTCATACATTGACTTCTAGCCTTTTATACGCCGTTCCCGATCCAAAAGTATCCCATTGTAGGGTATTTGGCAGAATTTTCCAGTTTACCAAATGGTGTCAATTTCGATCGATTGACATTCTTTATACGCCGTTCTTGATCCAAAAGCATCCATATTGCAGGCTTTTTGACAGTATTTCCCACTCTTTATGGAACTGAAGCCGCCATTGCATAAGATTTCTGTTTCCAAAAATATCCAAATTTCAGGGTATTTGACAGTCCTCCCCATTTTTCCGAATTCGCAAGCCGCAATCGGAGTTCAAAATGGCGTCAGATATCGATGTTCAGCCATCATACGCTGTTACCAATCCAAAAATATAGATTTTGCAGAGTATTTGATAGTATTTCTTACTTTTTCCAAAGCACAAGTCACCAGCTTGGATGCCAAAATGGCATTGGATTCCGATTTCCAGCCTTAATTGGCCGTTCTTGATCGAAAAATATCCATATTGCAGTGCAGTATTTGACAGTATTTATTACTATTTACGCAACATAAGCTAACATTACGTTTTCCGCGTTTATGTGTCGTTCCAGGTCCAAAAACATCCAAACCCTGCAAGTTATGTTTAAGGTAATTACCAGTTTTCTGAAAATGAAAGCCGCCATTTTGAATTTCTTTAACTAAGCCCACAATCGGGTAAAAGAAAGCTTGTGCTAGCCAATTGATGAGGTCTTTATTTTTCACATTGAGCTTTTATTCGCTAAAAAGCGTCGATTCAAATGTTTGTTTACGAAAGCAGATTCACCCATTTCGCAATTTTTTCCGGATTTAGTCTGTTAAACATGGGGTTGAAAAATGCACAGCTCGTATTTTGAAAAGCATTTGCTTATATAAAAAAAAAATGTCTGATGCATTTAGTGTCCTTGTTTTAGCTGTGAGGTGACTGGCACAGAAGCTTTCTGTTCACTGCAGTGACAAATATTTGGCTATTATACAAATAAAGTGAGATTTTATGGTATTTTTTAAACTGACAGCGGAACTCGTCTAGCATATAAAATTAAAAAAATATTGTAAAGAACTTGCAAAGTTAATCTGAAATTTACGTATTGCATACAATAGCGATGCTTCAATCAAAATCAGAGATCGAATTTCTCACTCAGCTGGGTGAAAACTATGCTCTTTCTCAAGCAGGGATGCCAGATATTTTTTTCAAATGTCTGTGATAAAAATTTGAAATGTCTGGGAATGTCTATAAAAGTCTGTAAACTTTTTTTTTGAAAATTAGGCTTCTTTCAACAAAAAGACGTAATAAGAGAGCGAGTTATGTCATTATCGCCATTTGTGTGATTATGTTAACATGTTTGCATCTATTTCTTGGATTGTATGCAACCTTACACTATTGTTTCATATTTTTTAAGTGTCACTGAAGTTTGAGTCATTCGCATAGATGACACAATTTTCTGTAGTTTTTTTTTTCTTCCTATAACGCTCATTCCAGTTTTGTATTTTAAAATCAAAATTTAGTTTTCATTTGATAAATTCAACAGACTTTTTTTTTTATTCAACTATAAGCATTGATGGTGTGTACCATATTTTAATATGGTGTCATCATCACTCATGATCATCAATATTATTATGGTCATATGAATGATTTTTGTATAGACTGCTTCTTTGGTTAGTCAGTAATTATCTCTTAAATTTCAGGGAAACTCTCTCCTGATCTTCTGCAAGGCTCTTTGCTTTATTCTGGGAAGTATCCTCCTAAACTTCAGGCAAAATTTCTCATGAACTTTTTGGCAGTCACTCCTTATTTTCTTCGAAATTCACATATAAGAACCCATCCTTACCTTCCAGAAACATTTGGTAATTTTTTTCCTAAATATAGTTACTTTCTAAACTTCTGATAAGTCCTATCCAGAACTACGAGGAGAGTTTCTGCAAAACTTTGAGAAAGTACTCTCCAGAATTTCTTGGAAAATCTTCTTAAGTTGATAGAAGTTTCTTCCTGAACTTCTGAGAAGTTCTTTTTTGAACTGCTGAAATAATCTCTTCTGAACTTCAGGGGAGTATTGTCCTGAACTTCGGGGAAGTTTGTTCCTGAATTTCTGAGAAATTCCTGCTAGAACAACTAGAAAGATCCTCCTATACTTCTGGAAAGGTTCTCCCTGATTTTATCAAAAGAATCTACCATAACTTTGTGAACTTCGAGAAGTTCTCATTCTGAAATGCTGGAATGTTTGCTTCGGAACTTTAGGGAAGCTCTCTAGGTAGTTCCAACTACCCCTCTTTTGAACTTCTGAGGAGTTCTTTACTGGTTTTTTTTTTCAATACCTTTTTGACCCTACAGATGCCCTTCTTCCTGAAATTCGGGGAAGTTTTTTCCTGAGCTTATTCTTTCCAAACTTCTGATTGGTCTCATCCGGAGGAACTTTTCTTCCAACATTTTTAGGAAAATTCCCTTAAATTTGTTCTTGAAGTTTCTTCCTGAACTTCTGAAAAGTCCTCTTCTGAACTTTTGGGAAGTTTTCTCCAGAACTTTGGGAAAGTTTGTTACGGAACTATTGTGAAATTCGTGCTCAAATTAGAAGGAAGTACCCCCAATGCTCCTGGAAAGTTTCATTCTTTTCTCTCTAAAGAATTTTGAGAAATCCTTATTCTGTAATGCAGAATGTTCTCCTCTGAGCTTTGAAAAAGCTGCCAAGAACTAGGAAGTTCCAACTAACATTTCGAGAAGTTTCTTATGGAACTTCTGGTATGCTATTTCCTGAACTCGAGAGAAGTTCTTTCCTCAACTTCTATAACGCATCGTCCTGAGGTTTTTTTTCCTGATTTTTTGATCTTGAATTTCTAGGAAGAACTCCAAAACCTCTGAAAAATTCCAAAGTTCAGAGATGTCCTCTCCCTACACTTCTTCCTGAAGCTCTGATAAGTTCTCTCCCGATTCTTGGGGAAGTTCTGTCTTGAAATTCTTGTAAGTATGATCTTGAACTTCGGTAATGAATTTTTGAAGGTTCTTCTTGCATGACCTGCTTGCTCCCAATCATTTTGAGAAATTTCTACCTGGCCATAGGAGACATTTTTTTTTGAGGAAGTCTCTAAGTTTCTCAAATATGATTTGTATTGTTGTGAACCTTGATTTTCGTTGTGACTTAATAGAAAAGGACCAATATTACCAACGTTTTGACAGTAATTTTTCACATGGGTTTGAACACGCGTGGGATTGAACACTACCATAAGTAGGGACTCCATGTTACCCTCAGAAAGGGCCTATACAATACTTATCTCCGGGCCCACTGTGTCTCCAAGTGGCCCACCGCTTTCGTTTCTTCAAGGATATCTGCTTCAAAAGAAACCTACGGTATTTAAAAATATTTTAACAAAGCGTCTTACCGTATCTACTATACTGTTCAGATCCTCGTACGTTTTAAATCCGAACTTCATAGAATACCTTTATTTGAAATTTAAAAAATATTGCAAACGTCTGTAGAAGTCTGCAACAAAAATAAAATGTCTGCTAAATGTCTGCATCGTTAAAAAAGTCTGCAATAAAAATGAAAAGTCTGTAAATTTACAGACATGTCTGTGAATAAATATGGCATCTCTGCTCTCAAGCAGGTTGTCGATGAGTAGCGAACCGTTCACATTTTCATCTTTCCTTTTTCGCCGATAATTCCTTATCCTCTCTCTTGCATATGCGAAAATATCTCTCTCCACAATTCAACGAACATATTTTCTCAAGTCTCATTTTTCACTGAAAACATGCTTAGATCGTATACGAGGAGCAACAACCGAAAATAAGGCCAAGTCGGTGCAGACTGGTACCGCCATGGACCATCATTACAGAATAATTATATCAGAATAAAACAAGCATGAAGACGGGTGCAATTTCAGGTGTAAGTAAAAATAATTATCGGCATCTAGGATTCACTGAAAAAGAAACGATTTATCGGCTACTAATGCTCTCCGAAAATAATAAATCGCCTTTTCTCGCGAAAACTGCTGTGAGCGTATAATAGTCTCTCGCTTCTCAAATTCTCATTTGATTCTCCAAGCGGGTGTAAAAAGACGTTTCTCTTCTCAAGTAGGCGAAAATGTCGGTCTCTGGTCAAAATGATCACCTAAGGAGTTCCAGTCGAGTAAAATAAAATCAAAAGTAAGCCATGAGCGAAACCTCACCTGTTCAGGGCTGGTAGCGGATTTATGGATAAATAATAGTGACTTTAGTGACTAAAATAATAAAAATAGTGACCAAATAGTGACCAAAAAGTGACCAAATAGTGACTAAAGGGTGATTTCCAAATTTTTGTATTTTTTTAATTTTTTATACATTTGCTGTCTAAGTACAGTAAAAATGAACTAAGTGATCACCCTCGTTTGCAAAAATGAATAATACTGCAGCGCAGTATGACTTTTTGGGTTTTTTTTTTTAAAAGGAGCCTGTAATCGCAACTTTTTTCTCTCCAAGGCCTCCTGCACATGGTCCGCAGCTCATTTTTGCAAAGACAGGTCTATACGCACGGTTGAAACGCGGCTGAAAGCATGGCCTATGCTAGCATTACTTCTGACATATCTTGCTTCTCAATTCCTTTTTTGAGCCGTTGCCATGTGAAGCTGTTTTCACCACCTTAATCGCCTGAGGGTATTTAGGCTCACCTACAGCCGTTTTCTTAGTAAACAACTGGTTCCAATACTATGTACTCAAGGTCAGCACCTAGCATTTTAACAAGTTCCATTCCTCAATAAGAAGATCATAGTTGACCTGAATCGGAAGTAACTTGGTGATTTTCATAACACACTTGGAGCTTTCACTGCATGTAACGGTTGGTGACGACTTACATCCTGAATAATAAGAAGTTCAGGAAGAAAAAAATAAATGCCTTATTAAAAGTGTAAGGCGTTGTTCTAGAATGTTAACATATGCATACGTATTATTAAATTCTCGTTGGTAAATGTTATATATTTTTGTACCTTTCTGATAGGTTCTAGGTCTTCCAAAATGTACTTGAGTTCAAAAGTTCAGATCTACATTAGCTTTAGGGCTACATAAGGATATAATTTGTATTCAAACATATTGAATGAACCTTTTGGAAGGTTAACCGTCATTATTTGATAGCATTATGATCTTCTAGGTCATCCAAACTGTCCTTGAGTTCAGAACTTAAGATCTACAGTAGTAACTACAGTTTTTTAGACTATACATAGTTACGCTACGTATTCAACCATATTCAGTAGATATTTTCGAACGTGAAAAAACATCATGAGATAAACGGGGATGTAGGTCATCCAAACTGTCCTTGAGTTCATATCATATGATCTATAGTTGTAACAGTAGGTGTTTAGAGTGTGCAAATACGTATTTAACAATAATTACTGAATAGCGTGGTAGGCTAGAATACATAATGCGACATCCTAGGAATATTCTAGGTACACCAAACTGTCCTTATGTTCAAAACATAAAATCTACAGTTATAACAGTATTTTTCTGAGCTTTATATGGTGACCATATGTATTCAAACAAATTGAATGAACCTTTAGGAAGGTCAACAGTTATTATTTTATAACTTTGAGATCGTCTAGGTAATCTAAACCGTCCTGGACGTCAGAACTTCAAATCTGCGATAAGGAGTGTATCGAATATAAGCTATCCACATACATTTGCGTTGTACGCATGTATTTGTGATGGTTTTTTATGCTCTGAACACTGCCTGCTGTGCGTTTGACTGTCAGCTTTCTTTTGTTTACTTGTTTGTGCGGTTCAAATTCTGCGTTTTCAAAATGTCGCGTATTGAAAAGGAAGTGAAAATTAAGGTTCTGGACACATGGCTAAGTGAGAAGGGTATTGCTATGTAAAAATTGGCAAAGCGGTTTGTTTCATCATGCGAGTGTTAAAACTATCATTAATAAGTTTGGGGAACCCTATTCTTTGGATGAGCTACCAGGAAGAGGCAGAAAACCCGGTTCTTCCAACCCGAAACTGGAGCAGAAAGTGGTATCTCTAATCATGAAGAACAAATCAATGTCAATACGTGATTTGGCCAAAAACGCAGGAACGAGTGTCGGAATGATCCAGCGTATCAAGAGGCGAAACCACCTGAAGACCTACAAGAAGCAGAAAATCTCGAAACAAAGTGCAGAACAGAAGAAGCGAGCAGCAACAAGGGCCCGGAAATTGTATTCGCGTCTTTTGAAGCGTCAGGATGCATGTGTTTTGATGGACAGTGAGACGTATGTAAGAGAGGACTCAAAAACCCTTCCAGGTCCACAATACTTTACTGCCGTCATTGGGGAGAATGTGAGCGATGCAGAAAGGTCGATTCAAGTGGAGAAATTGGGGAGGATGTGAGCGATGCAGAAAGGTCGATTCAAGTGGAGAAATTCGGTTGAAAGGTACTGGTATGGCAAGCAATATGTTCCTGTGGTTTGAAGTCAACCATTTTTTACACTACCGGAACTATAAATGCGAAAATCTATCGATCTGAGTGTCTCCAGAAGAGATTGTTGCCTTTATATAAGAAGCATAGTACACCTCCACTGTTTTGGCTGGATTTAGCGTCGGCTCACTATGCCAAAACCACTCTCAATTGGCTTGCGGAAAAGGGTATAGATTTCGTTGAGAAAAATATCAATCCACCAAATTGCCTTCAGCTTCGACCCATCGAACGTTACTGGGCAATCGTGAAGAGGGTCTTCAAGAAGACTGGTAAGGCAGCTGGGAAATGCAGGAGTTCAAAAAATTTGGGCTCAAGCGTCCAAAAAATGCGATGCAACACTTGTCCGGAACTTGATGAAGAGCATTCGATCCAAAGTTCGAAAATTCGTGAAGGAATAACTTAAATTTCATCCGGTCTTCATTATGTTCAAGTTTAACCTCGTACAATAAAGGATCAATTTTTTGTATGAATAAAATATCGGGTTTCAACATAATTTGAAAGAAAGTTTGTGGATAGCTTATTTTCGATACACTCCTTAGTAACGGGTGGCAATTAAAATTTTGGAATTTTTTCGAGGCCTTTTTTTCGAGGAGTGTGTATGCGTTAGCTCTTTCTCTCCTCTTTCTGCTAGTATTTTTTGTTTTGTTTATGCTTGCTCAGTTTTGCTCAAAATGCCGTCGAAACAAGAAGTATTTCGCGAGCGCGTTGTACAGTTCTACGAACTGCACAGAAATCTCTGCAAAACGTATACGGTACAACATTTTAAAAGCGAAAATGTTGCGACTTCGACTATTTACCATATCCTAAGATCCCCAACAACTGCTCGCAAGCAAGGTAGTGGAAGACCAGCCAAAATTATGGACGCAAAAGGACTTCCTACTCTTTCTCGTGCCTTCAACAACAAGGATTCACTGAGCCAACGGGATGCCGCAAAAAAGTTAAACTGTTCTCACCAGTACATCTGCAAAACATTGAAAAGAGTCGGAATAAAGTGCCGAAAGAAGACACGAGCCCCGGAATATACTGATGCACAGATTTCAACGCTGAAATCCCAATGCCGTTGGTTGATTAAAAATAATTCCGGAAAAAGTTTTGTTTTGGACGACGAAAGCTACTTCCCTCTTTCGAAGACGCAGATTCCCGGAAACGATCGATACTATTCAACGGATAGTTCTACTACACCTCCGAACATAAAATATAAGTTTAAACATAAGTTTGAACAGAAAGTGATGCTGTACATTGCCATTTCCGAGAAAGGCATTTCTAAGCCATGGTTCAAGCCCTCTGGTTTGGCAATCAATCAAGATGTGTACCAGAACGAATGTTTGAAGAAAATTTTGATCCCGTTTCTACAAAAACATCATGCTGATGGACAATACGTGTTTTGGCCGGATAAAGCGTCATCGCATTACGCCATAAAAACACAATCGTTCCTGAATACCCATTCGATCCCATTTGTTCCCAAAAACCACAACCCGACAAATCTGCCTCAGTGTCGCCCAAGATTTCTTCGGGGTTTTGAGTTCCTTGGTGTACAAAAATAACTGGAGAGCCACGAATTGCAAACAGTTGATTGGTAGAATCAAGAGATGCATTCGCAAAGTTGACATGGAGGCCGTACAACGCTCCTGTTCCGACATCAAACGGAAGCTTCGCCGAACATCCGATTACGGACCGTTTTCAAATGTTCACTAATTTTTTGTCAACAATGGATAATGTATCTTTTATTTGAATAAATCAGATCTTCTTCAACTATGTTTGTCTTTTTTTGACAGCTTGAGAAAGAAATTCCAAAATTTTAGTTGCCACCCGTTAACAATACTTTTTTTGGGCTACACAAAGTGCATTCAGTGAATATTTTCGAACTTAAAAGTACATAATAAGATAATCTTGGGATGGTCAAGGTCATCCAAACTGTCTTGGCATTCAGAACTTAAGATTTACAGTTATAACAGTAAATTTGAGGCAATACAAAGTTACAAAAAATATTCAAACATATTCAATTAATATTCTTCAAGACAAAACACACGATGAAGCAGTATGACATGTTCCAGGTCATCCAAACTATAAGATCAGAACATAGGACCTACTACAGTTGTAACAAAAGCTTTCTGGGTTTTTGCAGAGCTTTGACGTGTATTGAAAACATATTCATTGAATATTTTGGAAGAACAACAGACATTATGAGATAATCTTCGGATGTTCTAGGTTATCCAAACTTTCCTGGAATTCAAAACATAAAAACTACATCCAGCTGTCGATTTTAAATTTTGAATTGTAGATTAATATTTACAGCTTTTTGGACTGAAGTGAATTTTTTTAAAGGTCATCAAATAATGAGATAGCTTGGGATATTCTAGGTCATCAAAACTGCCCTTGAGTTCAGAATTTAGGAGCTATAGTCGTAAAGTTAGCTTTATAATCTATGAAAAGTTACGATATGCATTCAAACACATTCAATGAAGCTACTGTAAGCTCACCAGTCACTATCAAATTATTTCGGGATGTTCAGGTTTATAAAAACTGACCTTGGGTTCAGAACTTAAGATATACGGTAGTAACCGTAGCCTTTTGGGCTATACAAAGCTAAGATAAATATTCAAACATATACAATTAATTATTCGTCCACCGACATCATAGGATACCTAAGTAACCACGAGGCTGTAATAGCATGCATATATAGGGCATATGCATTACGTCTAGTGCATCATTGAAGTTGGATTAAAGCCCCTTTTCACCCACTAAGATCGAACTAATGCTATATTTTTTTTAATGCAATAAGACATTGCTAAAGTAGAATTATTGCATTGGTAATGCATCACTACATTCTTAAGCTAATCTAACGCTCCATTACTTGACAACTGTTGAATTGATGCGATCCCGCATTACCGATGCTAATTTTGAGTTGAATAAGCGCAATAATATAATGCTTGTGGTTACTAGCGTAACCTTGTTAGTTTCAGGTCATTCAAACTGTCCTTCAAATCTTAAGGTCTACAATCGTAACAATAACTGTATGGGCTATACAAAGTTAAGTTAGAATAAGTTAAGTTAAGATTATGTCATAATGTAAATTGGTCTTCCAGGACATTCAGGCGGGACAGCGTTTGCCAGGGCATCTAGATTTTTGGTGTATATTTCTCGACATTATATAGTGTGACCAGATCGCATTTTTTTTTTTTTGTTGGGGCGTAGAATCACGGCGTCCACTGAGTTGAACTTTTGTGATATACCCCTGTTTACTATACTAATTCGCATCTTAAAGCTAGATCACCATTTGTCAAGTGACCAGCCTAAGACGCGTCTCCCAGTCAGGCAAAATTGAGTTTATAAAACCCACCACCTTCCCAGGAATTGCAGTCCAAATTTCTTTAGGTTGCATATAGCCACTGTACAGAAATTTAAGTCTGCTCTTGTACACAGCATCACAACTGCAAAGCAGATGTTCCGAGGTTTCACGTTCCATGTTGCAGAAACGACAGATATCATTCTGAACCAGGCCAATGTTTTTCAAATGATATCTACTCGGGCAATGTCCGGTTACTAGGCCAGTATAGGTACAAAGAACTCTCTTATTGAGCTCCAGAAGCTTTTTACTAATTGCAACATTTGGAATTATAAACCTTTTCGCTTGAGAACACTTTGTGGTGACCAACCAATTGGTCATCACCCTTTGCTCTTCCCAAGATGATCGCATAACTTGATTGCCTATTGTACAATAGGTACAAGTGTTTTTTTTAACTTTTCTCAATCAGCGGTACAAAAATAGTGACTTTAGTGACCATTTTCCGAAAAATAGTGACTTTAGTGACTTTTGGATGCAAATAGTGACTTTTTAGTGACTAGGCTCAAAATAGTGACCAAGTCACTAAAAAGTGATCTACTACCAGCCCTGCCTGTTACAGCCGTGTAGCCAGATTTTCTAAGCGGTGCATTTTTGAATAGGCTGATCAAAGCCAGCAGAAAATGATCCACATGCCAATGGCAAACACTGTTTCATTCCGTTAATCAGATCGTTGGACCGAGTACATGACAAAAACGCTTCTCGAATCGTTTGAAAAAGGAGTAAGTATGGTTCCTTCTACATATATGACAAAAATTCTCGATGGATTTTCAAATTCCCGACTTTTTCCCGCATATTTCCCGAAGATTTTGGATTCCGGCATTTTTGCTCGTATTTCCCGATTTTCCCAAGTCTGTGGCCACCCTGATATTAATTCGAAATATTGCATTGCAATATTAAAACGGCTTACACTTAGTCGTAGTCCTCCGTCATCAATTCGAACAACCCAATGGGGTTGTACTTAGAAGTTTTTTTTTTTTTGAAAATCGACACAGCCTACTTTACCGGTGGCAGGATGCCAAATCGGGCGTAAGATAGCGTCCGGAGCCAAAACTGAAGAAATGTACAAAATTTCGCCCAAATTGAGAATATTCGGGTCATTTTTGAGCTATTTCTGTACAATTTCTCCTGGAAATGTTCTTATGCGCCCTCCTAGATACTGAAGTTAAATAGATCGATCAATCTAATTAATTCAACAGTCTTTTTGGGTCAATGTTTTGCTCCTCAGTTTCCTTAGCTTAGCTTCTTTGTCTCATGCACCATAGCCCATTTCAAAGAGAACGACAGTACTGGTCCGTTCTTCTCCCCACATCAGACCGGAGGAGGAGGAGAGTATCGTTGATTGGAGTCAATTTTTTGATTTAATTATTTTCTAATTGACCTTCACCGGAGCAAACGGCGGACCCAGCAGTTGACTGATGAAGATTGAATTAAGTGGCCTAGCTGCTTCTAACGGACCACTTTGGAACGTCTCCGCATCCATTTCCATACTCAAACACACACCAGCGCACACTCATCAGAAGGTACCGAGTGATGCATTACACGGTTTGATTGTATCTACTCATTTGAAAGAGAAAGAACTGCCATGTAAGCAAGATAAAATTCAATTGAGGACATTATTTTTCATTGCATTAAACAAAGTGTCGTTCGGGTGCGTTAGAGAAACCATCATGATTCGAAGGAGACAGCTTCTTCGTTGTTGGTTTTTGTTTCGTTAGCTTGCACCCCGGGCGGTTTAATGGAATTAATGGCCCCTGGAATCGGAATCATGTGTGGCTGGACAGTGCGTATCAAATGAACCGTGCTGGCTCGAGCGGTTGATAGATTAATGGACATTTATGGATCTTGTTTCTCCGGCAAGGCGGCGATGGGTGGTGTGATTATGCGGTTTGACTAATTTGTAGTCAACTTGTTGGGATGAGTGCCGGACCGATGCAACACATGGCGGGGATGCGCTGGAGGAAGGGCTGTTTAATTGGGTTAAGTCAATTGATGAATCGTTTCTTTTCACCGGAATTAACGATGCAATTATTATGAATGAGAAGAGAATTTAAATTGCATGGTAAGTGAGTTTCTTTTTACAAGACTGGTTATGGTTGAGTAACTCGTAATGGGAAGCTGCAGGGTAATTCAATGAAAGAAAATACATTCATCTACTAGAAACTAAAACTTCAAAAATGCGGGTGTTGTTTCTCAAGTGTTTTGATAAATTGAAATCGGTAAGAGCCATTCGCCTAAAGTTTAAACAATATGGCCTACTTTGCCATGGTGAAGACAATTTCAATTCTCTCGTCGCATTTTTAAATGCTTTATCAAGTTAAATACTACCTGACAACAATCAACCTCTTTCCAGAGCATCTATCCCACATAATTGGATAACCTTGATTCCAGCGGTTCTTTTTCATCCTACTGATCGAACTAAGTCATTAAATCAAGCCACTTTCCATAGTCGTCCTTCAGGCGTTGACGCCTCCATCCATCTGCAGATAGGATAAATGCTCAAATTCTGCAATTCGATAATCTTGTTTATTCTTCTCTACCCCCCAAAAACTGACCATCACCCGGATTGTCGATGGCGATGGCTTTCCTATCTCTCTCTCGTCGAGATAGATAGTATATGTATAGTAAGAAGAATGTGAGTTTTCCACAAGCACTTCCCTCGAGCATGGCAAGACTAATGGGTCTTGGTGTTATCTAATCCTGCTCCATCAATTTGGATTAATTTTCCTTTTTCGGCTATTTTGGAAATGCTACACGTTTGCCGAAAGGTGAGTGAGTGTTGGTCCCGTTCCGGGGGAAGGGGTGATGATCATTAAAATTTGACCGCACCCATGCGGGAGATGCTTCCAGGAATATCTGGAGGATACGGATGCAATATGATTTTCGGTGCCTTGCAGCAAGGGGAATGGATTACGTCTTTTTTTCCCCCCTCAAACCCGACGCCTCATAAAAGAGTGCTCGTTTCTAACCTCATTTCCCTATCCATAAATCCTATGGAACCGGAGTTTGGTTCGGATTGAGCCCGGTACCTAGCTTGATGTGAGTGAACACAAAAAGGTGGACACCGACAAAGCATAATAGCGCACACACCTTGGAGTTATGAATATTTTGCAAATTAGAAATAGTCACTTTTCTTCAATATCGATGACTTGTGCGCCGGTGAGACGCCGCCGTAGTTGGGGTAGAAATTCGTTTATGGTGCCGACCGAGACGATGACGATGGTCATCGTATGAAGGCGTTGAATCGGACCTGGGTGGATAAGAGGGGTTTGGGGGAATGTGTCGTTGAAAGGTAGTGCTCCGGGGATTGAAATCATAAATGATTATCAATAAAACTCGGCGCAAAAGCCTTAAATTGCAGTGCCAAGAGGTGTCTTGTGAACGACGTCGGTTGTTATTTTGATGTGAAATACACGGGGAAAGTGTTGGTTGCAGTGAAGTATGTCGGAGCCTAAAAAGTCGCAGAGTAGCAGTGCACTTACGCATGATGTTGCTGAACAGATCCTCCGCATAGCCTTGGGTATCCTTGAAGCCACCTATCAGCTGCAGTTCGATTCGGCCCTCTGGGTAGCCAAATGCTAGTTCTTGGACGCGGGCGACCATAGTTGAAACGGCTTCATCGGTACCGTTTCCGTCTAGGTGAGCAAGCGCCACTGCTCCGGAACCTGGAAAGGAAAATGAAATTGAGGGGAATTAGCGTGTGTAAATATGAATACTAGAGGGTTTGAGCTGTTTAGTGGCATGCTGTTTAGTCGAGTTATTAGTACGAGACACTGAAGAAGTCTGCAGATTGTAGACGAAATACGCGTATCTGTCGAAGATAAGCAAAGGTAGTTGGAATTAAATGGAGATTACTAATCTTTCTTCTAATTTCTAGTGTGTAAATAATTAAATTTGAACCTTGGAAATCTCTAAGAGTGTCAGCGAAATACAAGCATTCTACAAGTCTCAATCATAATATTCATAACCTTCATAAAACCCAGATTGTTACCTGTAGGTTTATCAAAAAATCGTAGTAACTTAAATGATTACAACAGTGACAGGTTACAGCCCAAGTAACCAATAAGCAGTTCCAAAGCGTCTTGACGGCAGCCTAGCAAACAATTAAGTCACCTTAAATGCAACAAAAATGCCGCTTTTGGCCCAATATACGGCTGCTTAACTGCAATGCTATGATAATGCTTCGTCGATGCTATTTGAAATGCTTATTACAGGCTACAAGCATTTTAGTAGCATTTTAAATCCAACTTTTCAACATATAGCATTCAAGATGCTGATATAATGCTAATATAATGCTTGTAGTATCTGAAATGCAGATTTAGGTTTAATTTACTGCATATGCTAATGCTTAAGGCTTGCTTCATTTAGAAACTTTTGCTCATATTGTGGCGCTCCTGGTGGACGGATTTGGAAGTTCTTGGGGCCCACGTGTCGGGAATTTTGTCAGCTTCACGTTTGTATTTTTGACATTCCGCAAATCGACTGTACTTTGTAAACAATCAACATGGAAGCCGAAAGAAGGGAAAAAAATGTGCACAGTTATTTGGAAAATCCAATGTGGTCTGCATCTAGGCTAGCTAAACAGCTGAAATTGCCCTCAAACGGTATAAGGAAACATTGACGACGATTCGGAAGCCTCAAGCCAATCGTCGGAGTGGAACTGTTGACCGGAAACTGCGTGGTAAGATTTTGAAGACGATTAAGAGGAATCCCAATCTGTCGGACCGTGATTTGGCCAGAAAATTCGGTGCTGCTCATAGTACCGTGAGGAGAACTCGACTCCGGGAAGGAATCAAGTCGTATCGAGCTAGCAAACAGCCAAATCGGACCATATAACAGAATAGTGTGGCCAAAATCCGTGCTCGGAAGCTATACGACCAGGTGCTGACCAAGTTCGACGGGTGTCTTCCGATGGACGATGAAACCTATGTCAAGGCTGACTTCGGGCAAATCCCAGGTCAAAAATTTTACTTGGCAACGGCTCGGGGGGATGTTCCAGCCAAATTTAAATTTGTTTTTGCCGACAAATTTGCACGAAAATTCATAATTTGGCAGGGCATTTGCAGCTGTGGCAAAAAAACGAACGTTTTCGTTACAAATAAGACAATGACGTCGGAACTATACCAAAAAGAGTGTCTCTAAAAACGAATTTTGCCGTTCATTCGATCCCACGACCATCCCGTAATGTGTTGGCCAGATTTGGCAAGCTGTCATTACAGCAAAGTCGTTCAAGAATGGTATGCAGAGAAAGGGGTCCAGGTTGTTCCGAAAAACCTTAACCCACCCAACTGCCCCCAGTTCCGCCCTATTGAGAAATACTGGGCAATAATGAAGAGGAGACTCAAGGCAAACAGAAAGGTTGTCAAAGACATCAATCAGATGAAGACCTGGTGGAATAAGATAGCTAAAACGATGGACGAAGAAGGTGTGCGCTGCCTAATGAGCCGTGTTACAGGAAAAATTCGAGAATTCTTTCGAAACCGTGACGAATAATTTTATCCGTATTTTTTCTTAAAAGTATGAAGAAAACGCTACATTTGTATAAAAAAAGATCTTGAATTCAATACTAAATAACTGAAATACAGGCAATTGTTTTTGTTCCAATTCTATCTGAAGCAAGCTTTAGTATCGTATGCGGACTTGAAGCCGATGGTCTGCCGAGGGACTTAATATTCACGACACTTTTAGAGAATCTGCCGCAACGTATAGATTTGGTCAGTTGTGGATCGACCGTTCACAAAACCGGCTTGATAACTTCCCACAAATCTGCTTGCTAGCGGCGATATATGACGGAAGATAATCTGCGACAGCACATTGTATGCCGCGTTGAGAATAATGGTCGCTTGATAGTTCTTACATTCTAGCTTGATACCCTTTTTGTATATTGGGCATATACCTCCTTCTTTCCACTCCTCCAGTACATGTTCTATATCCTAGATTCTAACTATCCGTCGATGTAGACAAGACGCCAACTTATCCAGGGCCATTTTTATAAGTTTCGCTCCGATGCCATCCTTCCCAGCTGCCTTGTTATTCTTAAGCTGTTTGATAGCATCCTTAACTTCACTTATCGTAGGAGTTGGCACATCACCCTCGTCCAGCTTATCGATGAAGCCATTCCTACTAATATCTTGGTATTCCGCCTCTGCGCCATTCAAGTGTTCATCGTAGTGCTGCTTCCACCTTTCAATCCCCTCACGTTCATCCGTCAAGAAACCTCCATCCCGAAACGGCTCGCGGCACGAAGCTTTAACGGGATGCGTAGAGCTCCATTTCTTTTTTTTTTAAAGGTTTACTGGCGGGACTCGGAATAGAGTAGAAACCTCTACGCCAGGCCTTTGATGATATCGTTGCGTAAGTCTTTTCTAATCATTTTGCCAGCCGTACACGGAGCATGTCGCAAATGATTCGGGAGGAGCCACGTTTGAAAAATTTGAGTCCGTTCGTCTTTTTCGTCAATTGTCTTTTTGTTATTTCGTTAGTCAGTGTTACGTTTACAAGTTTAATACGGAGTTTTTTCTTGTTTAGATCGTGATATGTGGCATTTATGTGCTATGAAAGTTTTCCGAAGAAGTTTTCTCAAACCAAAAATAAGAAGCTATTCTTAAGCTGTTCCTGTTACTTGTGCGTTAGAATTATAACTTAACTCCCTTTGAAGCATTTCACCAGCCGTGCAAGGATCATGTCGTCCATAGAGACGCTGTTGACACTGCCTCAAAATGTGTTACTTTTTCATGTTTGCTTCTCCTTTCTCTCAGTTTATGTCCACTGTTTTGAATGGTGTCGTTTCGTCTTTTTGTTATTTAGTTTGTCAGTGTTTCTTTTCAGTTTTCTGTAGTTTAGAATGTCATTTATGTGCTGTGAAAGTCTGTTTGAGCAGTTTTCTCCAATCAAAAATCGTCGAGATATTTGAATTCTACCCGTTTCAGTCAAGTCTAATGTCTCAGTAGTCCCAACAGTATAATTTTAGTGGTTTACTGATGGGACTTATGAGAGAGAAGTTTTCTTTAAAAAAATTGGGAGGACGTTGCGTCTTTTTATGCTAGAGGGCATATCGTAACTTCTTCAGTCGTTAATAGGTTAATAGATGTCTAGTTCTTATGTGCTTTGAAATTAATCGATGTGTTCCTCGTCTAACTTCTTTTGGAAGGCCTATCATTTTGTCCGCTTTAGTTTGTTCTTGTCTTCTGCGTTATTTAGTTAAATTCTATATTTCTGTTGTAGAATCGTTTACTTGTCTGTTCATTGCCTTCTTTTTATTTGTCTAATACTAATCTCTAAGTCGTTTAATCGCTTCAAAGTCTGACAGCAAGTGCAGCCTAACAATCTTGGTCAGCTATTAGATTCACTTTTCGGTGGCAAGGTAAAGCTTCATCACGCATAGTCCCTATCTATTATTGAAAAATTATCGAGAAAGAAGCCGTTATAAGATTGTTTGTATACCATTGTTATAATGTGTGGTATTTTTATTATAACTCTTTGAAATGAGAAATAATAAAATAAGAATGGTGCCACATTTGTAGTTTTAAAACTTTTACTCAGTAAATCCAACAGTCAGTTCCCTACAAATGTCAATGATCTTGAACATAATTGTGTACCAATATGTACCTGTATAGCTAGATTTATAATTAAGCGTGGCTTCGGCTCATCATGTCAGAGAACTCTAAGAAAGGTGCAGCAGCCAAGAAGAAATCCCACATCATTATTACTGAGGAAAGAGCCCCACCAGACTGCACCAACATTCAAGGCTCCCAGACAGGATGTCCGTTGGATCACATCTGTAAAATCAGTGCATCAATGCCAGATATGTGACGCGGCATTAAATCAAAATATTCAAGATGTGATACTACCACGTCAGGATATGTCTTTGGTTACCATCTCAATGCTGATGGCGTAGGCCCTTCCATCGCGTTCAGATCACATATCCGAGGGGAGGGATGATACAGCTGCTCCATTTCTTCGCACTAAAACTCCTCCAGGTGACGCTTCTTATCCCGGAAGATATGAGTTTGCTGTCTTCGTTTCTGACTGTATTGCTCCACATTTTGACGAGTTGCCTGCTGCAGCATCAACGCCCGCGCTGCATTCTTCTCATCTAGAATCGTTTGCCACTCATCGACAAACCCTATGGCGCCTGCTGCTGCATTGTTGATGGCTGCTTTGACGGTCCTCCAGCAGTCCTCAAGAGGGGCTTCGAATAGCTCTCCCTCTTCCAGCAATGCTGCTTCAAGGCTTTGCGCGTAATTAGTTGCGACCTCGGGTAGCTTGTCGTCGGTATCTAATGTCGTTCACAACGGAACAACTTGACGGCGCACTTGACCATTACCAGATAGTGGTCTGAGTCGATGTTGACGCCGCGATAGGTCCTGACGTTGATAATATCTTCCATCAAACAAAACGTGATCGATTTGTGGTGATCTCCAGATGTACCGATATGTTAGGCTATGCTGGAAGAAGGTACTACGTATAGCCATGTTCTTTGAGGCGGCGAAATCGCTGGGCTTGAGGCCGTTTTCTTTCGTAAGCTGGTGGGCACTGAAATTTCTTATAACTGATCTGAATTCCTCCTCTTGGCCGATCTGAGCATTAAGATCTCCGATGACGATTTTGACGTCATGGTTTTGGCAACTGTTGTGTTCCCGTTCAAGTTGCGCGTTAAAAGCGTCCTTGTCTGTAAATCGGTTATAGTAACTCCAATGTGACTCAATTAGGTCACAATCAATTTTGACGGTTAGGTGGGTGCTGACATTGAAGAAATAGCCTTTGATTCTCAACTTGCGCATACTGTTGTCGATTGGCCATCAACCGTTCACGCGCTATTGCATTTCGCCCATGTTTAACTCACGATAAAACCTGTATCCAGCTCCCGTATATTGCCGCAGCTCTGGTAGAACCATCGTGCACAGCTCTGTTTAGAGTCCCACGCTGGCACGAGGACGATGATCGGCCACCTCTAACATGGAGAACGCCGTTTTAAGCCGCCCTTGACATGGCGAACAGACGTCTTCACCAACTGAACGGATTGCCCAGATATTAGTATAGTATGGTGAACAACTATTAACCTTGCATTTTAAGCTTGACCCAATCCTAGATCCATGGACCTAAATTAGAGTAATTTTCCCTTTAAACACAAACACAAAAGTCATAAAATTCAGGGTGGCCAATTTCATGGACGATTGAAATCTTATATAGCACATTTTGGCACGTTCAACACAACTTTAAGCATAATTAATTAAATATCCAAGGTCTAAGGTATCCAGAGTTGATTACCCTTCGTACCATTATTATTGTATTACTGGAATCCAAGCTTACCATAAGAGCCCTCAAATAAAATAGGATTTTAAGTATTGTTAGTTATCTTCAGAGCCTCCATTAGCTCAGCCGGCAAAGGTACAGCTACAAACAATACCATGCTGGAAGTGACTTGGTTCAATTCCAGGCCTGGTCTGAGAATTTTTCGTGAAGGAAAATGTATAGACTACCTGGACATAGAGTATGTTGTAATCGCCACACAACAATACAAATGCAAAAATTGTATCAGGTATCGGAATCCCAATTCATAACACTAAATTGAAAGCAAACAATGAGCGTATTTCGAAAGCGTTGCATCTTTTCTGAATTGAAGGCAGACAAAATGCCAATACTCCATAAGCAAAATATTTAAATTTTATTTAAACAAGCCATTTGGATTAGAATGAATATTCTTTAACATAGAAATGATAGAAAAAGGAGGATATATTTTCGGTCGTCCAAACTGTCTTGGAGTTTAGAACTTAAGATCTACAGTTGAAGCAGTAGCTTTATCCGCTATAGAGTGTTTTGATATGTATTCAAACATATTGAATGTCCGAGAAGACAAACAGACATTATGAGATAATCTTGGGATATTCTATGCCAACCAAACTAACTTAACTTTTGATTGCCCATAAAGCTACTGTTACAATTGTAAACCTTAAGTTTTGAAGGACAGTTCGAATGACTTGAACTAACAAGGTTATCCTATGATGTCTGTGGACGTTTCAGAATATTAATTGAATATGTTTGAAAAAATATCGTAGCTTTGTATATCCCAAAAGGCAACGGTTACTTCTGTACATCTTAAGATCTGAACTTGAACATCCCAAGATACGCTGATAATGACTGGTGACCTTACAGAATATTCACTGATTGTGTTTGAATACATATCGTTACCTTTTATAGGTTATAAAAGTTATTTTTACGACTGAATATCCTAACTTCTGAACTCAAGGGTAGTTTTGGTGACCTGGAACATCCCAAGATATCTCATTATATATGTTTACCTTCCAGAAGACTCACTTAATTTGGTCAAATGCCTATTGTTACTTTGTTTAGTCCAGAATGCTACAGCTACAGCTGTAGATTTTTAGTTTTGAACTCCAGGATAGTTTGAATATTCTCACATAATGTCTGTTGTTCTTCCAAGATATTCAACGAATATGTTTTAATACACCTCGTAGCTTTGGATAGCCCAGAAGTTTTTGTTAAAACTGTAGGTCCTAGGTTCTGATCTGAAGGATAATTTCGCAAGTAGCCCACTACTGTCATAATTAGTTGTAGTTACTTGATTATGAATTAGCAAGTCAGATTTATGTTATCTCAACCGAATAGAAACAAGTTTGCTACTAGGGTTGAATGACCAAGTAGATGTCATAATGCCTTGTAATGTTTATTGACCTTTAAGAATATTAATTGGATATGTTTGAATATTTCAAGGGTTTTTTTTTTTCATTAGGGCGAATCTACAATTGAGAGATTCTCTCCGGGCTCGCCCTCTTTCATTCATTACAGCGCCATTATAAAACTTACGAGGCATTCTTTAGTACAGATCGAAACACAACAGTGCTTGCTAGTATACTCTACAAATAGTAGAATGAAAAACTCAAAGGTGATTGGTTTATGAATGAAAGAGAGCGAGCCCGGAGAGAATCTCTCAATTGTAGATTCGCCCTAATGAGAAAAAAACCCTAGATTTATTGTAACTTTGTATTAAAAATAAGAACTGTAAATCCTAAGTTCTGAACGCTAGGACAGTTTTGTTGAACTAGATTATCTCAAGATTACCTTTTTGTGTATTTTGACGCTCGATAATTTTCGATAATGTAACAAAAGATAGAACTAACAATTGTTCCGAAAAAGACCTGCTTTGTTTACTAACAGAGCAATCGGGTAGAAAGAAAGCGTCATCTTGCCCCGTCCACACTAAACACAACGAAAAACTGTGATTTAATTACCTGAATGCCGAACCACCACAATGACGCAGGTCGTGGCATCGTCCGATCCTATGATATTTACATTTTTGTCATGTGGAGCAACGGCAGCCATTTCCCGCTGGCAGACGTACAGCAAACCGGGTGCACCGACCTGGAGTTGAAGAAAACGAAAATCCAATGAAACTAGTCCAACGAAATAAACCCGAACATTTTTACAAACCGTTTTCGTAGGAATTGACAGGAACTGTGTGGCCGTTTCCCGGTAAACCGGATGTTGTACAAAGAGCGAGTGTGTATCCATGGGACACTCGTCCTGCAGGACACCGTTCAGCACAAGCACCATTGTGGACGAGTTTGCGTTCCGTGGTTTTGGAATATCTGCGGAGGCAAAACAAAAAGAAATTTTGGATGAGTTACATGCATATGCATAGGTAAGATTGATTGATCGTGTCGTCGTCCATTCATGTACTTGCATCGCCGTCGTCGTTGTTGACATCCATACATGACACATGGGCAGCGCAGCATGGATGGGCTTGGCACTCAACAGCCGGCGGAGGATACAATAGTAACAAATATTATTTATTCACTGCGCCTTGCGTCGAGGCTTTGCCCCGGAGAGGAGGCATTAATGGTTTCTGAGATGTGATGGCTGATTAAATTATAAAGATATTGGACGTCGGGGCAGCGACGGCTTCAAAGCTTAAGGCTTTCGAGATCGTCTTGTTCGTGCGTTATTGTCGCCTTCGTTAGATATGCTGTCATGCCTATCTCTTCCCAGTTTGCGATTGCGAACGAAGGAGATGGACGATTTCAAAATGCACACTCGGAACGATACCAGATTAGTTCGCTTGAATTCCTAGATGTACAATGCATGATTAATGGTCTTGTAAGTGAAGTTTTGTGTAGCTTACGTCGAAGGCTTGCCAGACGGTTTCGAATGGTATTAGTGGAAATAGTTGATTAGAGAAGATGAGATAATCAGTTTGGCGCTACACGTTCGATTATTGCGGTCGAACTACAGCACTTAAGTGGGACATAAAGCAGCACTGTTTCCAACCATCACGTATCAATCACACATCTAATTAACATTGTCTCCCTGCGAGTCCACGTTGATGTGTTTGTTTGTACTAGTGAATTAATTCCGTCCCCAGTGCACAATTTAGCGCAATCTTCCACAGACAAAGTCATTAGGTTTACCTACTTCATGAGGCCATTTTTCACATGCAGTTCAGCAAGCATCTTGAGTTTCTTGAATAATTATGGCAATGCTATTGTCTCCGGTGGATGGAAGTGACGACAATCGGAACGAGACGCCCCCCTCCGGTCGTTGGTAGGTGAGAGATGTGATGTCAATTAAATTTGCATCTTGATCAGCAGTCATTCGTTTTGTCTCCGGGTGCCACACCTCCTCCTCGTGAGCAATTGCTGGGAGTTATTGTTTTCGAAGTTACGACCTTGCGGGTAAGTATAATTTTGTACAAATTGATGGTTATGGTCACTGGATTGAGTGTGATTGCCTCGTTTCGTTCGTTCGGTTGGAGAGAGAGATTTGTTTATCGTTTCAATTAGAATCGATGATTATTCTTTTAAGGAGGAAGATAGGTTGGACGATTTACTTCCACCTATGTTAAAAATAAAGTTGTTCTCCTTCATATAACAGGGTATAGTATCATTTTTAGGCAAGTGATTCATGACCGTAAGAACCTTAGATGAAAATAATATTGTTCTGTAGTGTATCGGGAAAATATCAAAATGTACCTAATTTAAATTTAGCACATATATGATCAACTACTATTGGTATAACTGGTA
Source organism: Aedes japonicus (assembly GCA_034211315.2). NCBI lineage: Eukaryota > Metazoa > Arthropoda > Insecta > Diptera > Culicidae > Aedes > Aedes japonicus. The sequence continues at coordinate 96,481 of JASCZW010000839.1, read as the reverse complement.
TAAGGGTAGGGTGTCAATTGAATATCTAAAAATAAGCGAGTCACGAAATATCCTTCAAATTGAACGCTTATTACTGATTCAATGCTCGGTAGACTTTCAAGAGGTTGACATCGAACGGTTGGAAATTTTCTCGTATCAATTCCACTATCAAACATGATCCGTTAACAATTTTTAACTATTGAAAATAACGAAAATACAAGGTGATGTTTTGCAGGCTAAATTTAGAGTGAGGCTAACTCGACCAAGAAGATGTGTGTGTGTGTTTTTTTTTAAATGCGAACCATTTCAAATCCGTCCTTTTCAGGATGATCAATTCAATTTTGAGAGTTTGTTTGATTTGAGCTTATTTAACATTACTTCCCAAGTTCTTACCAATTGGCCGCCAGCGGTGACTAAAACAATTTTAGTTTTCGCTTCGTTGCACATCTTGACCATTGTGTACAATTTACAAATGGCTACCGTCACAAAAAATTGAAACACCGGACGCTAATAACTCGATAATTTCTTGATTGATTTATTTTTTAGAATTTTGCTCTTCAAAGTGGCCGTTGGCTTCGTACTACTTAACGACAATATTTGAATAGTGGCACGATGCTAGATCCGGCCAGACGATTGTGAGGCCCTTGTGTTGCTTCAACAGAGGAAGTAGACGCTTCTGTAGGCACTCCTTAAGGTAGATCTCCCCGTTTACAGTCCCGGTAGTCACGCACTCCGTTTGCCACATGACCAGATCGCTGACCAATTCATATATTTCTTGGCAAACTTTGAAAGTTTCTGCTTCCTTACTTCCTCTGGAACATCAAACTTGTGCTACCAGTAGCCCCGAAAGTAGCCCTTATCATCCATGATGAGATAATAAGGCTTCGTCAGCATCTGGGTTTACAGTTTCCGGGCCTGTGACTTTTTACCGTATTTTGCCGTTCGTCAAGATTTGGATCCTTCTGCACTTTGAACATATGTAGTCCTTCACGGTCCTTGGCTCTCTGAACGAAAGACTTAGACAGATTCAACTTTTTGGCCACATCCCTGATCGAAGCATTGGAATTTCGCTAATAGGACATCCATTCTGACCACAATTCTTCTTCCGTTCGATGATCAGAGTTTCGTAGTAACGTTTAATCACACAACTCACCGTTGATTGCACGATTCCGAGTTGTTTTCCGATGTCCCGATGAGGGAAGGTCCATTAATTATGTCACGCAGTAGGGGGGAGGCGGGGTTTGAGAAAACGTGACGATCCATACAAAAAAAAATTGAAGTTCTATACAAAAAACGTGACAAGGGGAGGGGGGGTTATAAAAAGTCATTTTTTGCGTGGCGTAATTAATGGACGTTCCCTGAGAGCGTTGGCACATTCCAGGTGCTTGCGCAAAATCAATTCGTGACGTTGCTTTTCGAGTGACGCAATATTTAAGCAATTTTCGAAAAAATGACAGCTATAAAAATACAAAAAAAAACACTCTAAACTACTTCTACCCAGAAATTTCCAAATTTCCAAGTTTCCAGAGAATATACCCAATGGGTAGTTTTTGACAGCGTTTTTTCCGTGATGCAATTTGGTTACACTGTATCGGTAGATTGTCGCAAAGGAAAAGTGACCAATATGCTTCTCGCGAAAAAAAAGTCCAAAGCAAGTTACGGTGGTTGTAAATTGACATGTAACATTTATTGCCTGAAATGTTCTCTTCATGTTGGACTATTTCTACGGAAAACAGGTAACGGTTGCATTGAAAAAAAAAATCGAGTTTTCTGGTAACTTCTATAGTGCCACCTGGTGGGTCTATCGGTGAATCAAAAAAACAATTTTAAGTAGGCTATGTACAGAAAAAAATTGACACCTCTATCAGTTCGATTACGGCGGCCACAGTGAAATAACCGAAATTATAGTTGTAATTACCAGCGATTTCGACACCCCGTATTAAAGAAGTCCATCATCGTGCCGCACTTTGTATCGGCCGGTTACAGCCGAGTGGCCATAAATAAGATCGTGGCACTTCTGGTGAAAGGCAGAGCATCGAGCGCAAGCCAAGTTCCGGCCGTCCGACGGTTTCGCGGACCTTTCGCGGAACGGCAGAAGACCTTTCGCGCCTGGAGCCGGAAGGTAAGTGCGGTGCGGCCAGACGTTCAAGAAGTATTTGGCCAACATGAACATCGTCATGAGGAAGAGCCACCCAAAAGCAGCAACTGAAGGTGCACGTCCAGGAAGTCTTCCCTGCGAAGTGCAACGTGGTAGTGATCATGGAACACGAGACATACCTGACGCTTTACGGCAATGACTGGCAGGAGAAAGGCTATTTCATGTACCCAGGAAGCAGACACCTCCTTCCGTGCGACGGGAAGTTCATCTTCTACACGAAGTTGCAGAAGAAGGTCCTATTGTGGCTGACAAGCAGTCAGAAGGGGATTTCAAAGCCGCTCTTCACTTATTCGGGACTTGCGGTCAACGGGGAGATGTGCAGCACAAAGTGCTAACCGGAAGTGGCGGTCTTTATATCAGATGCATAGTACATCTCCACTGTCTTGGCCGGATTTAGCGTTGGTGAATTATGCCAAAAAGACTTTCAATTGACTCACGAAAAAGGGTATAGCTTTCGTTGAGAAAGACACCAATCCACCAAATTGCCATCACCTTCGGGCCATCGAAAGCTATTGGCGATTGTAATGAGGGTCGTACCAGTCTATTTGGTAAAGCAGCTGAGAGTATGCAGGAGTTCTGGCTGAGGCATCTAAAAACGGAGTTATCGATAAAGGAGACAACTACATATGAATACCTAATTTTGATCTTGAAAACTGGCCTTGGTATTAAAGAGCTCAGATTAAGATGTAAAATACCTAAGCAAAATACCTAAGAATTGCAAGCAAAATATCTCTCAAATAACAAAACCTGTTATTTCGGATACCTTAGAGGAACTATTTTGGTATTGTCTTACCTCAATTTGGTATTCGCAAAATATTGGGAGAGCAACTTTATGGTATTTCTAGACTAATATTTGAAAAGGGCGGAAGAGCCAAAATTTAAACAAATCATATTATATTATATTTAGATTGAACAATTTCAGAACAACTAATTTACCTTGACAATGACATTAAAATCGATTATGCACGTTCTGAAACAAGAAAAATAATTCATGGCGTTCTTCCGAATCACACATTGCTCTAGTTATTTAGCTGTTCCGCCACTTGTTTTCAATTTGCTTCAAATCCTGGCAAACAGTTCAATATTTCAGGCAAACACTATTCTAATCATCATATACTTAATTCGAGTTGAACTTGAAATATATATTTACGTATTTTATGCGTAAATATAACTTTATTACTATTAAAACTTGAAAATAACCATTACGCCTTAATCACTAAGCAGAAGTCATTTCGACGCATATTTTCGTCCATTATAAATTTAAATTGGAATTATGCCGTGGAGATAATGTTGTTGATTTCCATTGATTGTTGTTACGCCGTCGATAGGTTGCTATGAATAACGTTTCATGGAGCTTGATTTTAGTTCGCGCTGAAAAAAACAAATACCAGAAAGTGCCGGGAATTTATCAAGTAAGTACAATTCAAATGTGTTCTTAACGCGGATATAATTTTTAGAGGCGACAACGGATACTGATCTTGATGGATCTTAAGAAGCTGATGCCCTTCGTTGGGAATAATATGTATTATGAGGCGATGCTGAAGACCCTGGTTGTTCCGAAGCGTGGTCGGAAGGCGAAGACTGCGATCGAAGATGCAAAATTCGATGATTATGATAATGAAATCTCCTAATATACGAGTTAACGTAGATGCTGTTGATAACAGGAATACGTTTGCTGTGAATTTAAAAGAAATATACTCCGCTTTTGGTTGTTTAATACATTAAAAATCTTTTAATTATTAGGTACATTTGAAAAGTCTTTCACTATATGGTATCCATTTTTTACGTACTTAACTGAGTTTTAAATGTATTATTTAAAGCTATTTCATGCAATTTAATTTGAATACAGTTACGATTCAATACGAAAATATACGCAGAACATTATATATACAAAAGAATTATCTGTTAAGTTGAAAACCGCAATCATCGACTAGCGAAATTCGACTTTTTTCCCGATCTGTACGTGAAACATAACGTCGCTCCTAGTAGTGCGCTGTAGAGTGCATCAGATCCGCTATACAGCGCACTACTAGCAACGTTATGTTTGACGCATAGAACAGGAGTAAAATCCTCCAAGGTCACCAAAACCGTAATTGATCCAGCGCACAGGTCTCCTCATTCGATGTCGCAGCTTTGGTTCCATCGCACTGTAAAAACATGATTAAGAATTCGCTATTCAAATAGTACAATAAGCACAATGTTCATTTGATAGAATGAACTCTTACGTTTAATTTTCCTAGTAGTACCTAGACTCATCTATTTAGTAAAATTAACTGTTTTAGTATGGTAACACTGGGTCGTAATTCCTCGCCACTTGATTAGTGTGACTGAAGAGCGTAGGTGTAGTAACAAATAAGATGCCAGAATGTCATAACTTAACGGCGTATTTCCAGTGCTGTCTGTTTAACAGGCGAAAAACCTAAGGCGTAATAACACTCTGAAAATAAACAGGGCGTATTTTGGTTTTTATCAATTTTTAACTCAATAAAACCTATTTATGGATAAATTATATGAAAAGGTTAAGCACTGCATTATTATACAAAATCTGAGCATAAAAAATAGTTCATTGGAGCTTTCTATGGAAAATAGGATTTGATTTTCGTTTTCCAATCTTCGCCTCCCATTTTCTCGGTTTCGGGATTTTGGAATGCCGCTCTTTTCAAATGTTAGTCTAGATTTTACTTCTTAATCTGAGCTCTTAAATACCAAAGTCAGTTATCAAGTTATTCGTACCTGCTTGGGATTATCCTCAGGTATTTTACCTCTTAAATACCAAGGCTATCGAATGTTGATCTTGATAACTGGCCTTGGTATTAAAGAGCTCAGATTAAGAGGCAAAATACCTAAGCAAAATACCCAAGAATTGCAAGCAAAATATCTCTCAAATACCAAAACTTGTTATTTAGGATACCTAGGAATACCTTAGGGGTACTATTTTGGTATTGTCTTACCTCAATTTGGTATTGGCATAGCATTGTGGGAACAATTTTATGGTATTATTCTAAGGTATTTTACCTCTTAATCTGAGCTCCTTAATACCAATGCCAGTTATCAAGCTATTCGGTTCTTCTCGGGAAGGCAAGTTCTTCGTTCCTGCTCAGGTTACCCGAAACTTGCTGAAAAGTGCTCGATCAAAAATTACAACATTACAACATTCTAATATTTCTTTTATATATTTGCATATTTTTATTGTTAAATCTGTGCTTGTTCATATTCATTAAATATTCCCTATAGTAGAAGAATATGAGAAATATGAGAACAATATTTTGTCGTGCGCTTTCTTTAAACCAAATTAAATATCACCTTATTATGTAAACATAGTAACAAAAGCATAAACATAGTAGTAAAAGCAGCTAAAGGAACAGATAAGAAAATATGAACATTTACCCCCTGCTTAAATCACTGATAATCTGTGTTAATCTAAACACTTATTTCAGATTTGGTTTTTGGACCTCCATGAAATAGCTTTGTATACATAAACTACCAAACGATAGGTCATTTTGCTTTAAGATATAAATACCTAAGTCCAAAGAGTTTTGTAATATCGTAGAACAACCTTCCACCTTAAGTATCGTTTCAGCTTCGATATTTAAATCTTCATGAATTCATATCATACTTACAAATTACCAAAGATTTATAGTTCCACTTGTAGATTTAGAGGTGTTAGTTCTACAGAATTCTTGGATAATCTTGAACAAGATTTCACCTTAGCACTTGTTATAACTTAGACCTTTGAACCGTTTTACCGTCATATACATAAGGTATACATTGTTTCAACTTAGATTTTTTAACCACCATGGATTGATTTTGTATCCGTCAACTACTAAACGATAGGTGGATTCATTTGTAGACATAAAGACTCAAAGTTTAAAGGATTTTTGTATAACTTAGAGCAATGTTTACCCTTAAATTTTTCTTGAGCTTTAATCTCAAGAGCATATCCATAAACTAGCAAACAATAGGCGTTTTCGCTTGTGGGTATAAAAACCAAAACTCCAATGAGTATTTTGGATAACCTAGAGCAACCTTCAACCTTAAATCTTATTTCAGCTTCGATCTCTGGACATCCATGAGTTCTTTTCATACCTTTACACTAACAAATGATTGTGATTCAGTTTTTAGATCTAAAGACCTTTATTTCAAATAGTTGTTGGATAAGCCAAAACAATTAGTCACCTTATCATTTGGTTTTAACTTACACCGTGTCCAATATATTCTCATACACTTTTTCCTTGCATTGGTATCGTGCAACTACTCCAGCGATGAAGAAGTTTCGTGCTGTGGTGATAAAACAGCTTTTGAAAGGTGAGCGCCCGGGCGCTATTTTCAGAAATTTGAAAAACCTCTGAGTAAAATGGGATTTTGTGTACGGAACCATCCGAAGGTACCGTGACACCTGCTCGTTGGATGACCGGAAGAGATCCGGTCGTACTCATACGGTGTGGACTGTCACGCGTTTCGTAAACATGGATTTTGTACATAGAACGAATGTCTCGTATATTGTATGAAACATTCATAATGCTTTTTATCTGGTAAAATGCTATCATTACACTTTTTTAGTAAAATGCACGAAATGAACTTCGTGATGACCAGCCAATCGCTGTTTCTCTTTTATACCGTACTCATGCATGATGGTGTTTCTGCTGGTATGGGCGGGAATAATTTATCTAAGCCAAAATAAAAATTAAAGCGCTGTAGAGAGCTATAACTTCTTGCTCATTAATCAAACATGTTCTCACGAGTCAGCGTGGCCTAGTGAGATCAACTACGGATTCAGAATCAGCCCTTTCCAAGAATTCAGGTACGAACCCCATGTCAGAAACATTAAAAAAAAAACGCTGGACAACTCCACGTGGTTGCGCTTTTTGTCAATTACTTTTTGAGTCGATAAAGTAGATCTGTCAGTCCTTCATGCAACCACCAGAGAGACGTTTCTTTTTAATTTATGAACAAATATTCGTAGCTCTCTGTATTGTTGTCGTACAATGTACGAATGTTCTTTCTGTGTCAACAAAAGCTTCGTGCTTTTGACAGTTGCGCGTGCCATTAATTACGAATTTATCTTCATAAAAAGAACAAATCAGTTTCGTTGCAGAAAACAACGAATGGATTTGTGAGTATTGCCTCCGATTTTGTAATATAAACTAAAATTAACTTTCAGTGTACACTCAGTAGTAGAAAAAAAAGCCGAGCAAAATTTTCTTCCAAAAAACGTGTTGTTCAACCTTTTGTAACTTTGTCAATTATCAATATATTTGGCTGAAATTTTGACAACGTTATAACTAATGTTTCGACCTTATGTGACCAAAATTTTATGTTGATAAAGTTTATAAATTTGAAGTTATTATAACATATGTGAAAAAAGTCATTTTGGACATACACTCAGTAGCAAAAAAATAGCCGAGCAAAATTTTGCTTCCAAAATATGCCATGTTCAACCTACTGTAACTTTGTCAATTATCAATATTTTTAGCTGAAACTTTCACTACACTATAAACAATGTATAGACCGTATGTGATCGAAATTTTATGTTGATCAGGCTTATAAATTTGAAGTTTTCATTACATATGTGAAAAAAGTCATTTTTGGACATACCAATTTCAAAAATCCGTATTTCTGTGAAAAATTTAGATAACATATTTTAAATTTCACAATAGCCTAAAAATACATAGGAAATACAGTGGACGAAATTTTAACTGTTTCCATCAAGTGGTTTGGACTACAGCTGGCGTCAAAGTTGACGCACCAACATGAGTATTTCCCTTTTTCACCCGATATTGACCGTGCTGAAATATCGGTGCAAAAAAAAAGCCGAGGTGAATTCATCTTATTAAGACACGGGATTTGTTACGCCTGAAATAGCCAGAATAACTAGTGTAACTCACGAAGTACTTCAAAATATGGCATCCAGCATCAATTGGATTGAAAAAACTACGTATACAGTGTTATACAGTATTATTAGAAGAATTCACCACGGCTTTTTTTGCACCGATATTTCAGCACGGTCAATATCGAGTGAAAAAGGAAATACTCATGTTGGTGCGTCAACTTTGACGCCAGCTGTAGTCAAACCACTTGATGGAAACAGTTAAAATTTCGTCCATCATTTCCTATGTATGTTTTAGGCTATTGTGAAATTTAAAATATGTTATCTAAATTTTTCACAGAAATACGGATTTTTGAAATTGGTATGTCCAAAAATGACTTTTTTAACATATGTAATGAAAACTTCAAATTTATAAGCCTGATCAACATAAAATTTCAATCACATACGGTCTATACATTGTTTATAGTGTAGTGAAAGTTTCAGCTAAAAATATTGATAATTGACAAAGTTACAGTAGGTTGAATATGGCATATTTTTGAAGCAAAATTTTGCTCGGCTTTTTTTTTGCTACTGAGTGTACCAATTTCAAAAAACCTTATTTCTGTGAAAAATTTAGGTAGCATATTAAAAATATCTCCATGACTTAAAAAAATACAGAAATTTATGTGGACAAAATTTGAACTGTTTCCATCAGGTGGTTTGGACTACAGCTGGCGTCAAAGTTGAGGCTCCAACATGAGTATTTTCCTTGTTCACCCAATATTGACCACGCTGAACTATCGGTGCAAATACAAAGCCGAGGCGAATTCATCTTATTAATTTGGCCCAAACCTGTATAGCCAGCACTGTTGTGTTTCGATCGGTACTAAAGAATCCCTCGAAAGTTTAATAATGGCGCTGTAATGAATGAAAGAGAGCGAGCCCGGAGAGAATCTCTCAATTGTAGATTCGCCCTAATGAAAAAAAAAACCCTAGAATTATTCGCATTGCTTTAAAGCGTTGACAACTGAAGGTTTTATCTTATCTTTAGGGTAGATCTTTAAAGCATACAAAATAAAGCCGAACATCATCTCCATTCAGAGAAATCAACACCATAACAACAATGTGCCAAATTCGACGCTTCAGGTGATATTCAATAACACAAATGGCACCCCTCTATTCCAAACTCTGCATGACCATACCGCATCCAGTGCATAATCGAACCGACAAGCGTTCCTCAGCTCTACCGGCAAAGCTAGTGAACGATGTAGCTACATCGAACAATTAATCTAATCGGGATTGGTCGCCGCGGGCAATTTTTGCGCGAAATCCAACCGCTTCTTTCCAGAAGCTTGCCGGATCATTTGAAGAGAAACTGAAATTCCTAAACTCTGATTCGTAGGGTGTCCACTTCCCACCAGCATTTCGTAACTTGCCAACGTAAGGAGTATGGTTGCTGTATGTACATTAATCAAACGACGCGATGCGCCATCCCGGCTGCCTTCGGTTACAGTTGTAATACACTGAGCGATGGTGCCAGATTGTTAGTGAAAATCAACTCTGGCAACCCTTCCGCCACACAGAGGTGATACAAACTATCGATTGCTTATCGATTGTGTTCTTTCTTCTTCGCTGCTTCCCCAATCGTCCATGATATCCAAATGATTGGTGGGTTGAGTAATCGTAAGCAAATAATACATCATCGCGATTCTCCTCTTCCTTCCCCATATTCGCGTCAAGATTAAGCTCCACGAAGCGTGAGACGAGCTACGTGCTGCAGTGGAAGATTTATCGATAAACAAACCTGAGCGATCATTATTATTTAAATTGAAAAATCTGTCTATCGGCGTCGGACGGCGTTGTGCTTCGTAGAAGCCTTGCCTGCTGCACTTCATCAACCGAGGCTCTTCAAAGCAGTTAAGTACCATAGCTCCAACGTCGCCGGCTGCACTAGAATACAATGTAAACAGCTGAAACGTATGATAATTTTTCATCTTTAAACCGATTCTCGCGGTGGTCTATTCTGATGCGATGTCCCACTTTTTAGACTCCTTTGTGTTTTTTTCGAAACGCAGTGAAACGGTAATTGTGGGATATTCTTACAGTCAGATCTCACATTCATTTCCCGGTTTCGCACAAACATGATGAAATAGATTCATCGACGCTCAGTTGGAAATCGAAAGCCCATCATCGACTGACTGGTGGGTGGAGGGATTTTAATTGAAATAAATGTTTTATGGTCGCGCTAAATTTTCGCAATTATTGCTTATGGCAGCCCCGAACCAGGTCCTACCGCAACGCAGTCTCCGTTCTGCCGCTGCCCATATTTTTTTATAGTCCCCTTAATCTGTCTTCTTTTCTCAGCTATTTTCGTCATATCGTATGCTGCGTCTTCTCCTCCATCACCGATAGCAATGGGATTTTAATTTATAGTTGAACAATTATTTTTTATTGCACCGAACCCATGCCAGTCTCAGCCTCTCAAGACCCGAAGAGCCAGGGGAGCGGTTGGTTTGCTTCCTCGTGTGGGATGATGGATTGGATGTATGTTTTTCTTCGTTCGCTTGTGGCGCATCCGAGCCGGGGAAAAACTTCGAAGTATAAAAACGCATCGCGGTGAATTATGGCGAAATTACGGGAGGATGAACCTTTGCAAAATTCCACACGGGAACACATTAGCGAAGTGGACCAACCCCCACCGACGGACTGCGAATGTGGGTGCGTGCTGGCATCATCAACATCTGTCCCGAATCGAGTCGCACAGGTCGGAGTCCCATTTCACTTGACCTGGCTGAAATCCGATTCCGGTGACCTCTTATGGGATTTATTGTTCGGTTGGGATGCCGGGGACGGGAGGAAAGGGAGTGGTCAGATATCGGTTAAGATTTACACGTCAAGACCGTCACCGTCATAATCATCAATCTGATGTCGCTACCGCTCGGAACGGCGTCATCGATTTACTCTGACAGCCCGGAGGGTGTAAATGCTAATTACGGATTGATTAAAGTAATTTATGGCATGTTTGCCTTCACGTCACAGTTGACTGGTAATCTTTTCTGGATTCGACTACTAAATCGTGATTAGTGGTAGTTGCCTTACTCATCTTTGATTATGTTGATTGTTACAGAAACTTCTCTACACTGAAAATTTATTTTCGCAAAAAAGCTTTCATTCATTTCGTAAACATGGATTTTGTATACAGAACAAATGTCTCGAATATTGTTTTTTATTTGATGAAATGCTATTATAACACCTTTTTGTTTAACGCATGAAATGAATTTCGTGAAGACCAGCCAATCGCCGCTTCTTTTCAATCGTACTCAAGCATGTTTGTGTTGCTGCTGGGAAAGGCGAGAATAATTTATCCATCCCAAAAAAGAGTTATAACTTCATACTCATTAAACAAGTAATTTCGCACGTGTTACCATGGCCTAGTGCGATTAACCATGGAGGCAATAACAGCTTTTTCCAAAAATTTAGGATCGAATCCCATGTCAGAAACATTTAAGAAAAAGTTCGACAACTCCACGCAGGTGCACTTTTTTTTTAAATTACATTTTGAGTCGATATAGTAGATCTGTCAGCAATTCATGCTACCACTAGAGCAACATTTTTTTTTATTTGTAACAAAAAATTCGTAGTTCTTTGTGTTGTTTTCGTACAATACACGAATATTCTGTCTGTGTCAACAAATGCTTCGTGCTCTTGACAGTTGCGCGTGAGACATTAATCACGAAGGTAGCTTCATAACAAGTACCAATCAGTTTCGTTGCAGAAAGCAACGAATAGATTTGTTAGTCCTACCTTCGACATCGAACTTCAATCTAAATGTGTGTAAATTAGCATTGAGAAAATTATGCGTAAGCATCGATATTGAAAATCGATTCATATTTGACCATTAGAATCGATTCTCCGATTTAATTGATGACAAAGTATCGATTTCTTAAATATCGATACTTTTTCATTCGAACATAGAAAATGCTTTGAACATCTCTTTTATATAGTGTTATTTATTGTTTCGGAATACATCATTTATTAAAAAGTCAGATTTAAAACAACAACAACAAAACAAATCAGATAATTCAGGTTATCAGTTCAAAATGTTCGGTTCTTGATTCAGTTATTCCAGTATACTTCTGTAAGTGAACTCAAGAACGCCAGTTTAGCCATGCGTGAGGAATTCAACGTGTGCCTGTTATCTATAACTTCCCCTGTCCGAGAAAACAATCTCTCGGGCAATACACTGGTCACCATTCTCGATAAGAAATCTCGAGCGATTGGGTAAATGTGGGGATATTCGCTGCGAATGCTTTCCCACGCTTGAAGAGGATCCACAGAACGCAGTACGACTGGTTGATGAAAAAAAATCGTAGTTCACCCGAAATGTCCGGATTGTCAGAGTCGAGAATTGCAGAAGATTCGTGAACCTGGAAAAAATCGTCATGTATAAATTGTTAATAATTTTGATACTTTCTTATATCCAGATTGAGAACGAACTTTGTATGACATACCATTTGATCGTGTAAATCCCAAAGGCTTCCAGTTGGAACTATTTTTTTTAATGGTATCAGATGAAAGAATCGAAAGATATGTATCGATGCTGTAGATTTTTATGCTTCAAGAATCGATTTAAAAAATCGAAAAATCTAAACCGAAGTATCGATCTTTCGATACGATATCGCCCATCGCTAATGCAAATGGAAAACTGCCGGTTTTTTTTTATCAAAACTTGAGACTTAATTGTGAAAATTTTTGACATTTTTGCGCGCACTAAAACATATGCTGCCGATAAAAATAAACAATTTCAATGAAGCGGAGTTGTTGACAAATGCCTAGTCTAACAACGAGGCGTTTTTAATTCAACATTATTCAAAAATATTTACTGGTGGCGCTATCTATTGGAAAGCGGCGGTTTTCTTTTCGCAACTCTGATATTTTTATTAGTTAATGCAATATTTATCATTTGTTCTGTTTTTTGTTTGCATTGCACACGTAGTTTTTTTTATTGAGTACTAGCTGATCCCGGTGCGACCGTTACTACGCCTGCAACTGAATGAACATTACATAGAACTGACGCTTTTTTTAATGAGTTTTTTTTTTGAGTAATAAGGAGTTCAAACTTCTATCAGAACATTCTTCTTACCCAGACAATACACAGTTTGTGGCTTAGTAACCTGGCTAATTCTCAGGATTGGTTAAAATTTGTGTTTGAATTCACCATAGAAACATTTCTTGCATTCAAAAAACCCCGCATACCATTTTTGATTCCATTTGCTTGATTAGTTCTCAAGCTATGCAGAAATTTGTGTTTCATTTGTATGCGAGCCGGAAGGGGAAGCGGTCTCAAACAATCATAAGAACCTTCCCCAGCCCCAAAAATACCTGCATACATATTTTCACTCCGATCGGTCAGACAGATAGTGAGACAGAAATCCATTTTAATATAAATAAAAATCCTGTAAAAGTCCCGCAATAACCCCCACATGCCAAATGTGGTTTCATTTACTTGAATAGTTTTCGAGTTATGCAGAAAATTGCGTTTCATTTGTATGAGAGCCCCCCCCCCCCCTTCAGAGGGCAAAGAAATATGTCTGACCCCCCACCATAGAAATATGTCTGACCTTCAAAAAAATCCACAGGCCAAATTTGATTCAATTTGCTTTATTAGTTCTCGAGTTATGCAGAAAATTGCGTTTCATTTCGATGGGAACACCCTCTTTAAGAGGGCAGAGTGGTCTTCCAGAATAAAAAATTCTCATAGATTTACAATAGAATATATTGTAACCATACAATAGAATCTATAGTATTTACGATTAATAGTATTGTTCACAACGATAGGATGACAATAGGAGTTACTGTTACCACAATAGAAACTAATGTAAATTGAGCCATCCACAATAGAAAAGGGGGGTTGTTATGTATCTTAACTATAGAAAAAATCATTATTTTCCGAACAAATTTGAGTCAATTACTATTAATTGTATTGTTTCACAATTGTTGAAAATCCTTGCATATAAAGTGAATTGTAGATCTATTGTAATGACAATATGTATTTTTCATTTATCTGAATCACGAACAATAAGATTCGCGGTCGGAAATAGATTTTAAGGTTATTTTATATTATTGTGTTGTAACTGTATGGTTATTTTTATCCGGGTTAAACCACCATAGGAATATGTCTCTCCTTTAAAAAATTCCACATGCCAAATTTGATTCCATTTGCTTGATTATTTCTCGAGTTATGCAGAAATTTGGGTTCCATTTGTTTAAGAGCACCCCCTCCCCCCTTCCTCCTCATATGACGGAAGAGTCTCAAATCACCATAGAAACATTTCCCTCCTTCAAAAACTTCCACATGCGAAATTTGGTTCCATTTCCTCTTATTAGTTCTCGAGTTATGCAAGGATTTGCGTGTTCATTTGAATAGGTTCCTCCCTTTTCAGAAAGGGAGGGGTCTCAAATCAACATAGAACAATTTTTTGTCTTCAAAAACCACCACATACTAAATTTGGTTCCATTTGCTTGATAAGTTCTCGAGCCATTCAGAATAGTGTATTTCATTTGTATCGGAGCCCCCCCTCCACCCCTTTAGGATGGGAAGGGGTCTCAAATTAACATAGAAACATTTTTTGTCTTAAAAAGCCACCACATGCTAAATTTCGTTCCGTTTGCTTGATTAGTTCCCGAGTTATGCAGAATATTGTGTTTTATTTGTATGGGAGCCCCCTTTTATGACGGGGAGGGTTCTCAAGCTACCATAAAAACCTTTTTTGCCTTCAAAAACTCACACATGCTAAATTTGGTTTCTTTGCTTGATTAGTTCTCGAGTTGTGTAGAAATTTGTGTTTCATTTGTATGGGAGCCCCCTTTCCAGTGTAAGGGAGGGGTCTCAAACCATCATAAGATTATTCTCTGGCCCCAAAAATCCCTGCATACAAAATTTCACGCCGATCGGTCCTTCCGCTCGCGAGTTAAATCGTGACAAAGGAAACCCCAACTCATTTTTATTTATATAGAAGGTAAATTTGTACTGAATTTTTAAAACTGCTGAAAAATTAGGCAAACTTTAAAACCTTGAAAACCTTTCTATGAATAGGTAATGATGGAATGAAGCATTCAGGTTCAAAAGAACCTTCAAAAGAATTTATGTTTTCTTCAATTTTTAAGAATTATGTTAAGGTTTACCGAACTTTTCAGCTGTTTGAAATTTTGCCGAACAGATTGAGTTTGTGTCTTTGGGAACTCAACTTAAGTCATAGCTAACTCTATAATCAATGTCATTAGGTCCAGGTGGACATAGCCTGCGAACTCTACTCTTTTCACGTTGCTTGTTACATGGCTGCTGATCTCTAGTTTGTAGGCCCACTCATGCTTGCAAAGTTCTGCTCAATTTGGTCATGCCACCTCGAGCGTTGAGTGCCTCTGCATCTAGTCCTAGTCGGGTTTGAAGCGAACACCATTGTAGCCGGGTTTTTTTTGCGGCATCCTAACGACATCAAACTCGCTTCGAGCGCGAGCGAATGTGTTTATTTTTCGCTGTCAGTTATATAGTTGGTCACACGGAAAGGCTATGTCGCGAGTTTGAAAAGTTTGGGAAATGTTAGTTCGGGAGGAAAATCGGTGGAAATTGCGTCATATTTCACCGAAAAAGAAGTTTTTGTGGAAAAAGTGCGCCACAGTGTATACCATATGATCCACCGTGAAGACAACCTGGACCCTACATCAAATCAATCAATAAGTTAACAATGGTATACAACCCTAACAAATTTTACTTTCAAACAAAGTTTCACAACACTATATAACCATTTAAATGACCACAACAAAACATACTAAATATTTAATATTATATAATGGAGTCAGGGAGGGACCATCAGGGCATCCAAGTAACACGATTTTTAAAGGGAGAATGAGGCTGCCTCCTCTCTATTGTTATCAGTTCGCGGAACAAGGGCGGGCTCTTCGACCCCATCTATTAAGTTTATTCTGTCAATGGAGAGCTCGA
Source organism: Aedes japonicus (assembly GCA_034211315.2). Lineage (NCBI taxonomy): Eukaryota > Metazoa > Arthropoda > Insecta > Diptera > Culicidae > Aedes > Aedes japonicus. The sequence goes on along the minus strand of JASCZW010000839.1, from coordinate 80,536 downwards.
TAAGCAGATCCAAAGCGTCTTCACGGCAGCCTATCAATCAATTAAGTCACCTTAAATGCAACATAAATGCCACTTTTGGTCCAATATACGGCTGATCTACTGCGAGCCTATGATAATGCATAATGATAATGATCAATGCTATTTTGCATTCGAAATGCTTATTACTGGCTACAAGCATTTAAAAAGCATTTGAAATCCAATTTTACAACATCTCGCATTCAAGATGCTGATATAATGCTAATATAATGCTTGAAATAGAGGTTTAGGGTTGATATGCTGCATACCCAAGTAACACACAAAACATCTTTTTGGAATGATTTATAATTGTTTGTATAATAGATGCATTATAAACGTATTGCAAAACATGTCAAGTTAGGAGCGGTTTGTAACTCTCGAATTCTATATCACTCTGACAAACGGTCGAGCTAAAACTACTTTTTCTACTGCTCCAAGTGCTTTCTACTTCATTATTGTTCTTAAAAACATGTTTCCATACATTTATAAGACATAAACATGACAAGATATTCTGGACAGTTCTATATGCTGTTGAAATTACATTACATCAACCTTGTTTTGCAAAACGTGTTATTTTTACTCCTTGCGATGTACATTGTGCTTCACTGCCAACGGGAAGCATATCATACATACTCAGAGTTTACTTTTCAACAATCGGAGTTGGCTTAGCAAAGAAGCTACAAACCTGTCACGCTAGGGACTAGTTTTCAAATCCCACGCTTGGCGATATTATATTTTTGTATGAGGATAGTTTTTTTTTCGTTTTATGTTTTATAAGGCTTCACTTTTTGCGCTTTTTGCGTCATATTAAAGTATGAAATAAAGTATTCTACACCTAAATTAATGACCTGTTTTTGTCATTTAACAGTACTTTCAACTTGTTTATTACAAGCTGTGTTGCTTGGGTATGGTAATGCTTGCTTTTGGAATGAAATTCTCTTCCCTATATTCGCGGGTTTCGCGTAAGTGTCTCTGCTTACGGGCCCGCTATATCGGTTTTGGCCCTTCATACACGAGCTTGATGATCACAAACAACAATAGAATCCTGATCAAATCGTTTTTCAGACTATTCCACTGCCAAGGAAAGTTCCCATGTAGCACACTACGACCTTTATTCGCTGTAGTGACTTGATTATGACTTAGCAAGTCATATTTCTGATATCTCAACCGAATGGCAACAAGTGTGCTACTTGGGTTACCTTGCTACGATAGATGGTAGTATTACATCATCATCATCATCATCATCGAAAAGTGCGCCACAGTGTATTGTGTTAACCGGTTTTGTTATCGAGCATAGCGCGATATCTATTGTTTCGGTAATTAATTGTTTGGCAATAACGTCAGCTGCGGTCACAGCACGCAATCTCAAGGGTTTTTTTTCATTAGGGCGTACCTATAATTGAGAGATTCTCTCCGGGCTCGCTCTCTTTCATTCATTACAGCGCCATTATAAAACTTACGAGGCATTCTTTAGTACACAACACAAACAGTGCTGGCTAGCATACTCTACAAATAGTAGAATGAAAAACGTAAAGGTGATTGTTTTATGAATGAAAGAGAGCGAGCCCGGAGAGAATCTCTCAATTGTAGATTCGCCCTAATGAAAAAAAAAACCCTAGATCTGTAGTTTTGGTTACGTATTGTTCGACGGCGTTAAATGATCTATGCATGTGAAGTGTAGAATCATGTTCGGTGCTGTGCAATCATGGGAAAGAGTGATGACGAGAACGTCCTACAAAGGTAAGTGGTAATGTCGCTGGTGAAGAAGAGTGGTGTGAGGGTCCCGTTTGCTCAACAGTGCGTGCGTGTATGATAGAGTGAGACAAAGAAAATTAGCGAGGAAGAGAAAAAGAAGAGAGAGAGAGAGAGAGAGGGGGGGGGAGACACTCCATTTCCTTTAGCGATGGGTATGTAGTTTTGTATTCCATTGAAATATACCACGCGCACATTTGTGTGACCCCACCAGCATCGCTAATGTTGGTTTTTGTCGGTCCTCAAACTTCATATTTCAAAATATATTTGTATTTTGCTGAAAAAAACCACCCACTCTTATGAGTGGCCCGAATATCCTTTATGTTGGGGTAAATCAGCACACAAACTCGATGTTTCGACGTGCTTTGAATACCTTTCAAATAAACCGTCCACAGTTGCGAATGGCTCCAACAGTATCCTTACTGCTAGTTTAAATCGTTGGATTAGTTTAATGTGCATCTCCATACAGAGTATAAACCGGAAACATAGTCAAATATCTTATTCGCTACCAAAGTTTGTTGTATTAAGCACACCGTTTACCAAAACGAACCCTGCTGCAAACCCAACCATTTTATCCAACATTCGAATGATTTTTCATGCAAGTGCAGAGGAAATCTCGACTTCCTTCAAAGCGAATATCACGTCAACGTTATCCTACCCATTCCTTACTTGACCTTCATTCATACGAGGCCGGCGCCGGTATTGTCTTAGTTTGAGATCACCAGTTTTTACAGATTGAAGAAGTATGCTAATCCTATGTACCATCTTTTGGTTCTCTGTGTAATAATAGCTGAGCTCGCAATAATGGAGTAGGAACCTCGGGTGGTCAATCATACTCATGCTTAAATGAAAGTAAAATTTCGTCTTCGAGTTTTGTGTGTTGTTCTCGATAATTGTAAGAAATTGTTCATGGGTGGACTACGGTTGGACGACTGAACATTTAAGAACGAAATATCACCGACAAACCGACATGAATGACAATAGAACATGTCATAATATTTCTGTTCAAATCATATTACTGACATCTATCTCAGCGAACACGAGCTGAGATCGTTTATTGAAGCCACGAACACGCTTGGGAACTTGATGAGAAGGTTCATGTCTGAGCAATTCTGGACACATTAATTTGATCTAGATCAAATGATTCTATGGGTTTTGACAGATGGGATCGCTGAACATTTGAATCGGTCGTTATGGATTCTTGAACAATAGTGAAGATTGAGTTTTATGTCGGTTTGTCGGTGGAAATATGGCGACTGATTTGTTTCAAATGAAACTCAGCGTTTAAATACGTCAAAATAGTTTCACATAGGATCGTGTAAGAATAATTTGACTTCACAGAACTGCAGTGACAAATGACCTTTCCGAAAAACTATTTACAGTTCAAAGTTGTTTAGTGTTCCATTTATGTGCATTTACGCGAGATATGCGATATTTTGTTATACTGATAGCATCATCATCCGTGTAGTCTACGATCAGTCTTCCTTTGCATTACATTATAATAGAAATCTTTGATGCACTCCTTGGGAGCAGGATACAGAGCGATGATACTAACTTTCAGTGATCGTACGAGTCGGTGCGAATCAAAAACATAACCCCAAATAAAGTGAGAGATGTTCCTCTCAGCATGTGCGCATCAGTAAACAGAGTGCATCATCAATCAGATTCGCCCTAATGAATAACTATACATAGCACAGTGGTACATGATTGCTGTCTTCCAACTCGCGATATTTTTGCCATGTATGACGTGAGCGGACTTAGTCACGTGCTTCGACCGTACACCAACTAATGAGATGTTAGAGCAAAAATGTCGTTAGTTCGAGTACCACTTTGTACATGCCCTTTAGCGCTCAATATTTCCCTAAAACATCATGTCATATTTCCGAAGGCCTGCCAGCACTAGCATACCTACAAAACTTGTCTTCATAATCAGTTTCATTTCTAGCCAAAAGCCATTGTTGTTCACTCTTGGTGCCTTATGGTCGATGAGCGAACATCTCCTTCACATCTATAATCGTTACTCCTCGCACGGAGAATATATAACATAACAATTAATGTATGTGAAACCTTGTCTTTCCAACTTAAAAAATCACCATCACACTTTGTGAGTGGCATCAATAGCATCCTTACTGTTGTATTAAATTGGTCCCAAATCGGCTTTTCAGTGTTATTAAAAATACCTGATCACTCTAATGAAAAACCCTTAATACACTTAGTGAGTGGCCCTAACAGCATTCTGACTCTTAAGGTGCCGCACGGCGTTTGAACACTTGGTAGCTATGGACAGAAATGAAAAAAAATGCTGCAGTTGCTGCGTACATTATATTGAAAAGCCGGATAAAACGAAAAACTCGCAAAGTCCGGACAAAATCGTAGATTGCTTACCATGAAGGCTTGAAAATTGAAGCTTAACTGCTGAAGGAGCTAAGATATGAATATCAGGATAACTATTTTAGGGAAATTCTGCAGAGAGAATAAATTCGTGGAGCTGCATTAGAAAAGTTCAAGAAAGTTCTGCAGAGAAATGCAGGAAAGTTCTTTAGAAAAGTTCAGGGAAGTCCTTCAGAGAACTTCGGAAAAATTCAGGGAAGTGCTTCAGAGAAGTTTAGGGCAGTTCTTTAAAAAACTTTAGGGTAGTTCTTCAGAGAACTTCAGAGAAGTTTGGGGAATTTCTTCAGAGAAGTTCTTCATAGAAATTCAGCTAATTCTTCAGGGAAGTTCGGGAAAGTTCTTCAGAGAATTTCAGGAAAGTAATTTCAGAAAAATTCTTCAGTGAAATTTCAGGGAATTTCTTCAGAAGAATTTCAGGGAAGTTCTTCTGAAAACTACAGGGAAGTTCTTCACAGAAATTCAGGGAAGTTCTTCATAGGAGTTTAAAGAAGATTTTAAGAGAACTTAGAAGATGTTCACCAGAGATCTTTTGGGGAAGTTTTTCAAAGAATTTCAGGGAAGTTCTTTAGAGAACTTCAGGGAAGTTCTTCAGAGAACTTTAGATAATTCTTCAGAGAAGCTCGAGAAAAATCTTCAAGGAGTTTCAGGGAAATTTTTCAGAGGAATTTCAGGGAAATTCTTCAGAGAAACTTCTGGGAGCTCTTTCAAAAATTCGGGGAAGTTCTTTATAGAAGTTCAGAGATAGTTTTTCAGACAACTTTGGAGATTTTCAGAGAACTTCGGGGAAATTCTTCAAAGAACTTCGATGAAGTTCTGCAAGAATCTTTGGAAAAGTTCTTCAGAGAACTTCAGATAATTCTTCAGAGAAGTTCGGGAAAATTCTGCAGGGAATTTTAGGAAAGAAATTTCAGGGAAGTTCTTGAGAGAAACTTCAGAGAAGGTCTTCATTTAAATTCTGAGAAGTTCTTCATTCAAATTCTGGGAAGTTCATCAAAGAAGTTCAGCAAAGTTCTTCAGAGAACTTCAGAAAAGTTCCTCAGAGATCGTCGAGGACAGTTCTTCAGAGAACTTCAGTAAAGTTCTGCAGAGAACTTCAGAAAAGTTCCTCAGAGATCGTCGAGGAAGTTCTTCAGAGAACTTCTTGGAAGTTCTTCATAGAAGTTCAGGGAAGTTCTTCTGAGAAGGTCAGGAAAGTTCTTCTGAGGAGTTCAGGGCATTCAGTTAAATTAATTGTTTTAAGGTTTCAAATTACCGGTTCTTAGAACAGCAAAAATGAAGTTAAATTGAAATGACAGGTAAATTTAAAATTCGTATATTAGTTAGAAGAGGAGTGGCAGTAAATTTTACGTGATTTTGAAGAAAAATGGCAATTTTCCAATTTTTTAGGAGCGTTGTCTGTGTCGGCTCCGAAGGTGGGCAAGTTGTATGGCTGATGAGTTCAGCTGCTCTTAAGACATTTTGAACAATATTTTCTCTTCATAGGCCTGCTCAAATTTGTTATTCAAGTTACTTAAAGCCATCTCTAGTAGCACACTTGTTGCATTTCGGTTGAGATAACATGAATATGACTTGCTAAGTTATAATCAAGTTACTACAACTAATTATGATCATAATATGTTACTTGGGATCGCACATTTGTTAAACAAGGCGGTCTTCCGGCGGATTTACCCAGAATAGTGGCCCGATTTGTTGGTTTTTTTTATGTTCCGTGGTTTCGGACACGATTTCGAAACAGTCCGCGAGAAGCGCCATCTCATCATATGATGACATTTTAGCCTCAAATTGCACACTGCTGGTGTTGGTTTCGGTCCACTCGGTTTTTCAAGTTTCAAAACGGGTGATTGGAGTTGGGGATCAAAGTCAAAGGTTGAACATCGGAATTGGAAGAATCGTGATCTGCCTCTCAAAGGTTACCTTACCTTACCAATCAGACCAAGACCGGTGTTGCCTTTGCTGTACACAGAAGTTGTCTCCATTGTAATCGGTCCATGGCTGTACCTCGCCAGTCTCGCTGTTTGCGGTGAGTCCGCAGGTCATCTTCTACTTGATCGATCCACCTTATGCGTTGCGCACCTCTTATTATTGTACCTGTCGGTTCGTTTTCGAAAACCATTTTAACAGGGCTGTCGTCCGACATTCTTAAGACATGCCCAGCCCATCGTAGTCGGCTGATTCTAGCGATGTGTGCGATGGGAGGTTCTCCCAGCAACTGATGCAATTCGTGGTTCATTCATCTGTTCCAGGTTTCGTCTTCCATCTGCACTCCAGAGTAGATTATACGCAGCACCTTTCATTCAAAGACACCAAGAGCACGTTGGTCCTCCACTAGCAATGTCCATGTTTTGTGGCTGTAGAGAACTACCGGTCTAATTAATGTTTTGTTGATGGTCAACTTTGTTGTTTGGCGAACTTTGTTCAATCTTCGCGTCCTTCGAAGTCGAAAGCAGGCTCGATTGCCAGCCATAATGCGCCTTTGTGTTTCTTTGTTAGTGTCGTTATCGGTGGTCACCAATGAGCCCAGATACACGAATTCGTCTGCTACCTCGATTTCATCATCGTCGATCTGAACTCGTGGTAGGAGGCTAACATTGTCTTCTCGTGAGCCTCTTCCCTTCATGTATTTTTTTTTTCAACGCATTAATCACAAGCCCAATCCTACCAGCTTCAGCCTTAAGTCTGATGCACGTTTCCGACATCGTCTAAAAGATGCGTGCTACGATATCAACGTCGTCGGCGAAGCCAAATAGTTGGACAGACTTCCTGAATATCGTGTCACTCGTGTCTATCCCAGCTTTTCGAATTACACTCTCCACTGCAATGTTAAACAACAAACACAACAATTCGTCACCTTGCCGTAACTATCTCTGATATTTGAAGGGACTCAAGAGTGTCGACTAGAATTTTGTTTACCGCACAGCTCTGTGAATGAAGATATGGCTGATTTTACCCTGATTCTAACTGAACTACGCCGGAATAGTTCATAGTCTACTACTATAACACTATCACAAGAGTGTACACACGACAACGGTCGAGGCTCTATAGGGTAAAACTATCGCTTGCAAGTCATAACTATGAGCTATCACTAGGTTGTTTAGGTTGTTCCTATGAACTATTACATAGTTTTCTTGCATATAGCTCATTATATACAAGAAATCGCTCAAAACTGGTTTTCATTAGTTACTAAAGCATGTTGTCTTCCCAAAGAATATAATTTATCACACATTGACAATGGTCTCAATAAAGGGTGGCAACTAAAATTCTGGATTTTTTTTCTCAAGCTGTCTGATAAAGAAAAATATACTTGAAGAAAATCTGAGTAGTTGAAATTAGAGATGCATTGTTTATTGTTGAAAAAAAAAATTGATGAATATTTGATAACGGTCTGAAATCGGCTGTTCAGCGAAACTTCCATTTGATGTCGGAACAGGAGCACTGTACGGCCTTCATTTCAACTTTGCGAATGCATCTTCTTAATCTACCAATCAACCAACTGTTTGTAATTCGTGGCTCTTCAGTTATTTTTGTACACCAAGGAGCTCAAAATCCCAAAAACAGGGTTTAAGATATGCGAAGAATGAAAAGAAGACTGAAACTATTTTAGCCACCAGGGTTGCCAACCGAATAGAATTATTTTGTGAACGTATTGGCTGCTCCCCGAATATTGACTTATCAAAATTCAAACATCAAGGAGCTTTTATATGAACTGCAACTGTCAGCTGCAGATATCCTCAAAAACAACTTTGACGTTCAACCTGAATCGAAAAATCTCCCCCAGAAGTCCAAAGTTGCGTCAAATCGGCAATGAAAGTGCCAAGCTTCACCAACATCAACAATCGAGGTGTGCCCCATTATTCACAAGCTCGATTTCTAATTTTGCAACGATTTACAGCCAACATTACCCTGGGTAGGAAAATTTCGAATCGACTCGATACCATAAACTTCATCTCGAGAAGAGCTCCCCACAAGGAGTCAGATCGAGCGCAAGTAAGTTACATATTTAATTCCCAGTTTCGTTGCGCTTCCCGAGATAAGATCTTCCTCTCTGCAGTTGCGCACCTACTTGAATGCTTGAATTCAGAAGGCAGGGGATGGGTCGCTGCTGTCGTAGCTGGCAGAGGCAGCGACGGTTTTCCGAGCTGCTACTTTAGGTTTGTGCCCCTCTTTGGTCTAGTTGCAACATCCGACCGCGCGCAGCTCGATTGTAGTCGTTAGAGTTGCTGCTGCTGCTGCTGCTGTGTTCTTCCGGGATCGTGATTCGGTTGGCCAGAGCACAGATATATCACTTCTGGGCTGGCGCGGTGGTGGCGTTGAAAAATGTGTTCCTTTTCTTTGTGTAGAGGCAAAGAGGGGAAGCGAGGATGGGAGTCAGTTGAATTCGTTTAAATTTTTGCCATTTCTCTTTCGATTAGGTTACCTAGTCGGTATGGCCAATGGGAAGATCCAAGGTGCTCGATCAATGTGGGAGCAGCTAATTAATGTTCACGATGTAGATCTGGTGGAAGATATGTGCGGGTTAGGCAAGACGGGATTCACCCAAGCCGTGAGGCTGGCTTTGAAATTAGAAATCATACCAAGTGGATTTTGTGTCGGCGAATAATTCAAACTCAAGCCCTTTTTGTCGTACGTCCCTTTCGAATTTCAAGGTGTTTCTGAAATGTCAACCAGCAACAATACCCACTTTGGTGGGCTGATTAAAACTGGCACGTCAAATCGCACACTTGAACATCGTTTGTTCACGAGAGGAATCGATTGAGCGCACATTATTGTTTGCATGGCTTTCAACCTCGATCCTTGTGTACTCTACCCGCATATCAAAGCTCAAAGCTGACATTAGCGCTTCCAAATGCAAATTTGTGGTAATTTGAGCAAATTGTAAACTTGCATTCTTGCTGCTGCGGCCGAACCCAGAGTGGATCCGAAGAGCCCGTCCGAAGCAATGTGATTACGACAAATTGGAGTGTGCGACCTGAAGGGACGCGTCGAGACTGAGAGCAGGGAAACTCACTGTGTGATTAAACTTTGGATGCTGCTGCTGATGCGGCAATAATCTTGTCGTTGGATTCTGGCTTGATAGAGGTAGGCACGCCGTCTTGTAGCCGGTTAATTGCTGTCACTTTGCATTGTGATTTGTACGAGGCATCAGGTTGGATGAACATAACAAAGCTGGGGGTCTAGATACATACATTGTTAGGAAGGTGGCACATCGCAATGGAGCATTATTGCCATCGTGTTTCTATGTGTGGGAGTTGGTGATGCGCTGTTAAATATGCAGGATTAAACAGTGATTTTTTTTATCGTCTCTAAATTGTAGACTCAACCAATCATTATAAAAAAATAGAGGTGGGTTATATCTCTTATTGATTTATTTATCAAATAGTAAATACATACCATAAAACATCTGGTTGATAATTATTGAACTATTCGGGTACATATGAAGTTGTATAATCTATCAACTCTTGAAACCCAATTCTTTGCAATTATTGTTTTTTTTTATGTTTCTCAATAGCCTAGCGCTTCCGCTTGCGAGACTCCACAACGTACTTCGATTGCCTTCGTTGAGACATTTTTTTAGAACGAAAAATCCGTCTCCACATTAATCCGGACACCTTCAAATCATTGTAACTTTTGAAATATTACACGTAGAAATGAAAAATTTCACTGTGGTATAGCTGAGAGTCTATGCTACAGCTGAGCATTTCACAACGAAGAAGGCATCGAAATTTCTCAAAAAATACCTTGTGTGGCAAGCAATTTGCACGTGTGGCAAAAAGAGTAAATCTTTCGTCACTACAGGCACAACCAACAAGGAGATCTATCAAAAGAGTGTCTGCAGAAGCGGGTTCTACATTTCATCAAAAGTCACAATGTAAAACCTTTGTTCTGGCCCGATTTGGCATCATGCCACTATGCTAAAACTGTGATGGAGTGGTACCAAGCAAATCAAGTGAACATTGTCGCCAAATTGCCCAGAGCTACGACCAATCGAGAGATATTGGGCTCTGAAGAAGCGGAAGCTTTCTGGAAAGAAGCAAGGAATCAAAGGCATCAAACACTTCCAGCAAATTTGGACAAAGACGGCTTCTACGATTTCTGAAAAGTCTGTACAAACTGTAATGGATGAAGTTAAGTGCAAAGGTCGAAAATTTTATGCAAATACCGAATAAATATGTTTTGTCTTCACAAATTGTTAAAACACATCCCATGAATCTGAAATAAACAACTACGACGGAAATATAATGCAAAATTTATGTTTTATTAATGTTTTGAGATGTCCGAATTATTGCAGATGCAGACCTTAATAGTCAAACTAGACAATGAAACTTATCACTGTCTTGTTTTATACCCACAGAAAATTAAAGCATTAGAAAAGTAAGAAGATCCAACGAAACAATTCAGCGTCAACATTTGATTAGGGCATATCTACTTTTGTGAACAAACACTTCGTTTGTTAATTTATCGAAAGTAGTATACAATTCCTTCAAATTGAATATATCAACGGATAGAGATAAAGCTCCTCTTCCTTAAAGAGTGCTTTATTTGTATTTGTGACCTTTTGTTTAAGAGAAAATTACTACGAAAGCCGTTGTTTACAGAAGTAGATTCGCCTTAGTCTAATCCTGGCGCTGAAATATTATTTCACTCTAAACTGTCCCCTCTTATACATTCTGCTTCAAATTTTATTTTCTTGACGCCTTTCTTTCTGGGTTGTACTATTCAATGGTGCTATTCAATGGTAGGTTAAATTATGAAAATTTTACACAAACAAATACTCTTTTGCTGTTAAAGTCAATTGATCGTCCTGAAAAAGACAGTGATAATATAACGCGTTGAAAAATAATTCTAGGGTTTTTTGTCATTAGGGCGAATTAACCATTGAGAGTCTCTTTGATTAATTTCTCTTTCATTCATATTCCAACCACCTTTACGTTTTTCATTCTACTATTTGTTGTGTAGGCAAGCCACACGGCCAGCCGTTTCAACTAAGTTTTTATTCGTTTTTGACTCACTTTCATCACAAGTGGAGTCACTCAAATTTGAGTAAATGTTACTGGCATTGACAAGTACACAAATCAAAAACATCGACTCAAATCAGATGGATGTTTTTGATTTGTCGACTTGTCAATCCCAGTTACATTTATTCAAATTTGAGTGACTCCACTTTTGACGAAAATAAGTCAAAAACGCCTCAAAACTGAGTTAAAATGGCTGGCCGTGCAGCACTGTTGTGTTTCGATCTGTACTAAAGGATACCTCGAAAGTTATATAACGGCGCTGTAATAAACGAAAGAGAGCAAGACCGGAGATAATCTCTCAATGTTAGAGCCTAGAGCTGCATTTGAAACCAAGTAATAGTCATATAGTCACTACGAACGGAGTTCCAATTTCTTGGTCAAGTCAAGTAAAATATCTTGGACTGATACTTGATCAAAAATTAACTTTTAAAGATCACATTGAGGGCATTCAAGCCAAATGTAATAAGTACATAAGATGTTTGTATCCTCTTATAAACAGAAAATCCAAACTTTGTTTAAAGAACAAACTTCTAATATTCAAACAAATTTTTAGACCGGCCATGCTTTATGCTGTGCCAATATGGTCTAGTTGTTGCGCAACTAGGAAAAAAGCACTTCAAAGGATTCAGAACAAAGTTCTGAAAATGATTTTGAAGTTGCCACCCTGGTTCAGTACTATTGAATTACATAGAATTTCAAACGTTGAGACTCTAGAAGAAATGTCCAACAAAATAATTCATAATTTTAGACAAAAATCATTGCAATCTTCAATTGCAATGATCAATTCTCTCTATAGATAAGAACTAGTTTTAAGAAATCAACTGTAATTCTGACACGCAGGCAAAATAAACCCTGTTAAAAATTCTGAATAGACAAAGTAAAAATAATATTAACACAATTAGATATTAATGATAGCATATAAGGTTGAAATGTTAATTACTTAGCAGGATCACCTAGGATAATATATGAATGTAAAACAATGTAAAATTTGGAATGAATAAAGAGTTCAGAAAAAAAAAAAATCTCTCAATGTTAAATTCGCCCCAATGGAAAAAAAAACCCGAGAATTCATCCGTTAAATATCCGGCATTGCGTTGTCTCCCATACCACAAGTGGCGGAAGAACAAAGCCTCGATCGAACCGGCAGCATGGAGTTGCTTGCGAACACTGAACCAATTTCGGGTGCCCGCGGCTATATATAGACTGTTCCAGAAAGTATGAGCACACTTTCAAAATAACAAAATGTCATGTTGTTTTAAGTTTTAACAATTTTATTTGACAAATCATATTTGCATTTGTGTTTTATATGATATTTTACTCTCATTTAATCAAAATATTTAATCATAGCCAAGACTCCTAACTTTTCCTCGAACATGACCCATTAGCTTCTGCACAGTGGTACTTCCCACCATTTTGACCACTTTTGGCCAATCTTTTTTTAAATTTTTGGATGTTGTCCGCTGGTTTTATGAATTTTCGAAGCTTTGCTTTGGTTAAAGCCCAAAAAGTCTCGATTGGCCGTGCCTCCGGGCAGTTCGGCGGATTCATGTCTTTCGGCACGAAACATACATTTTGACTTTTGTACCATTCTAAAGTGTCCTTTGCGTAATGATAGGACGCCAAAATCAGGCCAAAACACTACTTGACCTTCGTGCTGCCTGATCAACGGCAATAATCGCTTCTGGAGACATTCCTTAACGTATTTCTGAGTGTTCATCGTCTCCGTTGTGATGTATGGACTAGATGTTTTACCCCACTCGCATATTGCCTGCCAAACCATAACCTTCTTACCGAATTTTTCGGTAAAAATTGCCTTCTCCGTTTCGGGGATGTCTTTGTCTTCGCTTACAGTATAGAATTGTGGTCCGGGAAGTGTTTTGTAATCCAGTTTCACATACGTTTCATCGTCCATTATTTTATAATACACCCAGAATTTCTACACAATAACGAATCGTAGAGATTGCGGGCCCGTGGTTTCACGGATGTGGCCTGATTTGGGTGCCCTTTGAGATTTTTCTGCTTCCGGTATGTTTTTAGTCCAAGTCTTTCTTTGGCACGCATGATGTTACCCGACGAGGTCCCTAGTTTTTTCGCAACATCCCGAACGGAAGTCACTGGTTTTCGCGTGTAGGTATCCCTGATCTTTTTATCGATATCCGGACCAACAGGACCGGATTTCCGACCACTCTTCGGCGCATCTTCAAACGTACACTGTTCTCTATAATTTCGAATTGCAGATCGTACCGCTCCAACGCTTACACCCTCTTCCTTGGCCAATTTTCTCAAGGAGAGTCCGCTCACAATGCACCATTTGTGCACGATACTTTTTCGTTGTTCTGGAGTAAGACGGCGCATTTTGAAAGGTAACACAAAACTGAGCACTTTTTTGATGCTATGTCATTCAGAAATGTGCAAACAAAAGGATGCAGCTAAAACATGTTGAAATATTTCATTATATTCAAAGTGACCGTTAAAATAAGGTGTGGTTATACTTTTTGGAACAGTCGTTATTATCTTTTTATCATAGAATATTACTTTTAGCAGTGATCTTCCAATGTTGTATAACTAAAAATGAACCAAATTTTGATTTCAGCTTATTCCATACTACCCAGGGGGTAAGTCTCTCGGTCACCTTGTGTTAGCACCCACAAAAACACAATCCAACATACCTCAATAACAATCATCACCACATGAAAGATTAAATTTATTTCTGGCACCATTTACACGACTCGATTGTATGTTTTCTCATTGTTTTGTTCCCTCTGGCTGATGTGATTCAGATAATGTATGAATGTGCGTGGATTAAAAGTCAGTTGTTCTCTTCCGCGTATCTGACTAACATATCGAACCCATTTAAGGCTGCTTCATCTGACACGTTTACATATTCGTCTAGCGAAGCCTAGTACAATTGAAGTACGATTGAAGTAGCCAAGTCTCTTTTCCTACTTCAATCGTACTTCCCATCCCAGTACAATAGTACTTCAATTGCACTTCAGATGTTACAACCGTTGGACTTGAAATGTCAAAAAAGCTAGCGGGTTATTTTATGTTTTGGCAATATGTTGAAGGACACTTGAAGTCCTTCTTTGAACTAGAATTGTACTAGGACTGTTTCTTTAAAATTGACCGGCTCAAATGGATTTGTTGAGAATCTAATAAGAATAGAATCTAATTGGAAAAAAATAAGACAAACAAATACACAAAGCATAAGACAAATACAGAAGACATCAACCTCGCGGCTTTTTCTTTATTACTTCGTTCAGATCGACAACCTATAATTCCGCGAGCGACAAAATTCGGCTTCTGCGCTCGATTCGTTAGATGTCATTGGTTCCGTCAAACACTAAACCGGTTGAAAAGCAAAACAATACATTTAAATAAAAAAAATAAGACAAATCGTGAAGGACTACGAAGCCTGTCTGGGTTGTAGCAATCTTTAAAATATGTCGTTTTCGGGTTTAAATTTGGGTCAGGTCTGACTCTGACTCGCAATAACCGAACGAAAACGGATCCAGAGTCGACTCAGTATGATATACCCGAAATACCCAGCCAAAACATGACAAATTCGATTCCATTTGCTTGATAAGTTTTCGAGTTATGCAGAAATTTGTGTTTTATTTGTATTTGAGCCCCCCCTCCTTCAGAGGAGGGAGAGGTTTTGAGCCATCATACGACAAACAGACAGATAGAAATTTATTTTCATACACAGGGTTTACGGTTCCTTAGAGCAAATATTTTCAGGGCAACAGGGGATTATATTTGAAGAAAAAAAATATTCTACACATATGGTCAGATCTCAAAGCTACATGTCAGTCTTGAATTGAGTTTGAGGTTAATTGAAAGTTTGTGTCAAATATAGAGTTGTATAACACTTTTAAAGCCTCGACATTGTTTAATTAACTACATCAGTTTTCTTGCAATATTGTTACGTATTTTATGGAAAAATTATGAAAAAAATCCTTGAAAAAAGGGTTGTTTAAAACAGTTTTACCCGTAAAATGGAACCAACTGTTTAAAACTCAAAGTTTAAAGGAAACTGTTATGTACGAAATTTTCATAGCTTTTGAATGGAGGTAAAGAATTAAGCTAAGTAACATATTTTTTTAGTTACAGCCAGTCTAAGGCTAACATGTACCAAAACATTAGAAGTCAAATAACTCCGTATACTTTGAGATTTGACCAAATGTGTAGAACAATTTTTTTCTTCATATATCATCCTCTATCGCCACTGAAAATATTTGTACTAAGGAACCGAACACCCTGTATAGAGATAGATTAATCACGTTTATAATTTAAACTGCCAAAAATAGGGGTAAAAGAAGTTACGTTATATCGAGGTATGACTGTAACAATAATCTTATTTTTAAATAATGGCAAATACGTACCTGTTTTGGAAATATTACATTTTCAAATCTTGAAGTGTGTTGCAGTGTTTACATACGAGGCTTATTGTATGTGAAAGTAACCTCGGAATGGGCCTGACTGTACAGACATTATGAAATGGCTTGCTGGATCTGCAGTAGAGCTATCACTTTCTAGCTCTCGGATTAAAGCTGCTTCCAATGATCACTTGAAGGATTGTTGTAAACAGATTTCTACAATATTACTCTTGCCGGCCAATGGACGTTAGATGTAACACTCACACAAGCACACAGTAGTTAGATTGATTATAACAAGTAATGGTTGCTTGCTTCGCCGGTCAAACCATCCTAAGATGCCGGACACTGAAATCATTTCGTATCGGAAATAATCATATTTCCATGTTTCTTTGTCCAGCCGATCCCCCAAAATGTCACCCCTTTTAACCTCAGGTAAATCTGGAGTTAAAGACCCAAGTTCTACATGATAGTGTTCAGTTATTGTAGTATAAAAAAAAACTATGAATTATCGGTTCCATAAAGCTAACGCATTTAAGCCTCCCAAATAAACGAACTAGTCAAAAAAAAAAAATTGCGTGAACGAAAAATAACATACTTCGAGAAACATAAGCAACTTTGACAGCTGAGCTAGAGGAAAACAAATCATTAAGTTGAAATGACACAAGGCTTATGATAGCATTAAATTTGAAATGCTTCAATTGCCATAAAGTTGTATCAATCTAACGGGTGGCAATTAAAATTTTGGATTTTTTTCGAGGCCTCTATGCTCAACAACAAACGAGCTCAGAGAGAAATAAGAGTGTGTATGCGTTAGCTCTTTCTCTCCTCTTTCTGCTAGTATTTTCTGTTTTGTTTATGCTTGCTCAGCTTTGCTCAAAATGCCGTAGAAACAAGAAGTATTTCGCGAGCGCGTTGTACAGTTCTACGAACTGCACAGAAATCTCGGCAAAACGTATACGGTACAACATTTTAAAAGCGAAAATGTTGTGACTTCGACTGTTTACCATATCTTAAGATCCCCAACAACTGCTCGCAATCAAGGTAGTGGAAGACCAGCCAAAATTATGGACGCAAAAGGACTTCGTTCTCTTTCTCGTGCCTTCAACAACAAGGATTCACTGAGCCAACGGGATGCCGCAAAAAAGTTCAACTGTTCTCACCAGTACATCTGCAAAACATTGAAAAGAGTCGGAATAAAGTGCCGAAAGAAAACAGGAGCCCCAGAATATACTGATGCACAGATTTCAACGCTGAAATCCCAATGCCGTTAGTTGATTAAAAATTATTCCAGAAAAAGTTTTATTTTGGACGACGAAAGCTACTTCCCTCTTTCGAAGACGCAGATTCCCGGAAACGATCGATACTATTCAACGGATAGTTCTACTACACCTCCGAACATAAAATATAAGTTTAAACATAAGTTTGAACAGAAAGTGATGCTGTACATTGCCATTTCCGAGAAAGGCATTTCTAAGCCATGGTTCAAGCCCTCTGGTTTGGCAATCAATCAAGATGTGTACCAGAACGAATGTTTGAAGAAAATTTTGATCCCGTTTCTACAAAAACATCATGCTGATGGACAATACGTGTTTTGGCCGGATAAAGCGTCATCGCATTACGCCATAAAAACACAATCGTTCCTGAATACCCATTCGATCCCATTTGTACCCAAAAACCACAACCCGACAAATCTGCCTCAGTGTCGCCCAATCGAAGATTTTTTCGGGGTTTTGAGTTCCTTGGTGTACAAAAATAACTGGAGAGCCACGAATTGCAAACAGTTGATTGGTAGAATCAAGAGATGCATTCGCAAAGTTGACATGGAGGCCGTACAACGCTCCTGTTCCGACATCAAACGGAAGCTTCGCCGAACATCCGATTACGGACCGTTTTCAAATGTTCACTAATTTTTTGTCAACAATGGATAATGTATCTTTTATTTGAATAAATCAGATCTTCTTCAACTATGTTTGTCTTTTTTTGACAGCTTGAGAAAGAAATTCCAAAATTTTAGTTGCCACCCGTTAATCCTACCTAAAAAAAGACTGGAACTGATATGTGATTATTTAACAATCGGACATGGAAAATAATCGCAAATCAGTCCCACTGTTGGTTTTTTCGAAGGAATTTTTATAAATTTGTAGATTCATGAGACGAAAGTATTGAACACATTACAGGGTGGAAAAAAACAATACATAATGCGAAATATATTGTATTACTAACAACAACATCACAACTTTCACAGCTATTTTCTTCATTCGATGATTTTCCATTAGGAACTGATTTGCGTTTCGCTGCAGTTTACGCAATTTAAACGATTGTTGTCATTGTTTAACGATGAATTTTGTTTTGTCGAGGACGAGAGTTATTGGCGTGCGCTCAAAATACTTTCCCTCACGCTCTCATTTTTAAAAATTTAGAAATAACTCCAGGAGAAATGAAGTTCCACGTTAAAAAAAATGTTTTATTTTGGGCATCGAGAACTACAGAATTTTTGAGCGCATGTGTTTTTCATTGGAATAAAAATAAAGTTTCATGATAAATGACTCACTATTTCAAAGGTATTCAAATTTAAGCTCAATAACCACGTTATCATATGAATATTTTAAGGAAAGTGCTACTATGGAATAATATATAATCAGAGATTCGGAAACTAGGAGAATTTAAAATTAACGCTTCATTTGATCACTTTAAAAAAAATAAAAAATAAAACATTGGCACCCTTTTTCAAATTATCACTAGTTTCCCATTCACAATCGTTCTACTAATAGGCCCAAAATGTTTTTTAAATAGTGTTTTTTTTTTTTAAATTTAAAAGTATAATAAGAAGTTTGACAACCGGCTGCCAAGAATAGTAAACATTGTCGAAGCCAACATTTCCTCTAATTGGGTTTGAAATAAGAATCAATCAATAAATTCCAGCGACGATCATATTTTTGCATCCATACATCCTTTCTCCTAGCGGAAACCTTTCACGTAGTTGAAAAATTCAGAGTCCTGAGGAATCCCAACTGAAGCAGTTCTCACTTCATATACGCCAACATGTAGCATTTAAAAGGGTAGACAAATACAAATGTACTTCTTTTTTCATCCCCATCGTCATAGTCCATCATTCGTCCCGCTGTTTACATAGTTCTCGGAATCATCACCGGACGAACGGACGGCGCGGACGATGGAGTCAGCAGTTAATTTTATTACATTCGCACGCTTTGGCAAGCCCAACCTTCTGCCCGTTGTCGCCGTTTGTGAGTGAGGCCTAGCAGTGTAGATGTGACGTGTTATCAAACGTTAATTATCATTTGTCCGGAGATGTACCGTACGTACCGTAGGCACACACGGAGGACGGCGGCGTGCGACTCTCATCAAACTTTCAAACGTGCGGATATTTCTTACTCGTTTAGTTTTAGTTACTTACATGCTTGTTCTTGTTGCCGTTGGTTCGACTTTGTTGTTTTCGCTTTGTTTTTGTCTGCTCTCCGGTTGTTATTTTCTTTTCTTTTTTTTTGTTATAACTGATACGGCGGACACCGGACGGGGATATGTACTCTGTCGGGAATTAATTACAATCGTCTCTGCACCACGTTGCTGACGCGCTTCCCGAATTTTGTGTATTCACATTGACGGATGGCACCACTCGGCACTTATCAATGCTACCTATTTTTCACGGGGGCTCGAGTATGATTGAATAAACGCGTTCATTAATAATTCTTCTTCATTCACTACATTAATCGCAACTCAATTTCACTCTTTGTTTCAATGCATTATTTATAGGTGTAATAATTAATTCAGCAGAGCATTCGACGGTTCAGCATTAATCGTATTCAAGCACCTTTACTTTTGTCACTGTTGTTTTCTTTATTTCACACAATCTCTGGCAATCACACACTGTACAAACTGAAGAACGTCGATGACAAAGACGGAAACGAAGTTTACCGGACGATGGCCGAATCGAGACTGGTTGTCCAACGGTGCGCCAATGACTGGCGAGCCCTGCCGAGGAGGATCAACATTGCTGGATGGTTGGATTCGCTCTCAGTCTCCTCGCTCTCGCTTGCGGGTTTTGCTCAAAGTTGAAGTTGGGACCGATCAATGATGATGAGTGCGGGCTGGTGAGCTTTGCTTCTCCGATGATTGATTGGAAATGAATGATTAAGCTTTGATGCTGCTGATGATATGGTCAGTTGGAAATGCCTGTAGTCGTAAAGGGGTTTCAGTGGAGTGGGGAGCTGCAATGGAAGAAATAAATAAAGAATGTTATAATTCAGGGAATCAGTGGATTACGTGTCAATTTAAATTATAATTTTTTTTCCGTGCGAAGATCAGTGGGTGGTGTCATTCGCTGAACCAATTTTATAGAAGTTGAAATTTAGAAGAGGGCCCAATTCATTTTGTTTTCCATGTTACCACCGATTTTTGTTCTAGTCTAGTACCTATTTCGCTCTTTGTGAATTTTGAACAAGCTAAATGCTTTTCCTCATATCCGAATATACGAATTGGAGAATAAATCAGTCCGCTAGTGTTTTTTCATTATTAAAATAAATGTAGAGTAATTTGATCCAAATTTTAGTTTAAGAATATTTGAGAATATCAACAAACTTTAGACATAAGAAAACAACAACAAATCCATGCTTTTCTGAAAGGACTGCCCCAGTAGAAAACTATGGGAAAGTGGAAAGTTAACTGAAGATAAAGTTTATGTTTATCACTTATACTGCCGCTATTCGCATAACAGTCCTATGTCGAACATCATTCAATGGAGAAAAGTGCGAAACAGTGATAAAAACATGATCAAATTGCAAGCGTTTGAATTTTTTTCTGAACTGTTTTGAAAAACACATCAGTCTAATTAATCAATGGTCTCATTGCAAACTCCACAAATAATTAAAAATGAGAAGAAAGATTAGAATTTTTCATGTTGTTCCAACTTCCTTTATTGCTTATATTGACAGATACGTGCATTTCGTCTACAATGTGCAGACTTCTTCAGTGTCTGCACATTGTAGACGAAGAAAGTCTGATTTTAATACACTCCCATTGCATTGTATTACATTTTTGAGTACAATTGTATACCATCTCTTTTTCTCTCGCGGAAATGTTACTCAATTTTCGAAAAAGTGGATCTACTCAAAAATTGAGTTGACCCACTTTTTAACGAAAATTGAATAACATTTCCGTGTGAGAAAAAGAGATTGTATACAATTGTACACGGAGAAAAAACTTTAGTAAATGCAATCATGTTTTAGGTTGCTTCAACCAAAATTTCATATTGAAATTTCCCTAAAAAAATTGTCTGTTTGCTTTGACATTGCTTGAAATAATCCAAAACTTAACGTTGTTTTTGTTTTGATTTTATACCTGTATTCAACAAAAATTTGGTTGGGGCCATATTGGTTGTTCCATTTTGACAGCTAATAAATCTAAGGTAAATTCAAACAAAATTAGCGGTTTGTTTTAGTTAATATCTGGTTTGAATTAAACCAACTCGTTGTTTGGAATAAACAGCAAAATGCTTGATGAAACCAACAATATTGGTTGGAACAACCAACAATATTGTTAATATTAAATGGATATTTTCTTCACATCCGATGCGATACGCCTCATTTTTTTCATTTCACGGATGATGAATGCAAAACTGCCCGTCGCATTTCAAATCCTTTCAGCATGAGCTACCATGCATCTACCAACAGAACGGGGTTTTCAGAAATATATAATAAACTTTGAGAGTTCAAACATGTGTTAGCTTTTTTTCATTCGTACTGATATTGATGATAAGAGAAAACTTTTTCCCTAACAAAGTGAACAAACCATCGAGGAGGCAGACTTCCTTCAAAAATCCGAAATGACTCCCTCAAGACGTCCTCGCTGTTGCACGACGATTGCACCAAAGTTCAGCAAGCTCCGAAGCGGCTACAAGATTTTACCCTTTTAAATTTCAAATAACTTTCGCTTGTGTGGGAGTTGCAACAAGAGACAAACAAAAGCTCCTGTGATATCAGACTGACTTCTCAACTGAAACAAACTAATCATTTAGTTTGTTTTAAATTATTTTCAAGCTTAAAATATGCCTAATCAAAATATCAGTTTAATTTTACCTGAGCATTAAGGTTGATTCAATCAAACATCACAATCTCTTCTTGGTTGAAACAAAGCTAAAGTGTTAGTTTGAACCAACTAAAATTCAATTTGAATCAATTCCTTTTTTTTCGTATGTAAATAACGTGGAAAATACGTTCGATTCAACTGAAGTCGAGGATTAGAAACGAACATATGTTGACTATTATACAATCGGAATTGCAGTTTGAATTACAACCAAAAATTTGTTTATTTTAAAAATCTTAGGGTGTCCACACGTTTCAAAATCTAAAGCGGTTCGATTAGCAACCATGGTAAAATCTAGCGGGTACTGTCATGTGTCGATATATTCACTTTTCAGTCGTGTTGGATTTTTGAATGGGATAAGCACCGAGATTGTTCACAGTTTGTACTGAAAATACTCCAGGACCCTCTCACCCACACTGAAAATTAAATTTTGATTTAATTACGAAATCGAAAGTAGGACTAACAATAGAATTCGTTGTAAATAGATTTGTACTTCTCAAGAAGCTACCCTCGTACTCAATGCCACACGTGGAACTGTCTTAAACACGAAGGATTCATTGGCACAGAAAGAAAACTCGTGCATTGTACGAAAATAATAGAAACTACTACGAATATTTTGTTATCAATGAAAAAGAAACTCTGGTGGTTGCATGATTGACTGACAGATCTTCTATGTCGACTCAGTATGTAATTGAAATAAATAAATAAAAATAAATCAATGATTCCAGCAAACCCGAGGAGCAATACCAACATGTATGAGTACGATTGAAGAGAAGCAGCAATTGGTTGATCTTCATGAAATTCATTTTGTGCACTGTACAAAGAGGTGTAATGATAGCATTTCACCAGATGGCAAGCATTAGGAATGTTTCATACAATTTATGAGACATTTGTTCTATGTATAAAATCTATGATTACACAACGAGTGAAAGCTAATTTACGAAAATAAATGTTCAGTGCATAGGGTATGTGACCCTTGACTCGGCCTATTATGCAACCATCGATTAAATTTTTTATTATAACTCATAAAGTTTTTAAGCTCTAAGCGAGATTCAACTAGTTATACACTAGCTAAGATATGTTTAATAAGACATGTGGTAGAATGTATCACGAAAAGTTACACAACTCTTTTTATAAAGTCAGAAACATTCGAGGGATATGGATTTAATGTCGGTCTATAGGCACCAAATTGGGTCTATTCATGGATGCAACTTCGTCCCATTCGATGGATTTATTACACAATGCAGTCTTTCCACGGTTTTTTTTTCCTAACTTTATTAATTAGGGCATTGGCAGCTGTATTCGATTTACGTAATACAACATTTCACAAAACAAACTAAAGTGAAACTGCCTCAAAACACTTAAGTGATGTTCCTGTATGATTTATCAGCCATTCGATAATGAAAACATTACTATTCACTATACAATGATTTTGTTCCTTCGGTTTGTGTTTAGAATGTAAACAACCGCAAACTTATGCATTTCCATATAAGTTTTACCAATAACAACCTTTTTACTACGTCATTGATACAACAGGTCATAATTGAGAACATACAAAAAAATATGTCCCCATCATTGGGTCTACGATTTTCTTGTAAAATCATTGTTATTTTAGCTAATAAAATTAATCCATCCAATGTTTCACCAAACATAGAGATTGATTGAGCGGATTGGAGATAATGATATCATTGAGTATAGAATCAAGTCCCCCCCGGTTGATGCTAAACCATTGGGCCTGGACGTCAATAGAAGCATGAAGTTGCCAGAAGGCATGAAATGCATCTACACTCTCTTACCTTTACGAAATCTCTAAATCGCATTTTTAAATGTATTCGCATAGATTGTTCTTAAGAAGCTTCTATAGGATTGGAAAAGTTGTAAAATTTGAAAGTTAACAAAAAAAAAGTTTGCTTCGAGCATCAGCTGTGAAAGGTTGTGTCGATGCTTTACTACGCACTATTTTGTTCTATGGCGCGTTTCGTATTGTTTCTGTTATCTATAATTCGGCGATGTGAGTGATCGAGTGAGCACAGGAATGGCAACGGCCTCCCTCTGCCCCCCCCTCCTCTGGCTACGTCTATGAAATTAAGTGGTGAATTTATGGTTATGTAAATTTGAAACTAGTCGTAAATTTAAGACTTCTTATTCGCATCCTTTGAGTACATCGAAAGAGACCGAGTTTTACATGAAATTTTCTTAGTGTGTGTAAATTGTTTAGCTTGTATGTTGAGTATCAGTTTTTTCCCTTTGTTTGTTTTATTTGCTGCTTTACTAATGTGGAAATCAAATTTGAAAATGAAAATACAATTTGTTGTAAACTAATCTCACCGCGACAAATTGGATCATCCCATACTTTTAGTTTTAAGAAAACAGATGTATATACATAAAAATGTCTGTCTGTCTGTCTGAACCTTATAGACTCAAAAACTACAGAACTGATTGGTTGGTTATGATAAAAAACTACAGAGCTGATCGGTTGGTTATGATGGTTTTAAACCTCTCCCCTTTCGTAAGAGGGGGGTTCCATAAAAATTTACACAAATTGCTGCATTTCCCGAGAACAAATCATGCAAATAGAACCAAATTTAGCATGCAGAGGTTTTTGAAGGCAAAAAATGAATTTATGGTGGTTGGAGACTCCTCCTCACTTTGAAAAGGGGGGCTCCCATCCTCATGAAACAGAATTTTTTGCATTACTGAAGAACTTATATAACAAATGGAACTAAATTTTACATGTTTTTGAAGGCAAGAAATGTTTTTTTTGGGGGTTGAGACTCCTTCGCCTTCTGGAGAGAGGGCTTCCATACAAATGAAACATAATTTTTTGCATAACTTGAGAACTAATCAAACAAATGGAACCAAATTTGGTGAAGGTTTTTTAAAGCAAGAAATGTTTCTATGGTAGTTTAAGACCCCTCTTCTGACTGAAAGGGGGAGCTCTCATAGAAATGAAACACAAATTTCAGCATAAATCGAGAAATTATCAAGCAAATGGAACCCATTTTTGCATGTGGAGGTTTTTGAATGAGACAAATGTTTCTATGGTAATTCAAGACCCCTCCCCCTTTTGAGGGGGGAGGGGGCTCTCATGCAAATTGAAATACAAATTTCTGCATCACTCGAGATCTATTTAGGCAAATGAAACCACATGTGGCATGTGGGGGTTATTGGAGGCATGATTTCTTATCTACACACTTTGAAATTATGAATTTTACACGAAACGTAATTCATGTTTGTAAAAAGTCGTGGAACGTGAAGAAAGATATCGTGTAAAATGATGTCTCCTGAAACTGACACATACGCAATTAGACAAAAGATGTGTTCGACTGAATTTATTTTCTCATCTCTTTCAACTCATTCTTATGTGCTGAAGGACGCTTGCATGTGTCGGTCTCAGAAGACAAAAATTTACATGACATTTTTGTAGTGTGTATGTAAAAATGAATTTCTGTCTGTCTGTCTGTCTGACCCTCATAGACTGGGAAACTACTGAGCCGATTGGCATGAAAGCTCGTGTGTAGGGGTTTTTGGAGCCGAGAAACGTTCTTCTGATGGTTTGAGACCTTTCCTCTCACTATAAGGGGGACTCCCATGCAAATGAAATAATCAAGCAAATGGAACCAAATTTGGCATGCGGGAGTTTTTGGAGGCAACTTCTGTTTAACCGAGAACTAATCAAGCAAATGACACGAAATTTGGCATGTGGGGAGTTTTGGAGGCAGGATTTTTTCGTGGTTGTTTGAGACCCCTGCCTCCTCTGGAAGGGGGAAGGGGCTCTTAACCAAATAAAACAGAATTTTTAGCATAACTCGCCAATTACCAGGCAAATGGAATCAAATTTGGCAGATGGAGATTATGGAGGCAGGATTCTTTTCTATGGTGGCTCGAGAAACTCGAAGGGAGGAAGGGGCTCTCATACAAATAAAACAGAAACTTAAACCAAACATGAGCATTATAGCTACTGTTATGAAAATTAGTATGCAGGGATTTTTGGGGCCAAAGCAGGTTCTTATGATGGTTCGAGACTCCTCCTCAGAAACACAAATTTCATTTTGAATCGATAGCTGCGGAAGCAAATGGAACCCCTCTTTAGTCAATAATGAGGCTGCTTGAGTTATTCTCCGTGCTTCATTATGTACAAGAAGATAATCTATGGTTATGCAAGAAAAAAAATACGTTCAAACTGGCAGGATACAGCTTAGTTTGAAGATACATATTTTGTCTATGAAGAGATTCTAAACAGAAAGAAAAACCATTGTAGAAACTAACACACACCTACGTTTTATTTTACACACATTAGCAAACGAAAAAAAATGAATTGAATTTAAAATGCTGCCCACAATGCATAGATTTAATTTAACATCAACAAATCAACCATAAGGCATGTTCACGACAAAATCTGGACAGCTTAAATTTGGAAGAAAACAAATTTGCTGTTGGTTCAATCCAAGATGCAGTTTTTATTCATTGAATTGTGCATTATTAGTCATCTTAAAACTAATTACAGTTACTTAATTAGGCTGCATAAAGAAACTATGATCTTTTGAGTCTACTCCAGCCACCCTTATGGCAGACTTCTCTGCAACCGATTTAGCTGCTTTTGTCCAAGATTGTGTTTAGGTGTGTCCAGATTTTGTCGCGAACAAGCCTTACACATCATTAGATTGGTCCATCAAGAATCTGACGAAAAATAACTCCCCACTGTCTCACGTACCAGCGCGCACAGCACATGGAATTGCTCCGGCCACCAAAGCCGCGCAGAATTGGTTAATTGCCATGCTTTTATTGCACTCGTCGTCGTCCTCCCTGCCGAACGTGTAACAATCATTTGAAGTTTGCGCATTCCTCGAACCGGGCATTATGTTTGTGCGATACGGGATCAGTTGTGGCCTCCATCCAGCACACATGAACCCTAGTGCACATCGAAGAATCACGTTGCAGCGCGGTTGTTTGCTTCTCATATTTATAATTTTATGATTTCACGTATAAAAATAATAATGATAATAAAAAATGATCCCAACAAGTTGTTGTACGCTCCTCGGAAAACGGCCTCACCGTCGTCATCCATACCTTCGAGTGCGAGCACGAAAGTTGAGGAGGATCTTTCCGCGATGAAGATACTGATGATGATCTGCGAGAAGGTTTTTATATTTTCTTCGGCTCATCGCTCGTTTGCAAACGGATAACGACGACGACGACGGCGACGGCAGAAAGGGCCTCTTGTGTTGCAATGAAATATCATTTACTTTGCGCATTATTATCATCGTCTTGGTGTTTTCCCTTTCCCGGGGAACGGCTTTGGTGTGTTTCCATTTTTTGCGATTTTTTCCACTTTGGGTTAGGTCGTTCTCACTTTTTTTTATGCGCCCGGGTCGTAATCGTTGTTCGTCGCGAACTTCGTGAGATCTGTGTTTGTTGGCGAGAATTGTGGGTGAATTTTCAGGGGAATTGGTCACAATTGCATTAGCCAGAACAAATAACGTTATAAACCCGCTTGACGGTTTGACCAATTGCAATCCATTCGTAGCACTATCGCATTACTGTAGCTCGGCAGCCCGTAAAATCCTTTCTCATCGCAAAGGTGAGAAAATCCACCTCAGAGTGTTGTTATTCTTTCACTTGGCTACGCGTAAAAATGTGCATTTCCCTCTTCAACTTCAGGACCTCGATAGAGATGTGCAATCTTCGCAGCATCACATCTCCAATGAGATCATCATGAGCGGGAACTAATTATGCGAAACGTAAGTACCAACACTACCCTCAACAGCCATGCGAGGTATGCGAGCGAGAAACAATTTGCTCATGTTGCACCGATTTCTTTTTATGTCGACCGGCTCATCTTCACCGTGTGCCACTGGGCCGGGTTAGAGCATAAACATGCCGGGGGTCGTTCCGCTTCGGCTGGAAGATGTGCTTGCCGGATCAACTTCTTGCGCAATAACTCCTTCTCGCACCGACACGTTGCGGACCAGTAGTTGAGACGATTCTATCTAAAGCGGAAGCATCGTGAGAAAACGATTTGTCTAGGGTAGATTCGCTCGATTTCCCACCGTCGAATGAATGCTTTTATCGGATTTGGGGACGATCGGCGGCGAATACATTGGTCTAAGGTTGCCGGTTCGATATGGCAAATAGATGTCCCTATTTGTTGACTGTCGGTGGAGCAAATTTGAATCGATAAATACGATTTAGGAATGGTCATTTGTCCAGGCACATGAACCGACCGGACCGAGGACGCGAGGGTTTTATCCTTTTCATAGTTGACGGTTGGCAAATCATGTGCTTGTGTCTTGGCCCATTTGTTTCGACTGGGGCTGCATGCTGGCATTTATAAGAGGGAAGTGACTGTTTCTGTTTTGCATGCAATTTAATTTTATTTTATGCTTAACATATTTTAAAACACCCAAAGGAAATTATTTTAACTAATTCCGAATTCCAAAATTCAAGATCAATGCTTCCGTCTGCATTGAAAACTAGACACTATTCTTCGCTATTTAATGTGATTTTCCTGACGCCTGGTGGTTAGTCTAACTTAGCATCGCCAATCATAGTACCCACACAGAAAAAAAAATTAAAATACGTAAGTTTGTTACATTCAAGTCATTCGAAGTTTGCCGTTCGACACGTTCGGACGTGTTTATGGATGGAGGCAGAGGAGACGCCGCCCGTAGCGGCTGGCCCGTCCGCTAATCGTGACAAGCGGAAGAAGCCCGACATCGACGCCGACGTAAACCAGCAGCTGTTGAATAGCAACGCGTATAGCGCGCTTGCCAACGAGTCCCCGCAGGTAGTCTCGACACCGGAGAGTACGGAAGCGAAACATACCACCCCTGGTGGTAAAAAACGTAAAATTCGAGATCCCTGCCTCGAGGATGGATGCATGTAAGGCAAGGATCTCGTACAAGATCACCCGATTCGGTACGAGGATCCACTGCACCACCACCGATGACTACAATAAGGTGCGCAAGTATCTCGAAGATCAGGGCTTTGAGTATTTCACACACGACATTATCGGGTGGTCTAACGAGGTTTGCCGCTGGTAGCACCCGAAATCCTCATCAAACACCTGAAGATAGAGCACCGTCTGGACGCCAAAGAAGTCCACATCATCAGGCGAAAAGGAGAATGTGCCACCCTTGACGAAGCTTCCTACCTGATGCACTTCGCCAAGGGCTACACGAACCTGAACAAACTGCGTGAGGTCAGACTGCTTGGCCAGGTCATCATACGCTGGGAGGCGTACCAAAACAAGCGCGTGGACGTTACGCAGTGCATGCGTTGCCTCTATCACGGCCATGGCACCCGAAACTGCCACCTCAAGAGCAGGTGTAACAATTGTGGAGGATCCCACGATACCGACGCCTGTTCAACAAAGGATTCCCCGGCCAAACGGTGCGCCAACTGTGGCGGCACCCACTCGACTACGGATCGTAGCTGCCCAAAACGAGCCGAGTTTCTCCGCATTCGGCAGAAAACCGCGACCAACGGCCGCAAGCAAGTCAGAAAGCCCCCGTCCGCTGACTTGAATGACGAGAACTACCCTGCGTTACTGTCCAGCTCGGCTCCTGCCGACACAGCACGATTCGTGGCCCCACAGTCCACTCCCGGGTTCAACCAGCACCGACGCACCGACCCTCGCATCAGAGCCGGAGCGTTTGCAGCACCAACGGACTCCTCTCCCGAGGAAAATAAGGATGAGCTCTACAGCTCAGACGAGTTCTGGTCCATCTTCACAGAGTTCCGCGGAAGGCTTCTGCGGTGCAGAACGAAGTCAGACCAGGTGGAGGTCCTAGGATACATGATATGTAAATATGGGGTCAATTGAGCCCCGCAAAATCCGTGTATCCAGTTGAAACGCTCGCTCGGTAAGAGCGAAAAAGATAGAGCTGAGCAATTTCCTTGCCCAGCATAAAATCGACGTGGGATTGATTTCGGAGACCCGGCTAAACCCGAAATTGAACTTTTTGCTCTCGGAACACACCATCATCCGCCTGGATCGTCCCAGTGCAAGTGGGGGCGGCGTGACTGTGATCATCAGGAAAGGAATCCGTTACGAGGTTTCACCGCATCCGAAAACCAGCGTCATCGAAGCCATCGGTGTTAAAATCACCGCTCTCCAGGGTGACATCTCGCTGTTTGCCGTCTACATGCCCAGTCAGTGCATGGACAGCAACGACACTTCACAGCTCTTCGTGGAAGACCTCGAAAAACTCACCGACAACCGATCCCGCTTCGTGGTGGCCGGTGATCTCAACGCTCGGCATACTGTGTGGCGAAACCATACGGACAACAAGAACGGCAATCTTCTGGCTAACCACCTTAGCTCGGATAAGTGTGCCATTCAGTTCCCGGACGATCCGACATTTCTATCCCCAGCTGGAAGAACCTCCACCCTGGACGTGTTCCTGCCCGACCTGGCACTTTGACCAGTCACCCATCACGAACTAGATTCTGACCACTATCCGGTGGTGTGCGAACTGGATTGCAATCCTACACCAGCCCCGCTGACGAGGAGACGGGATTATCATCGGGTGAACTGGGTGGCTTTCAGTCGCTTGGTGGACTCTCGTCGTCCCGAAAACCTGGACGTATCCACCGTCGAAGCCATTGGCCACCAACTGGGTGTATTCGAAGACGCCGTACACGCCGCAGAGGAAGCCTGCATCCACTGGGTATCGGTGAGGCGGCAATACACCACGATTGACCCCTACACTCGGCAGCTTATCCAGCAGCGAAACACAGTCCGCCGGCAATTTCAACGAACCCGATGCCTGATGAAGAAGGAAGAGCTCTCCATCCTCAGACACCTCATTGGGGATCGAATGGCGGCCATCAGGAACAAGCAACTCGTCAACAGCATCGCCCAAATAAGCGACCACTCCCGGTCATTCTGGAAGCTTGTGAAAGTTCTGAAGCAGAGTCCGAAAGCAGTCCCACCACTGAAGGACAACACCAGTGGCATTCTGGTATTCCCGTCGGAGAAGGCCAACGCCATCGCCAGCAAGCTCGTCCAAGCGCACAACCTTGGTGCCAGCATGGTGAGTCCCCACGATGCTAAAGTTCAACGAACCATCCGCCGGCTCGATGAGCAAGTCGACGCCGCTCCATTCGTCGGCATCGTGACGGAGAATGAAGTTTGTGCTGCAGTGAAGCGCGGCAAAAATATGAAGGCCCCCGGCAATGACGGCATCTTCAACCTGGTGCTTTCCGTTAAGGCGCTCCGCTTCCTGGCGGGAATCTTCAATAGGTGCTTCCAGTTGGACCACTTTCCGACGAGGTGGAAGGTTGGGAAAGTTATCTCTATCCTGAAACCTGGAAAAGACCCGACTGCACCGAACAGCTACCGGCCTATCACGCTGCTGTCAGCAAGATATTCGAGCGGCTCATCTTACAGCGTCTTATGATGCACATCGAGGAGCACCAAATCATCGTGCCGGAGCAATTCGACTTCAGAAAATTCGACAACGTGTGGCACGACGGCCTGATCCACTACCTGACAAAGATGGTAAGAAACTATCTCATCAACCGTTCGTTCAGAATTCACATTCCAGGTGCGGCTTCCGATCTTGAATCGATCCCAGCTGTTGTGCCCCAAGGTAGCCTTCTGGGCCCAATTTTGTATAACCTGTACACATCAGACGTGCCTCAGCTTCCTGCTGGCTGCAGCCTGGCGCTGTACGCGGACGACAACGCAATTATGGACGGATGCCCAAAAATTACAGTTCCCGGTTGCAACGAGGGGTAACCGCATACGTGTCGTACCTCAGCAACTGGAAAATCAAGGTCAACGAAGCCAAAAGCCAAGCCATCCTGTTCCGGCATCGACCATCACCAAAGCTGCTACCACCTGCTGATTGCTTCATCCGAGTCAACGGCCAACCGGTCGAGTGGTCGAATGAAGTTATCTACCTTGGCGTCACCATCGACGACAAGCAACTATACCGTACCCACACCGAAAATCCCAAAAACAGGTGTATCGGGCTATTGAAATCACTCTATACGCTGATTTCCCGACGATCCCGGTTGTCACGGCGGAACAAACTGGCAGTACACAACGCGATCATCGTCCCGGTGGTCAACTACGCTATGCCTGTGTGGGGTACGTGTGCCGAGACTCACAAAAAGAAGCTGCAAGTGGTCCAAAATCGGCTGCTCAGGACAATCTTGGATGCCCCGTATGACACGAGGATACGTGACCTTCATCGTGCCGCAGAGTGCAAAACTGTCCAGACCCGCATCGACGAGTCAATCGAAAGCTTCATCATGAGTGCAGCGGCCTCCAAGCACCCGCTCATCCGAGCGCTGGTAAATAAGGATATCAAATTATAGGTTAAAAGTAGGTTAAAAAATAAAAAAAAACTCAATGCTGATAGTTATATTAAAAAGAAAACACATAAGAAATCATAACTTAACGTACATTACAATGTAAAATTAAATACCAAAGGATGAAAAGTTTTGGCTAAACCACTTGAAAACTTTACATGTAAGAAACACAAAAAACAAAATAAAATGAAATTAAATCGGTTACATTCAAGTAGTCACAATTTTACAGGTTTTCTTCGAACTATGCATATCGTCACACTCAAGCGATATCAGGTGTTTTGCAAAACCTGCAAGTAGCAGTAAAGTTCTTACGGCATCTGCAAGATCATCGCCTTGCTCGACGAAGGACAGAACATAGAGAGGAAACCTTTTTCCTACAGAAAGTGAAGCGCAAATCCGAGGAGAAGGTGGGAAAATCGTTTGGGTCTTGGTCCTAGTCAAGTGGAACCGCAGGCCCAAGCAGACAGTCTTGAAGCAGTAGGCCACCACCTAACGTTTGCATAAAAAAAATGGACAAAAATTGCCGATTTCTTACGGGTTAACTTTTTTACCGGATTTACCCGCACTGACGAAACTACGCATGCAGCATCAATCATAGTAACCCATGAGTCAGCAGATAAAATTTGACAGCTTTATCAGTCGAGCTTTAAACGTGATGGCAAAAACAGTGAAGCACCTCCACTCAGAACGTTGTGTCATTAAAATGATTGTAATAATTTATTCCAATTCATACATTCATCCATTTTATCTCTCTTACAAAAGAAGGGTATACAAATCGCCTGGAAAATCGATTTTTGATGCGAGGCTCGAAGGACCGAGTGTTGTATACCATTCGACTCAGCTTATCAAGACCACATTTTTCTAGTTTGAAATATCCACTTCTGGAAGATAAACGATATCGAAACTTAATCAGGATGCTTTTTGTGACGTAGCATCGATTCGCTGCGGCATCTCGGACCTTGAATCAGCAGTCGGTTTCCAAAGCAATCTATATTTTTTTTGTCAGAACTCTTCAGATATTTTGGATGATCCGGCGGCCCATGCAGTGACTAGTCTAATTCGCAAAATTGTGATTTTCGTTCTCAGATTACTTGTAAATTTAATTCAAAATAAAAACCTAAATTTATCCACGTATCATGTGTTCTGGCCCTTCATCCCTGGACGTACTAGGAATACGAACCCGGATGAGGTTATTGTTGCCCTGAAAACTTGATAACATCACAATTACACTTATTTTTAAGTTCGCGTATTATTTGATGTGTCACATGAACCTGGATAATTTTTAAGTGTGTATATCATACATCATATATTAGATTGAGAATATTCCTTTCGGTAGGACGATTTTTGCGACCGAAAAATGGGCGAAGCACTCGGAGCGGTACTCGCAAAGAACACTTATTTTGATACAACAATTTTATCATTTGTACGAGTTTTTGGTAGCTATAACTGTCCATGGAAATTTGACAGACACATTGAATAAATAACAGCTAATTTGACGCTTAGGTTCAGCAATATAAAAATCAACTGTCAAAGTTAGGAAATGAAAATAAAAACTAATAATTTTTTTTACTAGAAATGAGAAGAAAAAATAATATTTTCCATTTAAT
This sequence comes from Aedes japonicus, assembly GCA_034211315.2. Lineage (NCBI taxonomy): Eukaryota > Metazoa > Arthropoda > Insecta > Diptera > Culicidae > Aedes > Aedes japonicus. The sequence continues at coordinate 46,957 of JASCZW010000839.1, read as the reverse complement.
TCCAACCATCTTTGCTTATCTTCACAGTTATGCGTATTTTGTCTACAATGTCTTCAATGTCGTGTACTAATAACTCGACTGACAGTCGAGTTATTTGATCACGAATTTCAGTCTGGTTACTGGTATTCCACTAAACAGTTCAAACTTTCTAGGAATAAATTTTTTTTTATTATAATTTGGCTACTTTTGTATGTTTTTAGCCGATTATTTTTTTTCGGCCTAGATCCTCACGTATTGGCAACTACCGACGCAAGAAAGACGATTTTACTACCTGTACCCTACATATCGCACTCGTCAACTCGTTTGACTGAAGCGACATCAAAATTATCCCCACGCTGACTTGGCCAAATCACTTTTGCCAAATCAAACGTGACGAATGTTATAGAAGTGTTCGGAAAAGTCTGACGACTGCCAGGAAACTGAAACCAGGAAGCCGCAGCGACCAGAAGAATAGTGGCCAAGATCCCAACCTTTCCATCAGAGATATCGGTAACAAATTGGGAAAGTCCCACACAACAGTGCAAAGAGTGAAGGAATGAGCCGGACTCTCAACATATAAGGTTACAGTGACACCAAATCGAGATGATAAGCAAAACACAACAGCCAAAGAAAGAACGCGTAAGTTGTACATGAGTTTGTTGACGAAGTTTGATTGCGTCGCAATGGACGATGAAACATACCTCAAGGATGATTTCAAACAGCTCCCAGGTCACGAGTTTTATACGGCAACCGGAAATGGAAAGGTTTAAGATAACTTTAAGCAGAAAAAAAATTAATTTCAGGAAAAAAATACTTGGTTTGGCAGGCGATTTACACCTGTGGGCTAAAAAGCGAAAGTTTCGTGGCAACTGGAACTGTCAACCAAGATATTTATGTAAAGGAATTGCAAAAACGCGTATTGCCTTTCGCTTATCACCACTACGCTTATCTCGCTTATTGCCACTACGGAAAAATGGCTCAGGAATGGTATACCGCCAATAGTGTGCAAATCGTACCCAAGGGATAAACCCTCAAAACTTGCCGAAACTGCGCCCAACTGAAAAAATAATGGGCAATCGAAAAGTGGAACCTCAAGAGAACTAAAAAAACAGTTGGAAATGGTTCAAAGCAAATTGGCGTTCAGCATCCAATAAGGTGACTATAACAGCGGCACTATACTTGATAGAAGGTGTGGAACCTAAAACCCGACAGTTCGCATTTGGAAAATCGGAAGCCTAATAAAATAATTTTCCTGTATCCTAGAGGGTTTGAGCTGTTTAGTGGAATACCTGTAACTAGAAATTAGGAGAAAAATTAGTATCTTCCATTTAATTCCAACTACCTTTGCTTATCTTCGACAGATACGCGTATTTCGTCTACAATGTGCAGACTTCTTCAGTGTCTCGTACTAATAACTCGACTTAAAGAAAACCTTCGCCACCTGCCGTATATATACTATTTTCTAAATACAAAGCGTTTACCTATCATTATGTTGTTTATACCTATCTTATTATTATTTTGTGTGTACTTAACAAGTGTACTTAATATCTACCTCACTAGATGGAAAAAAAAGTGAATTGTATTTAAATAAAATATCTTATAGATAAATCGTCTAGTCCAAACCTTTGTAGGGGTAAGTGGCGGGAGCATCATCATCATCACATTTGACCAATTTTTGGCCGTTCCATCCTTTAATACCTTCCAAGAGTGTGATGATTTGTGATAACAAACTATTTCAGCTTTTTCAACTTAGTTTATATGATCAAAAGCAACATAGGGTAGGGAACGGCATAATCAGAGGTCACTATTTTAATCAGTTGTAAGGAAACAGGTCTAGAACTCCTACATTTTTCAAATTATTTCACTTTTAATGATACGATCAGAAGCTCTTTCTATCGGGCTTATGATTCGATGCATAAATCATGATTGATTACCAATTTAAAGGGTGATACGGTCAAAATTTGGTCAAGGGAAAACGCGTGTAAATCGGTGAAATCGTTTATTTAAAAAATCAAATTAAATTTCTTTTTCAAGTTCAATTAGTATAAAATTCAGGAAAAATATTCAGTTAGTCTTCCGCTTTTCCAAATCCGAATTGCCGGGCCTTACGCTTGACCCCTGCCATCAGATTTTGTACAGCCACCTTGTCCACCTTCTTCGCCGCAGAAAGCCAGTTTGCCTTGAACTGCTGCTCATGCTTAGCAGTTTTTTTGGTCTTCTATAGGTTTCGCTTGACAATAGCCCAGTATTTCTCAATTGGGCGGAGCTCTGGCGTGTTGGGAGGGTTCTTGACCTTGGGAACCACCTGCACGTTGTTGGCGGCGTACCACTCTGTCAACACCGCTGGGCAGCAACGGAGCTGCCGAAAAGTGATAAACACAAAACGTCAGAAGGAAAGGAAGATAGTATAGATAGAATAGGTATAGGTATAAGAATAAGCGAGAACAAAAGGCTAAAACGAAAACAAATCAAATAGTTGAGTGCTGAAAAACGTGGAGTTGTTGAAAGTTTGCTAAAATTAATATTAAAAACTTTATTTAAACTACTGCTGATTGTCGTAAGTGATGTAAGAGAATGCTGATATGAAATTAAAATGAAATTATAAAACATTACGTTGCCAATTTATAGTTTAAGCGCGAGACGATTTGCAAAAATAGTCGAAGGAGATTTATTGAACATATTTGGGAAATTAGAGGTGAAATTGAAAAGTAACATAGAAGAGAAGTAAGTAGTAATTTGGAAAAAAAACGCTATTGTATACTAAGAAAACTAAATAACATGTTGTACATAATTAGGTAAGGAACACTAAGCCGGGATAGAAGGAAAAGAGTACGAGGGTAAAAAGGAAACTACTTTGTGAGTACTGAAATAATCCTAAAATTAATCCTAAAAGCTAAATAAAATATTTATTCTAGTTTGAGCTGACCAAAAATTGGAATCTGCTACAAATTCAGTTCCTGTAGTCCGAACAAACTCAAAAAAGTATGAGTCAGTCGGATCTAACCTCAAATCTTTCCGATCCTGAGGAGATGGACCTCACGATTACACCTTGTTCGGCCTGTAACCAGATATCGACAACGAATGAACCGATGGTAGGATGTGATGCGTGCATCCGATGGTTTCATTATCGATGTGTTGGAGCAACAGAAGCCGTTAAAAAGGAGAAACGATGGTTCTGTCCCGAGACAGCCTGCCAAGAAGCGTCTAAGAAGCCGAAAAAGTCCGGAAACAAACGGAATCCTGCTCGTACCGGTACTAAGTTAGATCAACCGCAAGCTAGTACCCAGGAGCAAAAGTATAAAGCAATGGAAGAGGAATATGCGAAGAAGATGGAAGAAATGGATAACGAGAGATTATTTCGGGAGAAGCAAATGGAACTTGAGCGCGCGCTGAAGGAGAAAAAGATGAAGATGGAACAATGTTTGCGAGAAAAAGAGTTGGCTCAGGGAAAAGCTCCTACTCGATCGTGCGCTTGAGGAGAAAACAGAGCATTTCGAAAAGATGAAGACGATGCGGATGTCATACCAGAAATGTATGGATGGTTTGGATCGGGATATGCTGAATCTGCAAAAGCTCAAGCCGGAGATGCAGGCCAAGGGCGGTGAGGTGACACCCCAACCCGGTACGTCCAACGTAAAGCAACATAACGTACGTAAATTGGCTGTATATGATGGCGGGTTGTTCAAACAGAAACATGGTTCGAAAAGTATGGATCGATCTGCGCAACATGATGAAGCAAATTGGCTTGGCCTTGAAGAAGATGGTGGAGCAGAAGAAGAAGAAGACACTGAAGCCGAAGTAGGAGATCTGGGAGAAAATAATCCCGTTCAATACGGGCTGGGGCGGTTGCATATTGGCCCCACCAAAAGTCAGCTGGCAACGCGAAGTGGATTTTCTAAGAAACTGCCGGTGTTCACAGGGAAACCGGAAGACTGGCCTCTTTTTCTATGGAGCCTATGAGGCGTCGAACCAGGCGTGTGGATTCAGCGATGTGGAAAATCTGGTTAGACTTCAAGAGAGCCTGAAGGGACCAGCCCTCGAAAGCGTGCGAGGTCAGCTGATACTTCCCTGCCGTTCCTAGGATTATCAACAAACTCCGTCAACTCTACGGACGCCCTGAACTTATTCTTCAAAGCCATCTCGAACGGATCCGGAAGTTGGAATCACCGAAATCCGACAAATTGGCCTCGTTTGTTCCCTTTGGTAACGCCATAGAACAATTATGCGAACATATGGAAGCTGCTGGTCTGCAACAACATATGATCAACCCGATTCTTATACAGGATCTGGTTGACAAGCTTCCAGCGAACGACAAGCGTGAATGGGTTCGGTTCAAAAGAAGAACAGCAGTGGTGACGTTACGCACGTTCACCGATTTCATCGCAGATATCGTCGATGAAGCTTGTGAAGCGAATGTCAGCCTGGAACAAAAACAAGAGCCGAAAGTATTGAGAGGAAATCGTGGTAATGTTGGAGGCAGCGGCGGCGGCGGCAAAGGTAGGTCAATGGAGAAAGGTGTTTTGCTGAGTCACGACGCTACGGATTGTGTCACGAGGCTTCCAGCCGAGAGGACGAAGCTGAAAGCATGTAAAGCTTGCCAACGTACCGATCATCGCTTGAGATTTTGTGAAGATTTTCGCAAACTTTCCTATGCTGACCGAATGAACATCGTAACGAGGTGTAAATTGTGCAACATTTGTTTAAACGAGCATGGTAACGCAGCCTGCAAGTTTAAGATTCGCTGTGATGTTGAAGGTTGCCAGCAGCGACATAACCCGCTGCTTCACCCTGTAACCGGCGTCATCGGGACTAGTGCACATATTCGAACGGTAACCTCAACTCTTTTCAGGATGATTCCAGTGCGATTGTTTCACGGTGATAGGATGGTCACAACTTTAGCCTTCCTGGATGAGGGTGCCTCAGTTACGATGATCGAAAACGAACTGGTTAAGCAACTAGGCATTGTAGGAGTTCCGGAACGGCTGACTATTACCTGGACCGCTGATATATCTCGTGAGGAGAAAAGCGCGAAACGGATAAGCGTGTGGACGTCAGCTATTGGCAACGAAGAGCGCTTGTTGTTGGACGGCGTGTACACTGTGGAAAGTCTTCGTTTGCCGATGCAATCACTTAATGCTTCGACGATATCAAGGCAGTACAGGCATATACAGAATCTGCCCATTACTTCGTACCAAGATGCTCGACCCGGTATGCTAATCGGACTCAACAATCTACACTCATTCGCGCCGATTGAAGCGAAGTTGGGTGCACCTGGTGAACCAATTGCAGTTCGGTGTAAACTAGGATGGACAATATACGGGCCAAGGAAGGAGACCGCAACCGTTCACGACGCTGTTGTGGGATTCCATGGCTGCGTCAGCAACGACGATCTGCACAATCTAATAAAAACGCATTATGCGTTGGAAGAGTCGGTGGTGGCGGTAAAAAGGGAATCACGTGACGACCAGAGAGCCCTTGATATCCTGCAACGAACAACTAGCCGAATCGGAAATAGGTTTGAAACCGGCCTCGCTTTGGAAAACTGATCAAATCAGCTTTCCAAATAGCTATCCAATGGCTGTTAGAAGACTAAATCACCTAGAACGAAAGCTGGAGAAGAATTCGGAGCTTTACGAAAACGTTCGTAAGCAAATTGCAGAGTACCAACAAAAAGGCTACACTCACTTAGCAACGAAGGAAGAAATATCTGGTACTGATCCGGGAAAGGTTTGGTATCTGCCGCTCAATGTCGTCCTGAATCCCCGCAAACCGGGAAAAATCCGCCTTGTGTGGGACGCCGCCGCAACCGTCGACGGTGTGTCCCTGAACTCTAAGTTGTTAACAGGGCCGGACTTGCTGACTCTGTTGATCTCCGTTGTCACTAGGTTTCGAGAACATCGGATCGCTTTCGGTGCAGACATCCGCGAAATGTATCATCAGTTGAGAATCATTGACGCCGATAAACAGGCACAACGTTTTCTGTTCCGGAGAAACAAGAACGATCCCATCGACATCTACGTCATGGACGTGGCCACGTTTGGATCGACATGCTCCCCATGTTCGGCCCAATATGTGAAAAACCAGAACGCGATGGAGTATGCTACTAAATATCCAGAGGCTGCGGCGGCAATTGTTGATCGACATTATGTAGACGACTATTTCGATAGCGTCGACAGTACTGATGAAGCGATTCAGAGAGCTAAAGAAGTGAGCTTCATCCACACACAAGGAGGGTTTGAACTCAGACATTGGTTTCAAATTCACCTGAAGTTCTTCGTTGTCTCAGGAGAGGCCACAACTGCACAGCCAATCCACTTTGGTCGAGTAAAGGAAACGGGCAGTGAAAGAGTCCTGGGCATTATATGGAATCCGGACTGCGATACCTTTTCATTTTCTGCTGAACACCGTGAACATCTTAAAGTATACTTAAGCGGAACCGAAAGACCAACAAAGAGGTTAATCCTGAGCTGTGTAATGGGATTCTTCGACCCTCTTGGGCTGTTGACGCCGTTCACGGTCCATGGAAAAATCCTCGTACAAGACCTATGGCGTACAGGCTGTTCTTGGGACGATAAGATAAACGATTACTGTTGGATGAAGTGGAAGCGCTGGATCGCATTGCTTCCGCAGGTAGAATCTATACGAATACAACGATGTTATTTTGGAGAAGCACCCGGTCATCCGTCGAATTGGCGGAGTTACATATTTTCACGGATGCAAGTGAATATGCGTATGGTTGCGTTGGTTACCTGCGATCAGTCGTTGAAGGAATCGTCTTGCAGCTTAGTAATGTCTCGCTCTCTAAAGTAGCACCACCAAACGGCAGTCGATTCCAGACGACTGGAACGAATGGCCGCAGTCAAGGGCGCACGAATGCTGCACTCGGTGCTCAGCACTCATTCCATAAAATTACGACGATACGTCCTTTGGACCGACTCGCAACCGTGCGTAGTTGGATTTGTTCTGATCAAACAAATTTAAACAATTTGTAGCCTTCGTATCGGTGAAGTTTTGATCTGACGAAGTCAACCGACTGGCGTTGGGTTCCGTCCAAATTGAATGCAGCGGATATTTTGACGAAGTGGGGTAGGGTCAACCTTTGGAAAATAATGGTCCCTGGTTCTCCGGTCCCAGATCTCTGCTAGATCCTGAAGAAAAGTGGCCTGCTCAGGCAGCAACAGTTGAGGAGACGAAGGAAGAAGTACGAGCTGTCGTACCGTACCACAGGGTGGCATTGGTAGAAGAGGTTATCGACAGTACAAAGTTTTCGAGATGGACGACTGTGCGAAGTACAGCAAGTGTACTACAATTCATAGGGAACTGTAAAAGGAAGCAGAACGGCCAACCGTTACTAACGTCCAAGGCTACAGCGAAACAAGAGTCGATGATCAGAGTGAAGAGACTAACGGTTTTGCAACCACTTGCAAGAAGAGTTGGCTTGGCTGAAAAATGTAAATGTGCTGTGGAAACTGGTCCAGAGTCAGAGCTTTCCAGATGAAATGGCGATACTGATGAAGAACCAGGTAACGGAAGTCAGCCACCGATTCCCGGATTGAAACGAAGGAGTGTACAAGCGACGCCTCTTTTGGACGAAAACGGTATCATGCGGAGGTGGAAGAATGGGAAGCGGCGAATATCCTTCCATTTGATATGAAGTATCCAATCATTCTATCCAGAACTCATGACGTCACGAGGAAACTAATATTATACTACCACGAGAAGTTCGGTCATGCAAATCGAGTAGAAACCATCGTGAACGAGCTTCGTCAAAAGTTTCACATCACTAAATTGCGCGCTACGATCGGTCAAGTCGTACGCGAATGCATCAAATGTAAGGTTCTGCGTTGTCGTCCGCGTATTCCTATGATGGGACCTTTGCCGGTTCATCGGATTTCCCTCAAATACGTCCATTCAGCGCTGTCGGAGTGGATTACTTTTGGACCCGTCGAGGTAACAGTCGGCAGAAGAATAGAGAAAGATGGATAGCGCTCTCTACGTGTTTGACGGTCAGAGCTGTTCATCTAGAGGTAGCCTATTCTCTATCCTCACAATCGTGTTTTGATGGCAATCAGAAGATTTATCTGTAGGCGAGGTTGTCCAGTGGAATTCTTTTCCGATAATGGCACAAACTTCAAAGGGGCCTGCAAGGAGTTGATGAAGCGTATTGAACAAGACTGTGCTGAAGCTGTTAGTAGTGCCACACCAAATGGAACTTCAATCCTCCCGGAACACCGCATGGGCGGCATTTGGGAGCGGATGGTACGGTCCGTAAAGGAGGCAATGGTTGCGTTGAATGATGGAAGAAAAACTTACCGACGAAGTCCTGATGACGACGTTAAGCGAAGCGGAAGACATGATAAACACACGACCTTGACTTTACAAGTCCCTGAAACTCTCGGAACCAGAAGCCATAACTCCTAACCATTTTCTACGTGGATCAATGCGTGACACAGACTTCGTCTCGGAAGGTCCGACTTGAGTTATTGAAGCTTTAAGGAACATGCGTATAAACGGATCACAATATCATAGACTAAATGTGGGAGCGATGGTACAAAGAGTACCTGCCCACCATAAATCAGCGCACCAAGTGGTTTGACGATCCGAAGAGCCTTCTGGCAATTGGTGATCTCGTATTTTTAATGGATAGTAAGAACCGTAAGAACTGACCAGAGGTGGTTGAAGAAGTATTTCCTGAAAAGATGTAAGGGATCAGACAGGCGGACGTAAGGACAGCTGGAGGAGTGTATCGACGGCTACAAAGAACTTGGCGGTATTAAATATGGTGGAAGGTAAATCCGGATCAACAGGAGAACCGATACCGGAGTTACGGGCTGGGGAATTGTCAACACCGCTGTTAGCAACGGAGCTGCTGAAAAGTGATAAACACAAAACGTCAGAAGGAAAGGAAGATAGTATAGATAGAATAGGTATAGGTATAAGAATAAGCGAGAACAAAAGGCTAAAACGAAAACAAATCAAATAGTTGAGTGCTGAAAAACGGAGTTGTTGAAAGTTTGTTAAAATTAATATTAAAAACTTTATTTAAACTACTGCTGATTGTCGTAAGTGATGTAAGAGAATGCTGATATGAAATTAAAATGAAATTATAAAACATTACGTTGCCAATTTATAGTTTAAGCGCGAGACGATTTGCAAAAATAGTCGAAGGAGATTTATTGAACATATTTGGGAAATTAGAGGTGAAATTGAAAAGTAACATAGAAGAGAAGTAAGTAGTAATTTGGAAAAAAAACGCTATTGTATACTAAGAAAACTAAATAACATGTTGTAAATATAATTAGGTAAGGAACACTAAGCCGGGATAGAAGGAAAAGAGTACGAGGGTAAAAAGGAAACTACTTTGTGAGTACTGAAATAATCCTAAAATTAATCCTCTAAAAGCTAAATAAAATATTTATTCTAGTTTGAGCTGACCAAAAATTGGAATCTGCTACAAATTCAGTTCCTGTAGTCCGAACACACTCCATGGCCTTTTTACCGTAATGGCAAGATGCCAAATCCGGCCAAAACAGTACGGAACAACCGTGTTTCTTCAGGAAAGGCAGCAGACGTTTATTCAAACACCCTTTCACGTAAATTTCTTGGTTGACAGTCCCGGAAGCTATGAAAATGCTGCTTTTCAAGCCACAGGTACAGATGGCTTGCCAAACCAGATATTTCTTTGCGAACTTTGACAGTTTCGTGTGCTTGAAAATATCTGCTACCTTTCCCCTTCCTTTTGCCGTATAAAACTCCTGTCCCGGAAGCTGCTTGTAGTGGGCTTTGACGTAGGTTTCGTCGTTCATTACCACGCAGTCAAACTTCGTCAGCATCGTCGTGTACAGCCTCCGGGATCGCGCTTTGGCCGTCGTATTTTGTTTATCATCGCGATTTGGAGTCACTACCTTCTTGTAAGTCGATAGTCCGGCTCGTTTTTGGCTCGATGCACGGTTGTGAGACGATACGCCCAGCTTATTTGCGGCATCTCGGAGAGATAGGTTAGGGTTTCGCTTGAAACTACCGGCAACTCTCTTTGTCGTCTCAGCGGCTTCCGGTTTTCGATTTCCCCCCGATCCAGACTTCCTGGCTGTCGACAAACGTTCCCCAAACACTTTAATTACATTTGTAACGGTTGATTTGGCAACTTTTAGCGATTTTGCCAACTTTGCGTGCGAGTAGCTCGGATTTTCGCGATGCGCGAGCAAAATTTTGATACGCTGCTCTTCTTGCTTGGACGGCATTTTGACAACTGAAGAGTGAATTCCAAAATCAAAATAGGAGCAACATTCTACACACACACACCTTCAAAATGAGGGGTGTTTAGGTTTTTTAAATGCAAAATTGAAAGAAATACGTCAAGTTGATATTGACCAAATTTTGACCGTATCGCCCATTAAAGTCAAAATAAAACCTTTGTTAGGAGTAAAAGGAATTTTAGAAGACAAGGTTTTAAGATCGTTGTAAAGAAGCTGTGTAGGTTCTCATAAACCTGACTAAAATTTGAAACCTATTGGAACCTCTTACTGCCATACTAAAACCAAATTGATTTCTAGTGGCTTACATAGAACTTTAATAAAACTTAACAAAGCTGGATGGTTTTGGCACAGTTATTTGCGATGGTAAACGACGTAGCGCAAATTGCACAAACCTTCGTTGCAGTGCACCGAATCTATAAACGTCATAAAGACAGGGAGGGATCCATACAGCTGAACGATACTTCGGCGTAGATCGAACCAGCGAACAGTAGAGGCTTCCTGAGCAATAGACATCCATAAAATGTCTTTGGCCATTCTTAGGATGAATACCAAACTGCGGTTTGCTTTGGAAACAATGTGGCTAATATGCTCCTTGTACCTAAGTTCCGCATCGAGAAAAACTCCTAGATCACGTTTAATAATGCTGCCTCCGAGATGGTAGTAGAACATTATCGGTTTCTTATTCCTTGTGAAAGAAACAGCAGAGCACTTGGTTGGATTCAGCACCAATCTGTTTGTGTTGCACCGCGAAGCTAAACTATCAAGTTGGTGTTGAAAAAACCATGTCCATCGATGAACTTGATCTGAATATAAATTTTCAAGTCATCAGCAATATAGCCTAGGATCTTCCATACAAAGATTAACGTTGTTGAAGTACAACAAGAAGACAAGGAGCCCAAGATGACTTCCTTGTGGAATTCCGGATATGGCAAAGAATTCACCAGATGTGCAGTCATCAAGTCATGCAATCAGACGCTTAGATGTCGTCATTTTAGCATTATTTAAAATCACTTTTCTTTCCCAATGAAAAACCACAATCACACTTTGTGGGTGGCCCCAATAGCATCCTTACTGTTAGTTTGAATCGGTTCAAATCGGAAATCGGAACTAATTTTGAAATATTTAATTTGACAGCTTATCGTTAACCAAAACGAACGCTGCTGCTACCCAATCCTGTTATCCAAAATCCCAATGATTTCTCGTCGAAGTGCAGTGGATTTTGCGGCTTCCAATAAAGCGAGTATCACGTCAACATATATTCCTACCTTTTCCTTACTTGACCTGCATTCGGACGGGGCCGGCGTCGGTATTGTCTTAGTTTGGGATCACCAGTTTTTACACATTGAAGAAGTTCTCTGTGTAATAACAGCTGATCTGGCAATAACGGAGTAGCAAACTCGGGCGGTCAATCATGCTCATGCTCATTATAAACGATCTGCTGATGTTTTTGACGTATTGAATCCTTAATTACACCTTATATCACCGTTCTATGTGTTGAAAATACTTGAACAAGTTTTTCCATAGCCGTAGGACCGCAAAGAGAAAGTCGACGAAGAGAGGCTCTCAATGTTACTTAGGACTTAATGTACTGTTCAGTTTACGTTCGTCGTTCTCAGAAAATAAATCACAACGTAGGGCCCGGTCAAGCCCTGGATGAAACAATATTATTTAGTATTTCATTATGACCTCGTATTATTTTCATCATATCATCATTGTAGCTTGTAAACATTTCGCGGAACGAGGACGGGCTTTCGACTTTATCGTCAATCAAGAGCTCAATTCTTGTGCTGTAAGTGTTAACTGGCTTTTGAATGGAGATTCTATTTTTTACATTCGCGAGTTTCACGTAAGTACCTCTGCTTACGTGCCTGCCCAAACATTTTCGGCCCTTTATACAGACGTTTGTTGATCACAAACAACAATAGAATCCTTATCAAATCGTTTTTCAGATTATTTCACTGTTATGGAAAGTAATCTGCTACAATAAATGCTAGTATTACATCATCATCAGGTCGTTGCGTCACAACTTTTGTTTTATTATTATTATCGGCCTATTTACTTGTGTATTTACTACTACCAACGCCAGGGAGACGAATTTACTACCTGGGTACTATACATACATCGCACTCATCATCATATGAGGTGGGACCAACGGCTTTACTGCCCTTCCGAAGAAGGACTTGACCAGAGATTTTTTCACCTCAGTAAAATTCCACCGACCTCGACTGGGGTTGAACCAACTGAGATACAGCACCGGCGCCGGTACGAACGCCTGTAAATTCTACTAATAATATTAGTTTATTAGCCTGTAACATTAGACTTGGAGTTTTATACTTGTAGATTAGAAATGCAACAGAAAATGCAAGTTACAATCTATAGGGGCGACCTTGGCGTAGTGGTTAACATCCATTCTTTTCACGCCAAAGTCACGGGTTCGAATCGCACCCCCGGTCAAGCTACGAAAATACAAAAAAAAGTGTTTGCGTGACTACGACGGGAGATGAACCAGCCCAGGACTGAAAATCTCGATAAGAAAGGAATAAAAAAAAGTTACAAGCTACAAAACTAATATTATTAGTATGATAATTAATATATAGGGTAGGTAACGACTTAAGCACCCCGAGACCCTATTCCAAGCACGGGGTTAACGTTAACCTATAACGCTCTTTTTTTGCAGTATGGTGCTCCATCTAGTGAAGCACCATACTGCAAAAAATGAACGTTGTAGGTTAACGTTTACCCCGTGCTTGGAATAGGGTCTCGGGGTGCTGAAGTCGTTACCTACCCTATTAGCTATTAAAACTGATTATTATTATTTTTAATACAAATGTTTTCATACGTCCTACTGGTATTCAGCATGTGTATTTGTCTTATCAAAATTATTGACTTGTTCTATCAATAAAGATCTTGTGCAATAACTTTTCGTCAATCAACATAAAGGTTTTCGTAGATGTTCTCTCAAATAGAGTATGATCAAAACCAATCAAAACAGTACGATTTAAACGGTCAAACTTATCCTTATCAATCCAATCCTACACTTTGTTGTCCCTTTTCATCTAATAAATAAAACATTTGAAACACACCGTAGAACCCATATTTGCAAACACCGTCTAGCATGCTTGACTGTTGTTCAAACCAGGCAAGCCCTGAATTCATAAGAAATGCACTGAAAATTCCGGAATCAACTGATAGTGCTCTTGAAAAAATGAAAAATAATAATAATAACTATAAACAGATCAACCGTTGAGGCGCAGGAAGCGATCGCCAGTTTCTCAATTTCGTATTGTGTAATCTAAAATCATTACAGAGCGCTGCACAAAACACAGAAATATCAACAAATGATAATTTACTATCGCAAACCACCACCGGTAGGAAAGAATTACAAATCGCCCGTCGGCTGGCGTCGTGGTGTGAGTTATCTTATCAGCCTACGAGACAAGCGCTACACGCAAACACTGCGACGACCTAACACAGCAGTGACAGCAGTAGAACGAGCGCCACTTGATTGGCCGATGTCGACTGACCAATCAAAACTTCCCCATCCCGGAACCGAGCGATGCTAATTTGGCTCCATTCGGTACGGTTGTACAATGCTATCGAGTGCGGTCGAGCAAGAGTGTCGTCTTTTATCGGGATGGGGTTTTCTATTGGCACGTGTTTGGGGCGGTCAAGCGAGAGAGAGAGAGAGAGAATGAGAGGCGAGTTAATTCCTGAAGAAGCTTCAACTGGAACCTTATATTTCAACGATGATGGGCACTTACAATATAGGTATGCACGGACTGACCGGTACGTGTCGTACACGGATATTGAACGGAGAACTTAATTAAACATACGACTACTGTGGTGGCCGCGGTGACGAAGCAGGCGACGACGACGAAAACATTTGCGGTTGGAATCCATTTGAATATGTTGTCGGTAATGAGCTTCTATGTACTAGGGGACGCTTCAAGCACAATCCACTAGGAGAATTATGTTGGTCTCAAAAAGCTTAATTCGTAAATTTTGCATTAGAATGATTCGGAAAATTTATTTAAAAAATTAAGTTAAGTTGGCTAAAATCTCAGATATTACGGGGTCAATTCAAGCAAAACAATGCATTAGGTCCTAAGTAACATTGGGAGACTCTCTTTGTCGACTTTCTCTTTGCGATGCCACGGCTATGTAAAAACATGTTCAAGTATTTTCAACATACAGTAGTATAGAGTGTTATTAAGGATCCAATACGTCGAAAACATCAGCAAATCTTTTAATAGACAAGCTATTAACCAAAGAGAAAGTCGACGTAAAGAATCTCTCAATGTTACTTAGGACCTAATGCATTGTTCAGCTTGTATTATAGAAGTCGAGTCGAACAATTCGATTCGTCGAGTCGAGCAAAATGGCGCATTGCAGAAGCCGACTAAATTTGATTTAGAGTTGAAATTTTTCAATATGCCATTGAAATATTTACTCCATACAATAATTCAGGGCCTTCTACAATTTAGCTGCCATTACTGAGAGTCGAAGAATAAGTAATAACATTTTCCAATCTTGTTTTGTAAATTGAACGAATGTTGTTTTAAAGATTTGATTTAAAAAATTAGATCTATCTTTTGGTTTGAGTGAAGACTAGGGTTGTCCTTTTCTGTTCATAATAAAAATTTCAACTTTTTATTTTTATGATTTAGAGGATTTTTCTTAAAAATGTAGATATTTTAATATAATGAAACTTTGCTGAATTAATTTAACTTCTATCTCATCTAAGTATCATTTTATAACAGTTTTTCTGACGTTCCTTAGGGTGGGACCTAAAAAAGCAAGTTTTGTACTGCAACTTTTTATATTTCAATTTGAATTTGAAAACTTTGCAGAGACGACTTTATGGATATAAAATGACGCAATATAAAAGATCTACAAGATCTCTGCAAAATTGTTGGTCTTCTATTGTTCCCTTTAGAAGAAAAACGCGTTTCAAAATTGATAGTTTTGCTGTTTTTATGCGTAATTTTCGATCAGTAGAATCAACAATTATCATCAAAAAGCATAACAACGCGAGTTTTTTTATGACAATGTTAATATTTTAGACACAGAGAACAGACATCCAAGCGGGAGTGCCCTTCGTGTGTAAATTTCTATAACGGCTATTTTAAAATTACAACTCGTTTCCGGTAGTTTTGGTGAATCGTATGTTGATGGCGCCACTTGCCCGTCTCAAAATTTGATAGCCTGTCAATTTTAGTTTGACGAAATCTAGTCTAGACGGCGTTATTTATCCAACGGTTTGCTTTTAAAAACTTACACCGTAAATTGGAATAAAAATGTTGGTCTGTTTTCTGTGGTTAAACGTAAGAAAATCGAGTATACGCGCTATCTGTGGCGATACTACCAACTAAGAAACATTTGAATTGACCGTTTAATGCGTGATCGACGAAAGAGACTGCAAGTGTCATGTCTGTTTGTCTGTGTTGAAATATTCACATTTGTTTTCTTACATTTATTTGTTTACATTCATATATTTATTTTGATATTTTTACATTCAGCTATTTGTATGTTTTTGTTTACAGTTGTTAATATGGTAATGTAAATACAGGAGATAGGCAAAATGATTGAGATAGGCAAAATTTTGCCCAAATTCAATTCCTTATAACTTTTTGAAAATTTGTTGAATTTGGACAAAACCGATAGCATTCGACGGCAAATCTAGTCAAGATTCAGGAACGTATGGTCACGAATACTGGCTACCGGACACCGGTAAATGTTCCGGATTTTCGGAGGGCATGTCAAAAAGACAATTTTTCTGCTGCTCGTATTTTTGTGTGGTGTCGATGACTCCTATTTTTCTAAAAACCAGAACTTATTAAAAATTGAATGCTGGCGGTTGCACTAAGATCCGTTGAAAAACTTCCGAAATATGGCCATTTCCGTAAAACTGGTTCCGGATACTATGGTCAATCATGTATATCCTTCCAATCATGTATATATCACCAAAACATCAATATTTTTCATGGAGGTGCTTCAGGGAGCATGTTCAGGACAATCAGTTGCCCTGAACACTCTGTAGTAGGTTCCAGGTGCCCCGGGGGAAGTGGCCAATTTGGAAAGTGTCCAGAACCATATCAATATGGGTATCAAACTTCAAGATTTTTCGAGGTGATACTTCTAAATGCATTTTAGAACCAGCAGCTGCCATGACCAAATAAATTTGCCGTCGAATGCTTTCGGTTTTGTCCAAATTTACAAATTTTCAAAATGTTATAAGGAATTGAATTTGGGCAAAATTTTGCCTATCTCAATCATTTTGCCTATCCCCTGTATATAATTGATAATATGCATATAAAAAAATATGTAAATGTGTGTTGGTGAACATATAAATGTAAATAGAAAAATGTACACATAATGATGTAAATAAACGTAAGTTTGCAAACAAATTTACATATGTCAACACTGACAAACAGACATAACACTTGCAATATCTTCATCGATTACCCATTAAACGGTCACTTCAAATGTTTCTTAGTTGGTAGTATCGCCACAGATACTAAACTTTCTTACGTTTAACGTTAACACACAACCTCCATCAGTTCAGCTTAATCATCCATCACAATGCATTCAACAGATGGCGTTAGTTTTTTTTAAATGATGATTTGTAGTGCAAAATGTTCGATGTGTTATGTCCGTTTGTCTGTGATAAAACTGATAATAAACAAAAAGAGATGGATTAATATAAAAATATGAACATTTTCATTAAAAAAAACTCGCGTTGTTACGCTCATTGATGATAATTGTTGATGCTGCTGATCGAAACTTATGCATAAAAACAGCAAAACTAGCAATTTTAAAACGCGTTTTTCTTCTAGAGGGGACAAAAGGGGACCAACAATTTTGCAACGATCTTGTAGATGAAAGTTTGTTTTTTCAGTTCACGTACTCTGTAAATATTTGCAAACAAGGGAATAAGATATCTTTCAAAAACGTATTTTTTTTTGCACTTCAACCCCTACAACTTTTTTTTCTTTAATTACTGGCAACTATCTTGTATTTAAAAAATGTGTGTCATTTTATATCCTAAAAGTCGTCTCTCCAAAAAATTCAAATTTAAATTGGAATAAAAAAGTTACAGCAACAGAGCTGTTTTTTTTAGTCCCACCCTAAGGAAAGTCAGAAAAACGGTTATAAAACGATACGTAGATGAGATAGAAGTTAAATTTATTCAGTAAAGTTTCATTAAATTGGAATATCTACGTTTTTGAAGAAGCAAAAAATCCTCTAAATCATAAGAATAAAAAGTTGAGATTGTTATTATGAACAGAAAAGGACAACCCTAGTCACCAGTCAAACCAAAAGATAGATCTAATTTTTTAAATTAAATCTTCCGAAGACATCATCTGTCTAGAGTGAATGGTTTTCGAGTTATCGATTTTTGTCGCGAATATTGTCCATTCGTACCATAGTGCACTGTTCTAAAATTGCAATTCGAAGTATTTTTTGAGGAAGTTGTTCATTATTTTTTGAATACGTCTCGACATCAATTTTAAAGATGATTCTAAAGAAAAGTTATTATCTAGTTATCACCAACTAATTTATGTCTTACATTTCGGGAAAGCTCTCTGCTTATCTGTTACAGAAGATAAAAGAAAACTAGTAAAATTCAGAGAGTTTGGTCCGAAATTTTGGCCAGTTCGCTGATGAACTTCTTGGCAGTCACTACAGATGTTCTCGGAAATTCACAACCTAACCTTAACATACCAGAAACATTTTGTTCCTGAAGTTAGTTACTTTTAAACTTTTGATCTTACAATCTGAACAACGAAGATAATTTCTCTTAAACTATGGGATACTTCTTTCCCAGAATTTCTTGGAAAATCTTACTTAAATTTGTTGGAAGTTTCTTCATGAACTTTTGAGAAGTCCTCTTCTGAACTACAGTGAAGTTTTCTCCTGAACTATAGGAGTATTTGTTCCTGAATTTCTGAGAAGTTCGTTTTTCACAGAAGTATCTACCTGAACTTCTGAAAATTCCTGAACTCCTAGAAAACCTCATTCTTAAATTCTAGAATGTTCGATTCTAAACCTAATGGAAGCTCTCTAGCCATTCTGAGTAGTTGTAAACTATTGATAAATTTGAATTCTTGAACTTATAGGTAGTACCCTCTCTGTTAAGTTTCTTCCTGAAATTCGGAGAAGTTTTTTTCCTGAACGTATTCTTTCTAAACTTCTGATATGTCCCATCTAGAACTCCGAAGAAAATTTTACCGAAACTTTGGCAAAGCCTTCTCGAGATTTTTTTTTTGAAAAATTCCCTTTCATTTGTTCAAAATCCTCATTTTGAAGTTCTGAAATATTGTCTTCCGAATTTAGATAAAACTTTCTAGCACTACTAGACAACTCCAACTAATCTTTGAGGAGGTTTTTTTTCGAAATCTTTGGGAAGTTCATTCCTAAACTTGAGATAAAATCTCTCCCGAAGTTCAAGAACGTATCGCCCTGTGCTTTGTGGAAGTTTGTTTCTGATTTTTTCAAAAATTATTAGCTTCTTCCTGAACTCCGTAAAAGTTTTTTCCTAGATTTCTGCATCTCGAATTCCTGGGAAGAACTTTCTAATCTCTGGAAAGTTCCACACTTCTAAGACTTCCTCTTCTTTAAACTTCTCCTGAAGCTCTTTTCGAAGAAGTTCTTTCCTGAACGTCTGGAAACTATGATCTTGAACTTTGAAGATGTTTGAACCTGATTTTCCATGTTTGAAACTTTAACCATTACTCTCTTTACTTCTGCCTGATCTTTGTATAAGGTTTTTTTTTCGAGGAAGTCTATTCCTGATGTTCTGGGAAGTCTCCTTGTGAACTTTCTAGGATGTCCCCAAAATTCGGAGTATAATATTTGTACCCAACAAACAATTTAAAGCGATTAATAAGCACCCATGTTAATTAAATGTGGAATTATAGCTTCCAGACCTGATTAAAAATGTAGTCGTTTTGTTTTTAGACGTTACGTATCAAAATAAACTCAAAAAGTAGGGAGTTCCTCTCCCATGTGCACATCAAAAACATAATGCATACAAACTACCGCTAGAAACTATCACAAAGCTATCGGTGGTACATGAGCGCTTACCAAACGTGAACTTTTGCCTGTTAAGGTGGCGGATTCGTCCGTGCCTCGACATACCCCGCAGTGGGATGTTAGGCAAAGGTAACGTCCTTGGTTCGAGTACTACTTTACTCATGCCCTTTCGCTCAATTTTCAATACTTCTATTCTATTTCCAACCTACCGTACACTGACGGAACTTTCAACACTTTCTCTTCATATCTTTCATTCTAGCAAACATTACTGTCCACTCTTGGTGTCTCATGGTGATGAGCAAACATCTCTTTCTACATCATAATCGTTACTCCACGCACGGAGAATACAAACCATAACAATAAGAGTATGTCCTTTCGCAGTTCATTTAGGTGTCTTTAAAAACGTTGCACAGTGGGAAAAAAAGTACATGAATCGCGAAAGAATTCGATAATTCAGCTCCAAGTAGCACAAGGTTAGTGAACAAAAGCATTTTTTATGTGAATTTCTGGGAAATCAAATGGGAGGAGTCCCACTTGCCACAACATTCAGTGGACAGATATATTGGGCTTATTTTACCCCAATTTCCCCGTTTTTCGAATAATGACCAGTAATTTATGCTTGGAAGGTCTGCGGTAGTCAAAATAGCTTGGAGAGGTCTGCGGTAGTCAACCACCGCACGGGTCGGGTAACAGAGATATTGCTGATTTTACCCCACTTCTCCCATTTTTCGAATATTGTTCACTTATTCATGGTCGGAGGGGTCTGCGGTAGTCAAAAACAAGCCTATTCTTATGTAAAATTTTTCTAGGAATCGAAAGGTGGTTGCAGCCACCGCACGGGTCGGGTAACAGAGATATTGGGCTTATTTTGCCCCAATTCCCCGTATTTTTTAATATTGCTGATTAATCTATGCTCGTAGGGGTCTGCGGTAATTAAAATAGGCCTATTCTTATGTAGAATATCCCTAGAAATCGAATGGAGGTAGTTGTAACCACTGCACGAGCCGGGAAATGGAGATATTACTGATTTTACCCTATTTCCGCCATTGTGAACATGCTGCAATTAAGCATTTGTGTATATTCAATTATAAACAGTATAAACTCTGTGCTGCTATCATTGATAGCGCACATAAACCAAAATTATTTTAAATCGCTCCCCTAATCAAACACACACACAAGCTACCAACATGGACACCCGTTTGATTAATGCATTCGCATTTACGGGAAAAATTATCCCATTCGTTATGTATCCAATATCGAGTTCGTGTCCTATTCTATGTCCAAGTCGTTGCTGAGGGTTGTGGCGGTATCTGCTATGAAAAGAGAGAAAAAAAATCCCTAGACTAGAAAACAAAACGAGAATAAGTGCTTCATTTGAATTCGTTTCCCCCTCTACTCGCGAAGTAATCCGTCGCCGTCGTCGTTTTGTCTTTTACGTAAATTGTGCCTCTCCTACTGGAAATTGGAATGACTTTTTACACTATTCTCAATTTTTCTACCTCCTCGGTTCAACCCCCCCCCCTTCTCCGTACTCAGACAGGGATCGCTTCCAAGATTGTTGTTCCCTGATCTAGCCCATGTCCACCGCCGCCATGCACTCTAGGCATAGACCTCGAGGAGAGATTTAAACAACAAAAGAAGGAACGTCGTCGTCGTCGGCAGTGGCGTGGAATATGTTAAATATTATTTACTCAACGTCTTCGAAGCTCGATCTTCCGCATCCATCGGTTGGTGGATTGCACGAGGCACGGCTCCGGAATAATTGTATTGTAGGTTAGGCCCGCTCCGCTGTGGCCGCGAAAGATGATCATTATCTCTCCCGTTCGCTTCGCTTTAACTATATGGGTTCGCGCACGGGATGATGGTCGTATTCTTTGTTTTTCTTTTTCGTATTCTTTCTTTCTTTTCTGGTGTGTACAAACATGTGGGTTTGGTTTCTTATTGTTTCTCGCTATTTTTATAGACGACTTTTTCTCTCTCTCTCTCTCTCTCTTTATGTCAGCTTTTTTTCCGCAGCTTCAACTTTCAGCTGAGCTGCTTTCAGTTCTGTCGGTTTAATCTGCGCTTGTGCATTCTTCTGGTTCAACTCTAACCGAGATTTGCTAAACCCACCACCGACTAGTGTTGCCAGATCAATGGTAGATCCAAAAAATTGATTATATCCGGACACCACTTCTCCTTGAAAATTTTCAGCTTATATTTTTATTAATTCTCAATCAAGGAAAATTTCAATTAACTTATCACTTGATCACTTTTTAGAGTACAAAATAAAAACTTATACTACACACTACCAAAATCTCATGTAAATTTCTGTCCCCTGAGACCGACACATGCAAGCGTCCATTAGCACATAAGAATGAGTTGAAAGAGAGGAGAAAATAAATTCGATCAAACACATTTTTCGTCGAATTGCGTATGTGTTCTTTTCAGAAGACATAATTTTACACGAAATCTCTCTTTACGTTCCCTGAATTTTTACAAACATGAATTACGTCTCATGTAAAATTCATAATTTCTAAGTGTGTAGGGTATGTGCCCCTTGACTCATCCTAACATGCAATGATCAATTACATTTTTTATTATAAATCATAAATTATTTTGGCTGTGAGCGATGTCTAGCTAGTTAAACATTTGCTTGGATACTTAATAAGAGGTCGAAAAGATACACAACTCATTTTATAAAGTCAAAAAACATTCGAGGGAAATGAATGTTATATTGGTCTATAAGCATCTAATTGGGTCTATTCGTGGATGCAACTTCGTCCTTGTCGAACGAAATTTTACGAAATGCAGTCTTCGTCCGGAATTATCTTCCAATTTCCTGATAAGGCATTGCCAGCTATATTCGCGTTAACCAGCATTAAATTTCATCACAACAAAGTAAACCAAAACTGCTTTGAAACTCTTAAAAGGTTTTTACAAACCACTTATTGGCCCTTCGATAATGAAAACATAATAATTCACTCTTTACAGGTTTTGTTCTTTGGTTTGTGTATAGATGAGCAACTTAGAGAATATACAACCAAAAACTCATACATTTCCATTGAAAATTTTACCAATAACAACACTTTCACTAACTTATATAAACAACAGGCCATATAGTTGGGAACAAATACAAAAATATGCCCCTAACATTCAGTCCACGGTTTTCTTGTTAAATCCTTGTTATTTTATCTATATGAACAGTTATTTTATAACGTGTGACTATTTTCTGTACATATTGGCTGCATTATTAGGTTAATCGGTACAATTTTGCCAAATTTTGATCATTCGAGGATCATGGAGATAATCTGTTCATCTTAACCAGTGAAATCATGATGCATAAAAAGTTAATAAAAGTAAAAATTACATGGAAGTGTCGATACTAAATTGATTAACAATGTCTGAATTGCTTATAATTTAATTCGCCGTCTTGATAGCAACATAATTTTGTTCAATATCGCTCGATTATTGACATACATAGACCAAATGAAGGAGCTAGGCAAATATTACATTCCCTCACCCTATTTAAAAAAAAAACTAGTAAACACGAGCAGATGGTTGGCCGAAGTTGCTACTTCGTTATTGCCAGATCCGCTGTTATTACACAGAGAACCAACAGATGATGCTTGGGACTCGCATACATCCTCAATGTGTAAAAACTGGTGATCGCAAACTGATGATCGCAACACCGGGCGATGGCCCCGCCCAAATGCAGGACACAAGGAAAGGGTAGGAATTTGTTGACGTGGTACTAGCTCTTTTTGGAAGCCGAAAACACCTCTGCACTACCACGAGAAATAACTGGGATGTTGGATAACAGGATTGGGAGGCAACAAGGTTTGTTTTGGTGAAAGAAAAGCTGAATTCACGCGGGGTTTAGTAAAATATTTTAATATAAGTAGTGATTGCTGATTTGAACCAACAGTAAGGATGCTATTGGGCCACTCACAAAGTGTCATGGTGGTTTTTGATTAAAAAAAAAGGTTAATTCTGGAAATTCGACCAATCAACATATCAAAAAAGGTCTACCGTCAGAACGGAATAAACTAGGGATCTGAAATTTTCTGACTTTTCCTACCTTTTCCAGCTTTCAGCGGGCTCTGGAAGTGAGACTACAAAAAAAGTTACTCATAGTGCTGTCATGGTCAAAAATTCAAAAATGACCCAAGACTTAGACACGCTCCCAATGCTTTATTTTTTTAGCCGATTTTTGATATCTTTGTCTCAAATGAAAAGGATTCTGCAAACGACATGCTGGCCGGTTTTTTTTTTATAAACTAGACATTCTGGGAACAAAGAAACCCAGAACCAGTTCCGGCATTTATCCGAAGAAGACAATCTTGGAATCTCATAAATTCGTACTGTTCGACGGCTCAAAATTCACGATTTCGGAAACTGATCTTCAAAACCATCATGCCATAGACCAACCAGGAGATAAGACCTCATCCGGATATCCTGGAACTGGTTCCGGTAGGATCCATAGAGGACCATTTTGAATCCCCGAATATTTGTACCGTTCAACGGTTGAAAATTCATGCTTTTGAATACCGATACCCAAAACCAGCATCCCATAGACCAACCAGAGGATATGGCCGAATACTCTGGAAAAGGTTCCAACAGGGCCCAAATGGGACAACTTTGGAGCTCAGTGTTTGTACCGTTCGACAGCTCAAAATTCTTGTTTTGATTACTGTTATCCGAAAACATCGGCCATCCTACCAGTGAATTTGGCCACATTCGGATACTTTGGAACCGATTCCTGAAGAGACAAATTATGAACATTTTCGAACCTCAAATTTTTGTACCGTATGGGTCAAAATTCATGATTTTACAAATAGGTTACTCTTTAACTTAATACTACACATCGATGGCTCTAAGATTTTTTTTTTTTATTTTAAAATTTAATTTTGTTAAAGGTCGCACATAACACCCAGTAAACCTAATTGAGATTTTTTATTTACAAAAAATGAATCTCTTTTAATAGGGAATTGAAACTGAATTCTATGGTAGGCATAACTTCGTTTCTACCCGTTTCTATTGTTACATCTATTGTTGCATCTAATATGACCTTTAAATTATGTATTTACAGAATTCCTGAAGATCTTTGTCATTTCTAGGGTTTTTTTTCATTAGGGCGAATCTTCAATTGAGAGATTCTCTCCGGGCTCGCTCTCTTTTATTCATGAACCAATCACCTTTACGTTGTTCATTCTTCTATTTGTAGAATATGCTAGCCAGCACTGTTGTGTTTCTATCTGTACTAAAGAATGCTTCGTAAGGTTAATAATGGCGCTGTAATGAATGAAAGAGAGCGAGCCCGGAGAGAACCTCTCAATTGTAGATTCGCCCTAATGAAAAAAAAACCCTAAATTTGAAGGTTTTGTTTTGTTTTAGGTAGGTAGGTTTTGTCATTAGATGATTTTTTTTTAATTACAAGGATATTTCCGACAAAAATTGTCTCAGGGTTGCTGTCTGGGAATAAACAGTTGAATTCGAGTCGGGATCGGGTTTTGAAAAATTAAACATAGCTTTCAAGTTAGAAAAACATAAATCTTTGGGCCCTACCAGAATCGGTTCCAGAGTATCTGGATATGGCCAAATTCATTGATAGTCTATGGAACAATGTTTTCGGTTATCGGTATTCAAGACCATGAATTTTGAGCCGTCGAACGGTATAAATACTTGAGGCTCCAAAATTGTCCTCTTTAGGCCTAACCGAAACCGGTTCTACAGTGTCTGGATGTGGTCATATATTCTGGTTGGTCTATGGCATGATGGTTTTTGAAGTATTCGGTATTCGAAATCGAGAATTTTGCGCCATCGAACGGTACAAATAAATGAGGTTCCAAAATGGTTCTCTTCGGATGCATACAGGAACCGGTTCTGAGTTCCTATGGCCCAGAAGTTTATTAAAAACAGGAGATTATGGATGCGCAAAAACCTGCGTGATAATTTCCAGTTCTTTCCAATAAAGGCAGGTTGAAAAACAATATCAAGTAAGATTTTTATTGAGTGCATTAGTATAGGTTCGATTGAAACGAGAGATGCCCGTATAGTTTTGACAGGCCTTGTGTATATACCGCATAAACTTGATTTTCAAATCAGCTCTGCATTAGTCTTACAAACGAATTCCATTCCGGACAAATCAGTTTGATATTCTTGACGCTATTTGTAGTATTTCGTTCCAAAACGTGTTGTTACTGAATTAATCTCTGATAGTCACACTGTTTCATTGCTTATAGGAGAATCGCAAGCAAAAGCAGCACTCTCTTAACCTGAAGGAAAAGATGGAGGTATTGAATAAAAAAAAAGGAACATTCTTCCAACAAAGCTGAATCGCAGGTACATCATAGTATGATAAAGTAGCAAAATAAGTAAAGGCTGTTTTCGAAAAAAATAGGACGCTATGGTTAGTTCGTAACATGTGGGTTAAAATTTATAAAGTTTTGACTGAAACTAGCAAAAACTGTACTGTTTCATCACAATCTGTCAAGTGGTTATTGAGATGGCATCAGAGTAAGAGCAGATCCGCCGAAAAATATGTATGCCGTCGTGGAAAATCCGACAGCGCCCAGCACACTTAGAAATTATGAATTTTACACGGGACGTAAATCATATTTGTAAAAAGGCGGAAAACGTAAGGAAAGATTTCGTGTAAAATTATGTCTTATGGTGCTGACACATACGCAGTTCGGCGAAAGATGTGTTTGATTGAATTTATTTTCTCATCTCTTTCAACTAATTCATATGTGCTTAAGGATGCTTGCATGTGTCGGTCTTAGGAGACAGAAATTTACATGACATTTTGATAGTGTGCACAGATGGTTCGGAAAACCAATTGGATTCCATCATTCGACGGTGTCCAGGGCGGTGAAGTCATTCAAGGAGACCCAGACGGCCCAGTTGTTCATTCCGTTTAAGTGTCGATCGAACCTTTCGATCCGCGATGGGGCGAAAAAGGCGGAGGTTCCTATCTGATTTGTCAAATAAAAAAAAATGGATCGTGCCGACCTCCACATCTACAAACCGAGGTATAGTTTCTTAGGTTTCAAGTACAGTCTTTAATGTTGACGCTGTAAGTCAAAGTGGAAAAGTTATAAGTTGGACCGAGTACGCGAATCTTCCAATGGTAATTGTTTATTTGCGACTTCTTCGTGATCGAGCATTTTTTAAATTTACCGAAAGTCCTTATTATTAATTATTAGAATTAAGTATTAAAATGAAATATTTTCATAACTATAAATTAGAAGAAAAATTAGTAATCTCCATTTAATTCCAACTACCTTTGCTTATCTTCGACAGATACGCGTATTTCGTCTACAATGTGCAGACTTCTTCAGTGTCTCGTAATAATAACTCGACTGCAGTCGAGTTATTAGTACGACACTGAAGAAGTCTGCACATTGTAGACGAACTACGTATCTGTCGAAGATAAGCAAAGGTAGTTGGAATTAAATGAGATTACTATTTTCTTCTAATTTATAGTTACAAGTATTCCACTAAACAGCTCAAACCCTCTAAGATTCAATATTTTCATATTTTTCTCCTATTGAAGATCTTGGAAAAAAGCATGAAGTTTGATGTTTGCCAAACTCCAAAACCCCTCAGGAATTGACCACTTTGCTCGGATAGCCATTTTTTCGAAATACTGCAGAAGATAGCCAATGCAACCACAAACCCCCACAATATCCTCAATGAGTTTGTTTTAAAAACCATGAAGGTTAAAATGTTTATATTCTGGACGAATAAAGTTAACTCAGTACGTCCCGGAATAAATTGTAAGCCCCGAAAATTTGACCTTGTTTCATAGAGCTAATAGTTTTTCAATCGGCTCTAAAACACCGGGCCTAATTTCGATGCTTCAAGAGTGATAGACATTCCCAAGTAACATTGCCAAAAACATCCAGCTTTATTAAATCTTATTAAAGTTTTGTGAAAGCCACTGGAAATCAATTTGGCTTTATTATGAAACCAAGAGGTGCCAATAGGTTTCAACTTTTAATCAGGTTTATGAGAACCTACACAGCTTCTTTACAACGATCTTAAAACCTTGTCTTCTAAAGTTCCTTTTACTCCTATCAAAGGTTTTATTTTGACTTTATGAACTAGTAAAATGCTGTTTTGAAATGCTGTCTTAGGACTCATTCAAATTATCTTATTATGGTCAGTTGAAAAAGCTTTTTAAACCCATTTTGCCTGCAGTAAATGCATAAAATATCAAATTGGCTTTAAGAAAAGTCACCAAATGACCAAATAGTTTTATAGTAGCCATTGCGAAGATAATTTGGCTTTTGGCATAACTGTGACTTTTTCCAATCGCCATATTGAAATACATGGAATAATTGAAGTGTGGAAATTTAAATACACCAAATTTTATATGTAATTCAAATGAACTGTATATCAGAGACTTATTTTGGTATTCTTTTAGACAAGGTTGCGGCTTATCATTTTTGACTTATCTATATTCATTTGCCGATAGCTCTTCTCAGAAGTTCAATTTCAAAATATAATGTATGATGAACTTATGGTGCTTGAGTAGACCTACAACTTGGTCTAACAATATATAGCTCTATCTCTTATAACTGAGGAATAAGAGCGTATATTCGCAGTGATCTTCGCGATGAAATTCGCGGTGAAGATCTCGCGATTATCATCGTGAAGATCACTGTGAATATACGCTCTCATGTCGAAGATATAGGAGTTAGAGCAATGTACTGTTAGACAAAGTTGTAGGTCTACTCATGCACTACAAGTTCATCATGCAGTTCATCATATTATCAAATCGACCCTATGAAAGGAGATATTGGCAAATGAATATGCCTGAGTCAAAAATGATAAGCCGCAACCCTGCTTTAAGATAAGTTTATTGAATTCCATAAATTTTCAGGAAATTCATGAGAAGTGCATCGAATATATTTGTTTCAATTTTGTTTTTGAAAATGTAGACTCGCATAATCTCCGAGGCGAATTCATTTTCGGCTCTTGTCGTGCTAAGATTCCCCATAAAATAAAATGATGCGCATATGATTTGGAGCATGATAAGCTATAAAACAAACTCAATTTGTTTTGGATATTTTGCTGTCAAATAAAATTTTCCGCAACACTAGAATTTTGATCCTAGACATTATTTACTGTTAAACAAATCAGAAGAGCAGAGAATCGAACAAAGCAGAACAACGAAAACCAACCACGATATCACAGTGAAGTTTGAGAGCTGTGGTCATTGAGCCCCTATGCTGGTTTTGATGGCAGCCAATATGAAGTTTTCAAGTAGTCATAATATTAGTCATAAAGTATTCTATATCTCAGCTCGGAGTATAACGATTTTTGTAAATGATACCTTTACTTGAAGGAAATTTTCTAAGAAATTGAATGGACGTGGTCTCATTGGCCGCACAAAACTGCTTGGGGAGCACATGACCTCATTTTACCCTGGTTCCCCTAATATTTCCTTGTTGTTCAGAAAATTATTTGCTCGGTGTGACTCAAGATCAACAAAAAGATGCTAGTTCTAGGTAAAATTGCCAGGAAAATCGATTGAAGTAGATTTCGTTCACCACATGGTTCTGTTAATGAAGATATGGCTGAATTCCCTAATATTTTCATGATGTTCACAATTTTCTTTGCTCGGTGTGACTCAAGATCAACAAAATATGGCTAGTTCTACGTAAAATTTCCTGGAGAATCGACTAAAGTTAGTTTTGTTCAGTAAAATTTTCTTGTCAATCGAATGCAGTTGGTTTTATTCACCGCACGGCTATGTAAATGAAGGTACGTCTGATTTTACCCTGATTCCCTTAAAATTTTCCTTTTTTTCAGAAATTTGTTTTTCTAAAGCAACAAAATAAGGTTAGTCCCATGTAGATTTCCTGGAGACTTTATTGGAGTTACATTCATCACTCTGTGAATGAAGATATGACACATTTTACCCTGATTCCCCTAAAAAAAATAATTTGTAATTCAGAAATTCTTTGGTCGGTGTAACTCAAGATCGATATGTTAAGGCGATTTGAGTTGATTTCGTTCACCGCACAGCTCTGTGAACGAAGATATGGCTAATTTTTCCCTGATACCCCAATTTTGTTATGTTAGTCAGAAATTGCTTTGCTCTGTGTGATTCAAGATCAACAAAACTATGCCAATCCTATGTAAACTTTTCTGGACAATCGATGGGTGTTGTTTTCGTTCATCGCACGGCTCTTAGAACGAAGATATGGCACATTTTACCCTGATTCCCCCAATATTTTCGAAATAAAGAAAAAAAATCATCATTAGTAAACATGGCACCGCTCAAACGTCATCTAATGAATACGTGAAAATGATGTCCATGCCAACTTTATACCATTCAGGTGCTTACAGCTGACGGTACGAATGAATGCAATGAACTTCTTTGCTTTCATCCTGAATCTCCCCGTCTCTTTTACCCACATTTTGACAGTTTCAAAATCTTTACGGTCTAAGGTTTTATCAATTTGTTTTCACAACCGTCTGTTGAATGGGCCACTTTCTACTCATTTCAGCTTTAAAGATGCCTGGTGTTGGTGGACGAACTTAAATTGTTACTTGGGATTAGTATTGATTTGTTGTGGGAAATGGATAGCAGCAAGCAAGTTTTAAAACAGCTGTAACATTTAGTATGAAAAAGGGACAAACCAAATTCTCAACTTTATGCAACATAAAAATCATTCCTTGTTGCCAAAATCGGGCAGAGTCTGTACTAATTTCAACTTAGTATTTGACAAACATGAAAATTCCTAGTGTGAAACGTTATGAAAATGATATATTATCAAAAAAATTGAAATAGGCAAAGTTGTACTAAAACGCGATTAATTTGCATGGATAAACTTTTTGTATACTCTACATGACATTGTATTTTAAATTGTTTTTTTTTTAATGGTAAAGATATTCAAGCAACGCAGGAAAGTTTGAAACAAAAGGATTAGTCAGTTTCACATAGTTTTTAAGCTTTCCAGCAATCCTATATCTATGGAACGTCCATTGAAAAATGTCGACTCGTATTTGAAATGGACATGAAAAAATGTTTCTATGGATCTTCATAGTTTCCAACAGAAGCTTATGAGTAGTGTTTATGGAAAAGTTAGAAAACTCGCCTACTCTACGAAAAATCAAGCAAATTGAAATGAAGATGAAAAGAAAACATTGTTATTGACTATGTTTGAGAATAAAATTATCAAATATCACAGTATGGTTCTTTTTATTTGAGAAACTGTATTTATATTTTCCGGAACAGTCTATAGATACGCAAATCCTTCTACAATTGCACCAGGAAAACCATCTGCAGACAAGTGTACTTATTATTACCATTTTACATTATAACATTCCTTCACTATATTTTATATACTATTCAATATGACATCGCATATTGATTGTACTATATTTATAAATATGATTATCATTATGATAATTGTTTTTATTATTTACTTTAGTATTATTTTATTATTTATACCTCGGAGCGTATGGTACATGTGTGTCCACGCATTCTACCCCCTATAGCTTCACAAAATGCGTTGTGGTTCATATCTATGCATTTGAATCCAACTAATTTCACAGGATCATCTTTTCGATAAATGCAACGCAGTAGGCCTGGCGACTTTGACGTTTGTATCATGTATTGACAAAAAAATAATAATTGGGCGAAGATGATTACCAGGATGCTTTCTCGTACTGACTGCGTGGGTCTTAGATTAGATTAGATTTTGGATCTTCATAGTTTCCGAACTAACTTCCCCCCCTCCCTCTTCACGCAAAGCATCACCCACTTAATTGGTGTTTCTTTGGCTCTTAAAATTGGCATTAAATGTACTGTATTTAGAATAAATATATTCCATTCTTCAAAGAATCCTTCAAACATGGGGAACACCGTTTAAAAATCTTTCCGCATTTTCCTGAATGGCTTGGCATTCGTCCCAAAAGATTCGAACAATTTCCAATCAAATCATGTCATTCTCCCGGAAATGATTCGATCACGATTTGTAAACAATTTCCCAATACCCTTACCAACACTTACTTGCAATTGCAGCCGCAAACCACTGTCTTGATGCTCACCTTCACTCCAGTCCAAAACGTGATCGCGAACAAATGTAACACTTTTTATCGACCCTCTTTCTCTCTCTCTCGCAATGGCAGAAACCGAACAGCAAAAATTAAAACACCACTATTAATAACGACCGTAACATTAAGGAGGAAAAGAATTGCGGCTGCAACAAGCATCCAGCGCGGAATAAACCGAGACCGATGTCCGATCCTCAACCTTACTTCACTCGAAAAGTCATAAAAAAAAAATCTCCAACAAACCAACCAGCCTTCTGCGACGACTTCAAAACCGGAGCCTGGGCAAATCCGCGAGAAGAAGACAAGAAAATTGCTGCAAACTGCAAGGCGGCAGCAGCAGTTCCCGGTCCTTATTTCGTTTGTTCGTTCGTTCGAGAGGAAGATAATTTTCTGATTTTAATCGAATTAATAGCAGCAGAGCCCTCCACAGCGAGCAGCAAAGCAGCATCTAAGTACCGCGGATAATTGATGTGATCGTATGTTTCGAATCTTCACTCACTCGCTCACTCAGTTCAGTGCATCAGCACAACACAGCCACTACTCTCTTAACGAAACTGAACCTAAACCAACGAGCGGGGTTTGAAGTGGAGTTTGAAGTTTGCATCCACACGACTCCAGTGACAAACTCAAACTGAAGTGAGCGACCGGCTCACTGCTGGTGATGAGCCGTCCCCACTCGAGTCGAGTTCCGCAAGAGGCGATTACTCGGTTCAACAAGCTCGTGTGGATTATGGGGAGAGTGAGCTGGTAGGCTGACTATCTCTTCGGCCCTGCGCGAAAGCTCTCTTTAGCTTGAGAAGAGGCACGCGGTATGGTAATCATGTGGGATGGAGTTAGGCCATTGCAGAAACAGCGACTGGCATCATCTGCTTGGATTCTTTTTTCTTCCTAGTAAAAGTTTCAACAATGGATGAGAGCGAGAGAGTAATGTAAGTAAGTAATAAGTACTTGCTTTGGGTGTGCTGATGATTTGATCTGCGTAGA
This sequence comes from Aedes japonicus, assembly GCA_034211315.2. Classification (NCBI taxonomy): domain Eukaryota; kingdom Metazoa; phylum Arthropoda; class Insecta; order Diptera; family Culicidae; genus Aedes; species Aedes japonicus. Next base: position 14,648 of record JASCZW010000839.1, on the reverse strand, counting down.
CGAATACGATGCGATACTGGGCTGATGGAATCGAGGAAGTGTTCCCATTTTGGTGTGTTTATTTCCAGCTTTAGGTGCTTAATGTTTGTATGTATAAACAATAGATTGACGCATATTTTGAAATTTTCGTTATTTTGTGCCTGAAACGATTCCCAATTGCGTTCTAAACAGCCTTTTCTAATTTGGAAACTACTTCTAGAGACTTTTTCACCAAGGCAAAATCCAACATTAAAGACTCTCTTTGCTTTACTTATGAATGACATATTTAGATCACCTTCACATATTTCGATTAAGACTTTGCATTAGCTAGCACTGTTGTCTTTCGATCTGTTCTTAAGAACCTTTTTTATACATTAATTGTTATTTTATATATTCTCCGTGCGAGGAGTAACGATTATGATGTTGAGAAGATCGTTACGCTCATCACCATGAGGCACCAAGAGTGAACAACAATGTTTTCACGGTTGGCTTGAATTGAACGACGTGAAGAGCAAGCTTTTGACATTCCACTGGTGGTAGCATGTGCTTGAAACATACGCAGATGTCGTTGGAAAAATTCGAGCGAATCCAGTGCAGTGGATGTACAAACATGTTGCCAGACTTTCACTGCGGCACATTTTTCCTAACAACATCTGTTCATATTCGTTTAGCCTGCCGCACACTAGCGGAACTATCAAAAATCTTTGACTTCATATCCTGTCAATTCTAGTCCATAAAACATTGTTGTCCTCACTCTTGGTGCCTCATGGTGATGAGCGAAGCATCTCCTTCAACATCATAACCTTTTTTAGTTTTATAATAGTGCATAGTAATTAGTAATTAATTAAAAACTGCTCAGCCAGTAATACTGCACTGCGGCAGAAGACACGCAAGATTCTCATAAAGGGTGGAACGGTAAAAAATTGGTCATATGTGATTATATGTGATATGTGACCAGTGTGCACTGATTAGTTTATTATATAGACTAGCTGATCCCGGTACGAGCGTTGCTACGCCTGCAACTAAATGAATGAACATTACATAGAACTGACGCTTTTTTTTTAATGAGTTTTTTTTTTGAGTAATAAGGAGTTCAAACTTCTATCAGAACATTCTTCTTACTTAGACAATACACAGTTTGTGGCTAAGTTACCTGGATAATTCTCAGGATTGGTGGAAATTTGTGTTTGAATTAACCATAGAAACATTTCTTGCATTCAAAATACCCTGCATACCATTTTTGATTCCATTTGCTTGATTAGTTCTCAAGCTATGCAGAAATTTGTGTTTCATTTGTATGCGAGCCGGAAGGGGGAAGCGGTCTCAAACAATCATAAGAACCTTCCCCAGCCCCAAAAATACCTGCATACATATTTTCACTCCGATCGGTCAGACAGACAATCAGACAGAAATCCATTTTTATATAAATAAAAATCTTGATTCCAATAACCCCCACATGCCAAATGTGGTATTATTTACTTGAATAGTTCTCGAGTTATGCAGAAAATTGCGTATCATTTCTATGGGACCCCTCATTAAGAGGGCAGAGTGGTCTTAAACCACCATAGGAATATGTTTCTCCTTTAAAAAATTCCACATGCCAAATTTGATTCCATTTGCTTTATTAGTTCTCAAGTTATGCAGAAATTTTTGTTTCATTTGTATGAGAGCTGACCTCCCCCCCCTTCAGAAGGCGGAAGAGTCTCAATGACCATAAAAACATTTCTCTCCTTCAAAAACCTCCATATGCCAAATTTGGTTCCATTTGCTGGATTAGTTCTCGAGTTATGCAAATATTCAAATCATCATAGAAACATTTCTCTTCTTCAAAAACCTCCATTTGCCAAATTTAGTTCCATTTACTTGATTAGTTCTCGAGTTATGCATAAATTTGTGTTTCATTTGTATGGGAGCCCCCCCCCCTCCCCTTCCGAAAAGGGAGGGGTCTCAAATTAGCATTGAAACAGTATTCATCTACAAAAACCTCCACGTGCCAGATTTGGTTCAATTTGCTTGATTAGTCCTCGAGTTATACAGAATATTGTATTTCATTTGTATAGGAGCCCCCCCTTTCAGGGCGGAGAGGAATCTGAAACCATCATAGAAACCTTTCTTGCTTTTTAAACCTCACACATGCTAAATTTGGTTTCTTTTGCTTGGGGTCTCAAACCACCGTAGAAACATTTCTTGCCTACAAAACCTCCACATGCCATATTTGGTTCCATTTGTTTGATTAGTTCTTGAGTTATGCAAAAATAGTTTTTCATTTGCATGAGAGCCCCCTTTCTAAAGGCGAGAGGGGTGTTGAACTATAATAAGATCCTTTCCCGGGCCCAAAAACCCTGCATACAAATTTGCATAGCGGTAGGGATAGTTCTCATGTTTGGTTTAAATTTGTGTTTCGTATGTATGTATCCCTTTTCAGAGTGAGGAGAGGTCTTAAATTACCACAAAAACATTTCTTGCCTTCAAAAACTAACCCATACCAATGTTGGTTCCATTTGCTTGATTAGTTCTCGAGTTATGCAGGAATTTGTTTTTCATTTGCATGGGATCCCACTCTTTCTAGAAGCGGGAGGGCTCTCGAACTATCATAAGATGCTCTCCCGGACCCAAAAACCACTGAATACAAATTTGCAAAGCAGTAGGTATAGTTCTCATGTTTGGTTGAAATTTGTTTCATTTGTATGAGAGCCCCCCTTTTTAGAGGGAGGAGGGGCTTTGAACCACCATAAAAACATTTCATGCCTTAAAAATCTCGTCCATTCCAAATTTGGTTCCATTTGCTTGATTATTTCTCGAGTTATGCAGAAATTTGGGTTCCATTTGTTTGAGATCACCCCCTCCCCCGTTCCTCCTCATATGACGGAAGAGTCTCAAATCACCATAGAAACATTTCCCTCCTTCAAAAACTTCCACATGCGAAATTTGGTTCCATTTCTCTTATTAGTTCTCGAGTTATGCAAGGATTTGCGTTTCATTTGAATAGGTTTCCCCCCCTTTTCTTAAAGGGGAGGGGTCTCAAATCAACATAGAACAATTTTTTGTCTTCAAAAACCACCACATACTAAATTTGGTTCCATTTGCTTGATTAGTTCTCGAGTCATTTAGAATGGTGTATTTCATTTGTATCGGAGCACCCAAGCCCCCCCAATTTAGGAGAGGGAAGGGGTCTCAAACCAACATAGAAACATTTTTTGTCTTAAAAAACCACCACATGCTAAATTTGGTTTCTTTTGCTTGATTAGTTCTCGAGTTGTGTAGAAATTTGTGTTTCATTTGTATGGGAGCCCTCCTTTCCAGTGAAGGGAGGGGTCTCAAACCATCATAAGATTATTCTCTGGCCCCAAAAATCTCTGCATACAAAATTTCACGCCGATCGGTCCTTCCGTTCGCGAGTTAAATCGTGACAAAGGAAACCCCAACTCATTTTTATTATATAGACTAGCTGATCCCGGTGCGAGCGTTGCTACGCCTGCAACTAAATGAATGAACATTACATAGAACTGACGGTTTTTTTATGAGTTTTTTTTTGAGTAATAAGGAGTTCAAACTTCTATCAGAACATTCTTCTTACCCAGACAATACACAGTTTGTGGCTTAGTTACCTGGATAATTGTCCGGATTGGTTGAAATTTATGTTTGAATTCACCATAGAAACATTTCTTGCATTCAAAAAACCCCGCATACCATTTTTGATTCCATTTGCTTGATTAATTCTCAAGCTATGCAGAAGTTTGTGTTTCATTTGTATGCGAGCCGGAAGGGGGAAGCGGTCTCAAACAATCATAAGAACCTTCCCCAGCCCCAAAAATACCTGCACACATATTTTCACTCCGATCGGTCAGACAGACAGTCAGACAGAAATCTATTTTAATATAAATAAAAATCCTGTTTCAATAACCCCACATGCCAAATGTGGTTTCATTTACTTGAATAGTTCTCGATTTATGCAGAAAATTGCGTTTCATTTTATGAAAGACCCTCCCCTTTCAGAGGGCAAAGGGGTCTCAAACCACCATAGAAATGTGTTTGACCTTCAAAAAAATCCACATGCCAAATTTGATTCCATTTGCTTTATTAGTTCTCGAGTTATGCAGAAATTTGTGTTTCATTTGTTTGAGAGCCCCCCCCCCCTCCCCCTTTCAGAAGGCGGAAGAGTCTCAGTGACTATAGAAACATTTCTCTTCTTCAAAAACCTCCATATGCCAAATTTGGTTCCATTTTCTTGATTAGTTCTCGAGTTATGCATAAATTTGTGTTCCATTTGTATGGGAGCCCCACCCTTCAGAAAAGGGAGGGGTCTCAAATTAGCATTGAAACAGTATTCATCTACAAAAACATCCACATGCCAGATTTGGTTCAATTTGCTTGATTAGTTCTCGAGTTATACAGAATTTCATTTGTATAGGAGCCCCCCCTTTCAGGGCGAAGAGGAATCTGAAACCATCATAGAAACCTTTCTTGCCTTTAAAACCTCACACATGCTCAACTTGGTTTCTTTTGCTTGGGGTCTCAAACCACCGTAGAATCATTTCTTGCCTACAAAACCTCCACATGCCATATTTGGTTCCATTTGTTTGATTAGTTCTTGAGTTGTGCAGAAAATAGTTTTTCATTTGCATGGAAGCCCCCCTTTATAGAGGCGGGAGGGGTGTTGAACTATAATAAGATTTTTGATTGTTATTTTTGTATTCTCCCCAGCGCGGAAGTAACGATCTTTGATGAAGTTTTTTCAGAAGCAGATAATTTATCATCTCCATGCTAAGCGCTAGGAGCGGACAGTAATTTTATTGCTAGAACAAATAGACATGAAGAGAAAGTGTATTGATAGATCCGTAAGAGAACGGCAGGCTTTTGAAATTGAATAGATGTAAGTTTGAAAACGAGCGGAGGGCATTTGAACGGTAGTATACGATCAGGCACATAACCCTTTGTCATACTACCCTATGCAGGATAGGCAAGGGGGAAATCCCTTGACTGACAAAAGGTTATGCAACCGATCGTGCTCTTATACTACCTATTGCTTGTTTCTAGTTCTAGCGATTTGTCCGTCTCCTAATACTGCCCAGCACGGGTGAGAAATTATCTCCCGCTGTTGGGTTTATTTTTAGCATGCACCGCCTATTTCACACATTTGCTCTTCTCGTCATCTATAACTTATAGATCTCGGAGAGAACGACGGTGAGTGGTGCAAATACTGATCCCCACCAGTATGAATTAATGGATTCCCCATTATGGGCTTTCTACACTTTTGATTGTTATTTTTGTATTCTCCCCAGCGCGGAAGTAACGATCTTTGATGAGAGTATACCTTTTGTCAGTCAAGGTGATTTCCCCTTGCCTATCCTGCATAGGGTAGTATGACAAAGGGTTATGTGCCTGATCGTATACTACCGTTCAAATGCCCTCCGCTCGTTTTCAAACTTACATCTATTCAATTTCAAAAGCCTGCCGTTCTCTTACGGATCTATCAATACACTTTCTCTTCATGTCTATTTGTTCTAGCAATAAAATTACCGTCCGCTCCTAGCGCTTAGCATGGAGATGATAAATTATCTGCTTCTGAAAAACTTCATCAAAGATCGTTACTTCCGCGCTGGGGAGAATACAAAAATAACAATCAAAAGTGTAGAAAGCCCATAATGGGGGAATCCATTAATTCATACTGGTGGGGATCAGTATTTGCACCACTCACCGTCGTTCTCTCCGAGATCTATAAGTTATAGATGACGAGAAGAGCAAATGTGTGAAATAGGCGGTGCATGCTAAAAATAAACCCAACAGCGGGAGATAATTTCTCACCCGTGCTAGGCAGTATTAGGAGACGGACAAATCGCTAGAACTAGAAACAAGCAATAGGTAGTATAAGAGCACGATCGGTTGCATAACCTTTGTCAGTCAAGGATTTCCCCCTTGCCTATCCTGCATAGGGTAGTATGACAAAGGGTTATGTGCCTGATCGTATACTACCGTTCAAATGCCCTCCGCTCGTTTTCAAACTTACATCTATTCAATTTCAAAAGCCTGCCGTTCTCTTACGGATCTATCAATACACTTTCTCTTCATGTCTATTTGTTCTAGCAATAAAATTACTGTCCGCTCCTAGCGCTTAGCATGGAGATGATAAATTATCTGCTTCTGAAAAAACTTCATATAATAAGATCCTTTCCCGGACCCAAAAACCCCTGCATACAAATTTGCATGCATGGTAGGGATAGTCTCGCATGTTTGGTTTAAATTTGTGTTTCGTAGGTATGGTAGCCTCCCTTTTCCAGAGTGAGGAGGGGTCTTAAATTACAACAAAAAAAAATTCTTGCCTTCAAAATCTCACCCATACCAATTTTGGTTCCATTTGCTTGATTAGTTCTCGAGTTATGCAGGAATTTGTTTTTCATTTGCATGGGATCCCACCCTTTCTAGAAGCGGGAGGGCTCTCGAACTATCATAAAATGCTTTCCCGGACCCAAAAACCACTGAATACAAATTTGCAAAGCAAAGGGTATAGTTCTCATGTTTGGTTGAAATTTGTTTCATTTGTATGAGAGCCCCCCTTTTTGAACCACCATAAAAACATTTCATGCCTTAAAAAACTAGTCCATTCCAAATTTGGTTTCGTTTGCTTGATTATTTCTCGAGTTATGCAGAAATTTGGGTTCCATTTGTTTGAGAGCACCCCCTCCCCCTTACCTCCTCAAATGACGGAAGAGTCTCAAATCACCATAGAAACATTTCCCTATTTCAAAAACTTCCACATGCGAAATTTGGTTCCATTTCTCGAGTTATGCAAGTTCTCGAGTTATGCAAGGATTTGCGTTTCATTTAAATACGTCCCCCCCCCCTTTCTGAAAGAGGAGGGGTCTCAAATCAACATAGAACATTTTTTTGTCTTCAATAACCACCACATACTAAATTTGGTTCCATTTGCTTGATTAGTTCCCGAGTTATGCAGAATGATTGTGTTTGATCTTGTATGAGAGCCCCCCTTTTCATGACAAGGAGGGTTCTCAAAGCTACCATAAAATCATTTTTGCTTTCAAAAACTCACCACAGGCTAAATTTGATTTCTTTTGCTTGATTAGTTCTCGGGTTGTATAGAAATTTGTGTTTCATTTGATGCGGAGCCCCCTTTCAGTGAAGGGAGGGGTTTCAAACCATCATAAGATTATTCTCCGGCCCCAAAAATCTCTGCATACAAAATTTCACGCCGATCGGTCCTTCTGCTCGCGAGTTAAATCGTGACAAAAGGAAACCCCAACTCATTTTTATTATATAGATGATCAATCTTTATTTCGTTTTTGCAGTTCATTGTCACAAAACACAGGAAAATAATTAGGGCGTCCGATTTTCTAAATGCGAACTGTCGGGCTTTACGTTTCCACACCTTTCATCAAGTTTTGAACCGTTGTTATATGCACCTTATTTGATGCTGAACACCAATTTGCCGTGAACTGGTGTTCTCTTTACGGTTGTCCAATATTTTTCAAGAAGGCGCAGTTCCGGCGAGTTTAGAGGGTTTTCTCCTTTGGTACGATTTACATACTATTAGCGGTATACCATTCTGATCCACTTTTCCGCAGTGGCGAGAAGCGAGGTTGGGCCAAAACAGCACGGAACAATTATGTATCTTCAAGAAAGGCTATTAGCGTTTTTGCAAGCATTCTTTACATAAATGTCTTGGTTGACAGTACCAATTGTCAGGGAACCTTCACTTTTCAGCCCACCGGTACAAATTGCCGGCTAAACCAAGTGTTTTTCGAGAACTTTTACATTTTTTTCGCTTAAACTTATCTTGAACCCTTCCTTTTCCGGTAGCTGGATAAAACTCTTAACCGTGGAGCAGCTTGAATTCAGCCTTGACGTATGTTTCATCGTCCAATACGACGCTATCAAACTTGCTCAACAAACTCGTATAAAGCTTGCTTCAGATAGAATTGGAACAAAAACAATTGCCTGTATTTCAGTTATTTATTAATGAATTCAAGATCTTTTTTTATACAAATGTAGCGTTTTCTTCATATTTTCAAGAAAAAATACGGATAAAATTATTCGTCACGGTTTCGAAGGAATTCTCGAATTTTTCCTGTAACACGGCTCATTAGGCGGCGCACACCTTCTTCGTCCATCGTTTTAGCTATCTTATTCCACCAGGTCTTCATCTGATTGATGTCTTTGACAACCTTTCCCTTTGCCTTGAGTCTCCTCTTCATGATTGCCCAGTATTTCTCAATAGGGCGGAACTGGGGCAGTTGGGTGGGTTAAGGTTTTTCGGAACAACCTGGACCCCTTTCTCTGCATGCCATTCTTGAACGACTTTGCTGTGATGACAGCTTGCCAAATCTGGTCAAAACATTACGGGATGGTCGTGGGATCGAATGAACGGCAAAATTCGTTTTTGGAGACACTCTTTTTGGTATAGTTCCGACGTCATTGTCTTATTAGTAACGAAAACTTTCGTTTTGCCGCAGCTGCAATCACGAAATCATGAATTTTCGTGCAAATAACAAATTTAAATTGGCTGGAACATCCCCAGCCGTTGCCAAGTAATTTCTATTTGCCCGTCAGTCAGGTTTCATCGTCCATCAGTAGACACCCGTCGAACTTGGTCAGCACCTGGTCGTGATAGCTTCCTGAGCACTGGATTTTGGCCACACTATTCTGTTTTAGGGTCCGATTTGGCTGTTTGCTGGCTCGATACGACTTGATTCCTTCTCGGAGTCGAGTTCTCCTCACGGTACTATAGGCAGCACCGAATTTTCTGGCCAAATCACGGTCCGACAGATTGGGATTCCTCTTAATCGTCTTCAAAATCTTACCACGCAGTTTCCGGTCGACTGTTCCACTCCGACGATTGGCTTGAGGCTTCGAATTGTCGTCAATGTTTCTATATATCGTTTGATAACGCGCCATACGGTATTTCTGGGCAATTTCAGCTGTTTAGCTAGCCTAGATGCAGACCACAATGGATTTTCCAAATAACTGTGCACAGTTTTTCCCTTCTTTCGGCTTCCATGTTGATTGTTTACAAAGTACAGTCGATTTGCGGAATGTCAAAAATACATACGTGAAGCTGACGAAATTCCCGACACGTGAGCGCCAAGAACTTCTAAATCCGTCCACCAGGAGCGCCACAATATGAGCAAATTATTGTGTCTTATTTGTCCAATTACCATTTTGATCCATTCTTCTTCTCTTATAATTTAGAAGTATCTAGTATCTAGTATCTAGTTTGCTTTGAGTACCTACCAAAAGCTGCAATGGAATCCGTGGTAGGTTTTTGCACTTATTACTGAATGTATTTTTCATATCCGGTTTGCAAATGGACTTTTTCGTAATTCTGAGCAGATCTGATTCATAATGTCTGATTTTACAGTTCAACCACTTCATCATTACTCACAATATCATTATATTTGATAATATTATTTTATTGATTTTACTTCATAGATAGTTGAAACATTACTTGAGTTGATTTAGAAGGAGATGTTCGCTCATCACCATGAGGCACCAAGTGAACAACAATGTTTTTGGCTAGAATGAAAGATGTGAAGAAAGTGTTGAAAGGTCCGTCAGAGTGCGGCAGGTAGGAAAAATTAACAGATGTTTTTGAAAATTGAGCGAAAGGGCATGTATCCAATGGTACTCGAACCATGGACGTCAATCTTTGCCTAACATCCCACTGCGGGGTAGGTTGTAGCGACGGAACAAGTCCGCCACTTCAACAGGCAAAAATTGACGCATGGAAAGACAGCTCATGTACCACTGTGGCTTGTATAGTTTATTCTTAGCGATCTATTGTGTGCACTCTGTTTACTGATGCGCACATGGGAAGAACTCTCTCCTTTTTTGGGTTTGTTTTGATTCGCACCGACTGACGATCACTAAAGTTTACTACTTGGAGGTTTCTTTTTGTACATTTGTCTTAAACTCCCTTTCAATTAAATCTTTCCTGTTTTCCTAACTCAGGAGCAATAACTACTAGGCCAACTAAAATAAAAGCGGATTGCTGTAATAAAATCAGCATCAAGTAGCAAATAGTGGCCATGGCAACAGGAGATTAAAATGTTTAAATGTTAGTTTTTGTAAAATTTTAGTAGATTTAACAAACTTTTTCAGGATCAAGATTTTGGTGAATTGCTGCTACCGCTGAAAACGAACGAAAACGTGCTTAAGCATGGAACCACAAAACTCTACACTTTACCACTTTACAACATTTCTTGCATTTCAGGATCAACCGAATGAAGGTCAGATATTATAGATACAATGCTAGTATTTTTCATTTAAATATATATACACTATTATATAAATCATTTCATGGGAGCGGGAGAGGCCATCAGGGCACCCGATAGAAGCACTCTGGATGTGGAGAGTGGGAATGTCAACTCCCATTGCTAACAGTTTGTGAATAGAGGCGACCTTTTCTTCTTCATGTTAGATAGCTTGCTCTTTTGACCAATCGTTCAATCTTGTTGTTGGAAGCACATTCTTTTTATCTCTGTGGAAACGTATAAGTGATGTTGCCCAACACGTTTTTGGCTCTTCATACAATAGCATGATTGGGATAAATATAGGATTATAATCAATCACGACTTATACATCGAATCGTAAGCCCGATAGATGAGAGCTTATGATCGTATCATTAAAAGAGAAATAATTTGGAAAATGTAGGAGTTTAAAACCTATTTCCTAACAACTGATTAAAATAGTGACCCCTGATTAAGCCGTTCCCTACCCTATTCCTTGCCAGATTCTGAAACTACTTTGCACCAGAAGCTGTCCATGCGCTCCTGTCTTCAGAAGGTCATTTTTCAACGAAGACAGGTTGCATACCAGGAAAAACTCGGCTTTAGCGTTGTCTGCTACAGACCCTTAAAGATGTTCTTTTTCGACAAGTGTTTCCAGACATAGATTAAACCGCTTCTTTGGCACACTCTACCGAGGAGGAAATTACTCCAGTATCTAGACAAGTCAAGTTTGCTTGTTAGAGGATACCGCTGAGGTGAGCGTTCAATAATTTTCTCGTGGAATCCTCTGTAATAGGACCGACAATCGACTGCGAAACAATAAAAGATCCAACAATTTTCCTACTGCATCCTCCGTTTGTAAGTGCTGGCTTTGGCAGCGAAACCAATATCGACTTGAAAGAAGGGAGCAAATTTTTGTCACTAATTTCCAAATCTGGCAAGTATTTAACATTACCCTTGAGACATTCAGGTTTGAGAGCTTTGTCCATTATTGGTTTTATGTTATCATATTGTTTGGCTTATATTTCGTTGATTAGTTCCGATCAAAGGCATCAAATGAATCAGATGAAATATACTTCTCCAATCTCTTAATGTTGTTTGCCGAAAGAGTTGTAGCATTGGACAAATTTGCTAACAGATTTAAAACATTAAGACTACTGAAATATCTAAAAATCCTTGGTTCTAGAGACTGAACGTACTCAAGCACGTATCTGAAAACGTCTCGTCCTCGAGGTACGCTTTACATTTTAAGTTTCCCCATAAAGCCGTACTTCAGATTCCACTCCTCCTGTAGCTTGCTTATCGCCAGTAATCTACAAACGTCAACCAAACTTTCAAAAATCCTAAACGTGGGATGCGCTCAAGTACTGCAAGATCTTCATAAACAGTTGACGGTTGACGCTGGATGGTGAAGGTGATTGTTTTTCAAACATCCAGCTTAAATCCAACCACATGTTGTTATTGCTATGCTTGAACTGTTCATGCACAAACACACGTCCTCCTCCTCCTCCTCGTCCCAGTCCCGTGTGATGGAATGGTCGTAAGTCGATGCCGGGGCAAATTGTTCCGAAATTGCAAATGAGGTGATAATTCGATGAGCAAGGAAAAAACGGAATCGATTACTCCAGTCTCGAAGTAGTCCATTGCGATGAGTGGCGAGCAGTCGAAGACCCCAGAGTGTAGTTTCGATTCGTCAAGAGTTCAACAAGGGTGGCTCTCTTCAACACACCGATCACCCTCCCGGTCGAACTCGAAACGGTTGAAATAAATTACATGTGTACAATACTGGTGAGTGCTGCTGCTGCTGTGTCGATGTAATTTACATTGAATTTGAAGAAAAATATGAAATCATACTGGACCGAGCGCGCAGAACAAGCTGTGAATATAAATTTGAATCCAAGCCTTGAGTACAGATGGAAGCACGAAATATCGATTTGCAACCGAGTTACCGCACGATTTCTGCAGGATCGTCCGTTCGCGTGGAAAGGTTGCAATTTCGCTGAGCTAGCGTTTGTAAGCCAATGTCAATACGGACGGAGTTCAATGAAGATGGACGCCACCATGAGGAAATCGAATCCAATCACGGCACTGTTATCTTTAGTGCAGTGCTCGGTTGGCAGTACGGTGGAATGGCAGGATTTTGGAGTGCTTCATCAATCCCCAGTGTTTGCAGCGACAATAAATCCAACTGACTTATGTGAAGAAAGCAGTTGAAAGTTGATGCATATCTTGCCAATCTGAACTCTCAAGCGAATCTCTTCCTGCGAGCAGCGAGAACCGTGGCCATTACTCATGTCGGCTTTGCTTTGAGTCACTGTGCAATATGATGATGATGACGCTGATGCCGATGCGCATACGACGGAAGACGGTTTTTCCGCATAAATGACGATAATCATTCGAACTTCGACAGCCGCACCAACGGCAGCGCTTGCACTCTCGAATCCGCAGCAATAATGTTGATGGACTTTCCAACGGCTTCACCTTTACGGATTTGCATGATCGGTGGTTGTAATCCGTTAAGGGAACCCGTTCGGCTTCCTGACATGTTGTTCTGGCGGTTTCAGGTCGGTCAGGTGGATTGAAAAATGTGGTTTTTATTCTGATTTTGTGCTCCTTCCGGCGGTAGGGAACCGTCTACCAAAGTGGTGTCACAAATTGGTTGACCCATATATTAACACTGCAACACCGGAGAGTTGGTCGGTGGTCATCGTGCAATATTGTCTGTTTCCAACAGGTCATTTGGTGGCTGAATCTGGATTGATGGCGCACTCGTGATCTGTGACGTCGAAAGTGATCTGAGGCTAACGGAGAAGGCGATAAATGGGCTCAAAGTTTCTCGCACAAAACGAAAATCAGTAACTGATCGTTAGCTTAGCTGGAAGATTTTTTAGATTGACTCTGTAACGGTTGAAACTAAGCTTCCAACAAGAAATATTTCCTGATGCCACAACGTCCATGGGAATCGCTTGAGGAGACGTCTCTACAGAGTTTTTCAAGGCGAAGATGGAAGGCACAGTTGTATCAAGAAACAAAGACTCCTATCGTCCACCGTTTAATCACGGGCTGGATAGTCATTGACTCCGGGAAACAACACATGAGCCCCAAGCTTAATGACCTGTAAGTAACATAGCCAACACCATCCAGCTTTACTAAGTTTTATTGAGAAGCTTTATGAGAGCCACTAAGAAATCCATTTGGTTTTATTATGGCACCAAGAGGTGGCAATAGGTTTCATATTTTAGTCGGGTTTATGAGAACCTACGAGCATTGTTTACAACGATCCTAAACCTTGTTTTCTCAGATCCTTTTACTCCTATCAAGGTTTATTATGACTTTATGAACTCGTAAAATGCTGTTTTGAAATGCCGGTTTTAAGAGACTCATTCATATTACCTTATTACGGTCAGTTGAAAAAGCATTTTAGGACCATTTTGCCTCGAGTAAATGCATTAAACGGCAAATTGGCATTGAGGAAATGCACATGACCAAATAGTTTTATAGTAGTTCATTGCGAAGATAAATTGGCTGTTTGGCAAAACTGTGATTTTTTTCTAATCACCATATTGAAGTATAAGAAATAATTGAAATGTAGGAAAAATAAATGCACCAAATTTAAAATGTAATGCAAATAACTGTAGATCGAAGATCAATTTTGGCATTCTTTCAAGAATACCTTATTAAATTCCATCGATGTTCAGGAAATTCATGATTGTGCAGCATTTCTCGCACATTTTCTTAAGGCGCATTTTGTTTCAGTTGTATGTTGCCAATACTGCGCATGAATTTCTGAGGCGCATATAATTGTCGGCTCATTATGCGCTGTGAAAATACTCAATTTGCTTTGGATTATGCTAGCTATCAAACAAAATGTCTCGCAACACTGGAACTTTTTCACATAGATATTGTTTACTGCCGAAATGAGTCTGAAAGACGCAGAGAGTCAGAACAAAACCGAGACGAACAAAAACCAACCACGATACCACCAGTGAGTTTTGGCAGCTAAGTTTCCGGGTTGGCCGTAATGCTGGTTGAATGACAGCCACTAGGTTTATGAAGGGTCCCAGTTAATTCACTAACATCTTTCTTCTAGAACATTTTCCAAATCTTGGTGGTCTTGTAAAGGTTTTATGAACTTGTTTTCTATCAACCGTCTATATGAAGTGGGCCACTTTGTGTACATATTTCGGCTTTAAAGAAGCATGGAGGAGGTGTTGGTAGAATAAAACTAAGTATCTGAGTGTACCTTTATCAATACAGCCGAGTTGCGGTGCTATACTGTACTGGAATAAAACTAAAAAATTGTTACTAGAGAATCACCTTTAAAACATACACCTCACAACGAGAACAACCCTTGAAAAATTCCGTCAAAAAACAAAACAAGATTCTAGTACCAAAAAGTATTGCAGGTGGAGCAAATGTAAAAAGCCG